>JASTWF010000215.1:600000-777718 GCA_030390025.1 Squalus acanthias | reverse complement strand
GGATCCTGGGATTACAAATAGAGGCATAGAGTTACAAAAGACTGCAAGTTATGCTAAACTTTATAAAACAGTAGTACAGCCTCAGCAAGATGGTGAGGTGGAAACCCCATTTTGCCCTTGCTTAAAAAAAACGTGTTGGATTCTGCTCGTGGTGTGGATAGGAGACCAGAGACGTGCACAGAACTCCAAGTGTGATTGGAGACAAGAACTGTGCACAGTACTCCAAGTGTGATATGGAGACCAGACCACTGTGCACAGAACTCCAAGTGTGATATGGAGACCAGAATATGTGCACAGAAGCTCCAAGTGTGATATGGAGACCAGAACAATGCGCAGTGCTCCAAGTGTAATATGGAGACCAGACCTGTGTACAGTGCTCCAAGTGTAATATGAGACCAAAACTGTGCACATTACACCAAGGTGTGATATAGGGACCAAAACTGCGCACCGATTTTTCAAGTGTGATATGGAGATCAGAACTGTGTAAAGCGCTCCAGTGTAACATGGAGACCAGAATATAAACAATACTCCAAGTGTGATATGAGACCAGAACTGGGCACAGTGCTCCGAGTGTGATATGAAGACCAGAACTGTGCACAGTACTCCAAGTGTGATATGGAGACCAGAACTGTGCAAAGTACTCCAAGTGTGATATGGAGACCAGAACTGTGCACAGTACTCCAAGTGTGATATGGAGACCAGAACTGTGCCACAGAACTCCAAGTGTGATATGGAGACCAGAACTGTGCACAGTGCTCCAAGTGTGATATGGAGGACCAGAATACTGCACAGCGCTCCGAGGTGATATGGAGACCAGAACTGTACACAGTATTCCAAGTGTAATAAGGAGACCAGAAATGTGCACAGTAAACCAAGTGAGATATGGAGACCAAAACTGCACACCGTATTTCAAGTGTGATATGGAGATCAGAATTCTGTACAGTGCTCCAAGTGTAATATGGAGACCAGAACTGTGCACAGCGCTCCAAGTGTGATATGGAGATCAGAACTGTGCACAGTGCTCCAACTGTGATATGGAGACCAAAAGTGTGCTCCGTATTTCAAGTGTGATATGGAGACCAGAACTGTGCACAGTGCTCCAAATGTGATATGGAGTCCAGAACTGTGCACAGTACTCCAAGTGTGATATGGAGACTAGAACTGTGCACAGTGCTCCAAATGTGAAATGGAGACCAGAACTGTGCAAAGTAACTCCAAGTGTCATACAGAGACCAGAACTGTGCACAGTAACTCCAAATGTGATATGGAGAACAAAACTGTGCACAGTGCTCCAAATGTGATATGGAGACCAAAACTGCACACCGCATTTCAAGTGTGATATGGTGATCAGAATTGTGTACAGTGCTCCAAGTGTAATATGGAGACCAGAACTGTGCACAGCGCTCCAAGTGTAATATGGAGACCAGAACTGAGCTCAGCGCTCCAAGTGTGATATGGAAATCAGAACTGTGCACAGTGCTCCAACTGTGTTATGGAGACCAAAATTGTGCTCCGTATTTCAAGTGTGATATGGAGACCAGAACTGTGCACAGTGCTTCAAATGTGATATGGAGTCCAGAACTGTGCACAGTAGTCCAAGTGTGATATGGAGACTAGAACTGTGCACAGTGCTCCAAATGTGATATGGAGACCAAAACTGTGCACAGTGCTCCAAATGTGATATGGAGACCAGAACTGTGCACAGTAACTCCAAATGTGATATGGAGACCAAAACTGTGCACAGTGCTCCAAATGTGATATGGAGACCAGAACTGTGCACAGTGCTCCAAATGTAATATGGAGACCAGAACTGTGCACAGTCCTACAAGTGTGATATGGAGACCAGAACTGTGCAGAGTACTCCAAGTGTGATATGGAGACCAGAACTATGCACAGTGCTCCAACTGTGATATGGAGACCAAAAGTGTGCCCCGTATTTCAAGTGTGATATGGAGAACAGAACTGTGCACAGTGCTCCAAGTGTGATACGGAGACCAGAAGCTGCGCACAGAACTCCAAGTGTGATATGGAGTCCAGAACTGTGCCCAGTACTCCAAGTGTGATATGTAGAGCAGAACTGTGCACAGTACTCCAAGTGTGATATGGAGACCAGAACTGTGCACAGTACTCCAAGTGTGATATGTAGAGCAGAACTGTGCACAGTACTCCAAGTGTGATATGAAGTCCAGAACTCTGCCCAGTACTCCAACTGTGATATGGAGACCAAAAGTGTGCTCCGTATTTCAAGTGTGATATGGAGACCAGAACTGTGCACAGTGCTCCAAATGTGAAATGGAGATCAGAATTGTGTACAGTGCTCCAAGTGTAATATGGAGACCAGAACTGTGCACAGCGCTCCAAGTGTAATATGGAGACCAGAACTGTGCTCAGCGCTCCAAGTGTGATATGGAGATCAGAACTGTGCACAGTGCTCCAACTGTGATATGGAGACCAAAAGTGTGCTCCGTATTTCAAGTGTGATATGGAGACCAGAACTGTGCACAGTGCTCCAAATGTGATATGGAGACCAAAACTGTGCACAGTGCTCCAAATGTGATATGGAGACCAGAACTATGCACAGTGCTCCAAATGTGATATGGAGACCAGAACTGTGCACAGTAACTCCAAGTGTCATACAGAGACCAGAACTGTGCACAGTAACTCCAAATGTGATATGGAGACCAAAACTGCACACCGTCTTTCAAGTGTGATATGGTGATCAGAATTATGTACAGTGCTCCAAGTGTAATATGGAGACCAGAACTGTGCACAGCGCTCCAAGTGTAATATGGAGACCAGAACTGAGCTCAGCGCTCCAAGTGTGCTATGGAAATCAGAACTGTGCACAGTGCTCCAACTGTGTTATGGAGACCAAAATTGTGCTCCGTATTTCAAGTGTGATATGGAGACCAGAACTGTGCACAGTGCTCCAAATGTGATATGGAGTCCAGAACTGTGCACAGTAGTCCAAGTGTGATATGGAGACTAGAACTGTGCACAGTGCTCCAAATGTGATATGGAGACCAAAACTGTGCACAGTGCTCCAAATGTGATATGGAGACCAGAACTGTGCACAGTGCTCCAAATGTGATATGGAGACCAGAACTGTGCACAGTAACTCCAAATGTGATATGGAGACCAAAACTGTGCACAGTGCTCCAAATGTGATATGGAGACCAGAACTGTGCACAGTGCTCCAAATGTAATATGGAGACTGTCATAAATCGCAAGTAACAACTCAGGAAGTACTACTGGGCGGCCAGCTGGGGTGCCGTCCAGGGAGTATAAATACTCAGGCATGGGCCCACCTTGGGCAGAGACAATCTGGAAACAGGAAGCTAGTGACTGCTAACTAGACCTCCATGTTTTGTTACAAGTTGATTAAAGCCTTGCTTTATGTTCAAGTGCGTAGTGAGTCTTTATTACGTCAATTTAATCAACTTGATATCGTCTCACGCTTTGGGTGATTCGGAACAACCAGCTGCAACTCGAACCACAGAAGGGAACTTGGGCAAGAAACTGATCCATCATGGAAAAACTCCTTAGACCCGCTCGTCTCGACCTGGACCCGAATGCACCTGCGGCAGCAAAGGTATGGAAGCTTTGGTTTCGTACCTTTAGCAACTTTCTTGAAGAATGTGGGGCGGATGTCCCTAATAAGTTACGAATGCTTATCAACTACGTGTCTCCTCATGTGTATGATTATATTGAGGACTGTATAGACTATGACACTGCTATCGAAATCTTACAGCAGCTATATGTCAAGTCCCCAAATGAAATCTTTGCTCGACACCTACTGGCCACAACTCGGCAGCAGCCTGGGAATTACTCGATGAATTTCTCCAGAAACTTCGCAGGCTCAGCAAGGATTGTAACCTTAAAGCAGTTTCAGCTGAACAGTATCAAGAGGAACTAATCCGCGATTCCTTTATCAATGGAATCGCGTCCCCTTTTATACGTCAGCGCCTGCTGGAAAATAAAACCCTCAATTTACGGGCTGTTAATGACCAGGTGTGTTCCTTGGACTTGGCCAAGAAAAATGCAGACACTTTTCTCCCACCACGTGCACGGGCGGCGGCTATCTCCTTTAATGAGTCTTTCGGTAGGTCTCGGGTGGATGCCCCCACTGATGTTCACTCTACTCTAACGGACGACGACCCTACCCTAGAGGCCTTCGCTGATGACGACCCCGCCCTAGCAGCATCCTGGCAATCAGGAAGAAAGTGTTTCTTTTGTGGAGGGGCGTGCCATCACAGAAAATTTTGCCCGGCTCGTAATGTGACCTGCAATCATTGCAGCAAGAAAGGACACTTTTCCAAGGTATGCCAGTCACGGGCCTTTGCTAACAAGAAAGGCCGCTCCTCTAAAGTATACCGGTCGAGAGCTCCTGTTAGCTTCACAGCTGCTATCTATGGAGCTGCTCCTCCCCCAAGAACTACTGTTAAGGCTACAGTTGCCGAAGGGAAAATTGCCCCTCCTCCCATCACGGCTGTTTTTCCCAAAGTTTGTCCCATGCAGCCACGAAGGTTTCAGTAAATGGGCACACTCTAAGCGCGCTAATCGACTCCTGCAGCTCTGACAGCTTCATTAGTAAGCGGGCTGTCAACAGGTTAAAACTGCACATTTATCCCTCGGACAGGGAGATTGCAATGGCTCTGACGACTCTGACCACCAATTCTTCTGGCTTCTGTCTGGTCAACCTCATCCTCAACGGCCGCACGTATCTCTCCACCCGGCTCGGAGTACTCGCAAACTTATGCAGCGATGTGCTTCTGGGACAGGACTTCCAGAAGCAGCACAAGAAGATCACTTTTGAGTTTGGAGGGTCAAGGCCGGAGCTTACCATTTCTAAGGTGCCGTTTTGTGCACTCTCGGCGGCCTTACTCGGTGAACCCTCCCTGTTTGCCAATCTTCCCCCCCGCTGTAAACCCATAGCCACCAATCGCGGCGCTTTAGCCAAGATGATCGAGCGTTTATTGAGGTGGAAATCTCTCGCCTTTTAGTCGACGGTATTATCGAGCCATGTTCATCTCCCTGGCGGGCTCAGGTCGTCATCGTGAGGAATCCCTTAAAACAACATAAAAAACGTCTGTGTATCGATTATTCGCAGACTATTAATCTATATACCGATCTGGATGCCTACCCGCTGCCACGCATAGATGACATGGTCAACAACCTTGCCAAATACAAGGTATTCTCGACCTTCGATTTAAAAAGCGCGTACCATCAGGTGCCACTGCAAGACTCCGACAAGAAGTATACGGCCTTTGAGGCCAATGGTCGGCTTTTCCAGTTTCGCCGCCTTCCATTCGGGGTCACCAATGGCGTGGCCGTCTTCCAACGGGCCATGGATGGCCTAGTCCGGCAAGAGAACTTGACGGATACCTTTCCGTATTTAGACAATATCACTATTGCCGGCCATGATCAAAAGGAGCATGACTCCAATCTTCAGAGATGTTTTGACGTACTCCGCCGTCGCCACTTAACGTTAAACGAATCCAAATCGGTGAAGTCGGTGCCATCGGTGAACATTCTTGGCTACTGGGTGGGAAACGGTGTTATTAAACCGGACCCAGAGCGACTTCGTCCACTTCAGGAGCTCCCTCCCCCGACGAACCTCGGCTCTCTTCGTCGGGCACTTGGCATGTTTGCTTATTACGCAAAATGGATACCACACTTCTCCGATAAAATACAGCCCCTGCTCCATGCGAAGTCTTTCCCATTGGAAGCTACGGCTATTTCTGCCTTCAACCTCCTCAAACGACAGCTGGAGAAAGCCATGCTTCGCTCCATTGACGAAAATCTTCCTTTTGTGGTCGAATGCGATGCATCGGAGGTGGCGATCTCCGCTACCTTGAATCAAGGTGGCCGACCCGTGGCATTCCTATCCAGAACCTTGCAGGGTAGCGAGCTCCATTACCCCGCCCCGTCGAGAAGGAGGCTACGGCCATCATCGAGGCTGTACGCCAATGGGGTCATTTTCTTGCTTGGCGTCATTTTACGCTTATAACTGACCAGCGCTCTGTGGCCTTCATGTTGGATAACCGGAGGCGCACGAAAATCAAAAATAATAAAATTCAACTCTGGAGGATGGAGCTGGCTGCCTTTGGATATACTATCTGTTACCGACCCGGCAAACAGAACGTGGCCCCAGATACCTTCACACGGGCATTTTGCTCCTCAATGTCAACGTCGACTCTGGCGGATTTGCATATGGACTTATGCCATCCTGGTGTGACCCGCATGTTGCACTTTGTGCGCTCCAAAAATCTACCATTTTCAACCGAGGACGTAAAGAAAACATGCTCCTCCTGTAGGATTTGTGCAGAATTGAAACCACAATTCTTTCGCCCATCAGATGGCTTACTCATACATGCAATGCAGCCTATGCAGAGGCTCAGCATAGACTTTAAAGGGCCATTGCCTTCGTCGACAAGGAACACCTACCTACTTACGATGGTGGACGAGTATTCACGCTTTCCCTTCGCCTTCCCCTGCCCTAATATGCTTACCTCTACGGTAATTAAATGCCTCGATCAGGTCTTTTCCCTTTGCGGGACGGCCAATTTTATCCACACTGATCGGGGTCCCTCCTTTATGTCGAGTGAACTTAAAAGTTATCTCTCCCAACGGGGAATCGCCTCAAGTAGGACGACACCATATCACCCAATCGGTAACGGACAGGTTGAACGATACAATGCCATCATCTGGAACGCTGTCCGTCTGGCACTAAGGTCACGCAACCTGCTGGACCAGCAGTGGGAAACGGTGCTCCCCGACGCGTTACACTCTATCAGGTCTCTTCTCTCCACATCTACTAATATCACGCCTCATGAGCGATTCTTCAAATTCCGGCGTCGCTCTACACATGGGACGTCGCTACCGTCATGGTTGGTGGCTCCAGGCCCGGTACTACTCCGGAGGTTCGTCCGGTCTGCCAAAAACGACCCTCTCGTTGACGAGGTGGAGTTAACGGAGGTAAACCCCACGTATGCGCATGTACGGTACCCTGATGGCCGGGAGACCACCGTCTCGCTCCGAGATCTGGCTCCCTGCCCAACCGGTCACACGGGCCCGAATGATGAAGGATCCCCCGACAATGATATCAACACTCCGCAACCCTATGAAAATGACGCCCCGCCTGGGACATCGTGGGATCTGCCGGCAACGCTACCGGATCAACTCAGGGAGCTGGACGCTCCCCGTAGGATGGCCACCCGAAACCAGGACGCCGGACAATCTCCAGCCATGACCCGGGATGAGGCCAGCTCAGCACCTGTGGGGACCCGCACCCTGAGTCATGATATTCCCAGTCCTCCACTGGATGATCAAGATGACGCGGACTCTACTGACTTACCGGTACGGGCCAAGCGACCCAGGGACCAGGACACGGTCCGGGGAGACGTGCCTTCCAGTCACAAGCAGAGAGCTAAACGTCTGCGGCTATTTCTGGTCCGCCTAGTCCATTAAAGGAAGACTGGACTTCCAAACCTTTTAGGGAGGAAGAATGTCATAAATCGCAAGTAACAACTCAGGAAGTACTACTGGGCGGCCAGCTGGGGTGCCGTCCAGGGAGTATAAATACTCAGGCATGGGCCCACCTTGGGCAGAGACAATCTGGAAACAGGAAGCTAGTGACTGCTAACTAGACCTCCATGTTTTGTTACAAGTTGATTAAAGCCTTGCTTTATGTTCAAGTGCGTAGTGAGTCTTTATTACGTCAGAGACCAGAACTGTGCACAGTCCTACAAGTGTGATATGGAGACCAGAACTGTGCACAGTACTCCAAGTGTGATATGGAGACCAGAACCGTGCACTGTACTCCAAGTGTGATATGGAGATCAGAACTGTGCACAGTGCTCCAACTGTGATATGGAGACCAAAAGTGTGCCCCGCGTTTCAAGTGTGATATGGAGAACAGAACTGTGCACAGTGCTCCAAGTGTGATATGGAGTCCAGAACTGTGCCCAGTACTCCAAGTGTGATATGCAGAGCAGAACTGTGCACAGTACTCCAAGTGTGATATGGAGACCAGAACTGTGCACAGTACTCCAAGTGTGATATGTAGAGCAGAACTGTGCACAGTACTCCAAGTGTGATATGGAGTCCAGAACTCTGCCCAGTACTCCAACTGTGATATGGAGACCAAAAGTGTGTTCCGTATTTCAAGTGTGTTATGGAGACCAGAACTGTGCACAGTGCTCCAAATGTGAAATGGAGACCAGAACTGTGCACAGTACTACAAGTGTGATATATCTGTAAAGCGCTTTGAGATGTCTGGTGGTTGGAAAAGGCGCTATATAAATGCATCTCTTTCCTTTTTTTCTTGTAATTTATTGTGTCCTCCTCATTATTGACACCCTCCAATTTGTTGTCATCCGCAAATTTTGAAATTCTGTTTTTAATTCTAAAGTCTAAATCGTTAATATAAATTGTAAACAACAGGGGTCCCAGCACTCATCCTTGTGGAACTTCACTATCCACCTTCTGCCACTCTGAATAGCTGCCCTTTACCCCCTGCTCTCTGCTTTCTGTCTTGAAGCCAGCTCGCTATCCAATCTGCTACTTGTCCCTTGACGCCGCATTCTCTGACCTCATTCATTCCTCTATTATGTGGTACCTGACTGAAGGCCTTTTGAAAATCTAGGTAAATTACATCTACTGCATTGCCCTTGGCTACTCTCTCTGTTACCACTTCAAAAAATTAAATAAGGTTGGTCAAGCAAGACTTTCGGTTGACTTTCCCTATTTCCAGCAGTTTCTGTTTTTATTTTAGATTTCCAGCATCCGCAGTATTTTTCTTTCGTTTTGGTAAAGAAGTTTCTTCTGAATTTGCTGTTGGATTTATTCATGACTAATTCCAATACCACACCTAGCATTGATTGCACCGACAGTCTTTATCTCCCTACATATACTTGCTGAGCAAATGACTGCGTTCAAAGGGCACACCTCAAATCAGATACAGCGAAAGCCACTCCTGTTAATTAGTGAACGAAAATGAAAGTGGAGATTGTTTCGTCTGGGAAAAGAGCACACGATTATATTGTAAAGATATATATATATATATAACAGCAGCTGATCTTTCGGGAATAAAGAACAGAAACCGATCGTAAGATTCGGATCACAGGTCACACACAGATTACCCACGGGTCTTAGGAGTTGCAAGGCTTTTTATTAAAGAGCTACAATTTTAAAGCATAATCAGATATGACATATGGTTTAAGCTAATAATAGACATACAACCCGTGACAGTAGAGAGCGAGCTACGACTCCCGAAGCGGAACGCCATGACCGGACAGACGGTTGGTTAGATGTCTGATGAGACAGCGTGGAGGTCTCGGGTCAGCGGGTCTCTGCAGCCAGTAACAGCAGTCACTTCTGTTGATTTGTCCCCCGAGCTGTTGGAGGTGTTAGGCTTAAGCCAGCATTGATCCACCTCAGAGGCTAAACTTAGTCAAGGTGTTAGGCCTGAGCCAGCATTGATTTCCACCTCGAAGAAGCCTTCGCCCCTCGCTGTCTGATTCCCTCTCTCAGCCCTCTATAATTATAGTTATTTCGGCGGGCTGTGATCTATCTAGTGTCAATCATCTATAAACCAAGTGTGGTGCGGGAAGACATTTCTCACTGCCCCTTTCTGCATGGCTGACGAGGCCTTTCTCTTATCTTTCTGAGGAATGTTTTGTTATGTTTCTTTAAGGACATTTTATGACTTTGTGGCTCCTTATTGTCTAGCTACGATGTTATCCTCCTGCGTTTTCTCGCATTTTGCGATCCTCTTATCATTTTGGTGTTTGTTACTTGACCTTGCTGACACTTGAACCATTTGTTCCTGACTGCACATTAATTTCTGTTCTAAGTGTCAAACTTCATCTATGAATCTAATAGCTATTTCTTACACGATCGACAGATAATAGACGGGCATCGGATCGGCTTGATCTCTGTGCTTTTTCTCGAGAAGGTAAGCACTGAGACAATGTTCAGATTCTGGAAAGTAAGACTTTTGAGGAGGACACAAGGAGGGTAGTGCATTTGATGTAGTCTGCATGGACTTTAGAAAGGCTTTTGATAAGGTCCCACATGGCAAACTGGTCAGAAAAGTAAAAGTCCAGGGGATTCAAGGGAAAGTGGCAAGTTGGAGCCAAAAAGGGATCAGTGGCAGGAAGCAGAGGGTAATGGTCGACGGGTGTTTTTGTGACTGGAAGGCTGTCTCCAGTGGGGTTCCGCAGGGCTCAGTACTAGGTTCCTTGCTTTTCGTGGCATATATCGATGTTTTAGACTTCAATGTAGGGGGCATGATTAAGAAGTTTACAGATGATACAAAAATCGGCCGTGTGGTTGATAGTGAGGAAGAAAGCTGTAGACTGCAGGAAGATATCAATGGACTGGTCAGGTGGGCAGAACAGTGGCAAATGGAATTCAATCCGGAGAAGTGTGAAGTAATGCGTTTGGGGAGGGCTAACAAGGCAAGGGAATATGGTAGGACACTGAGACGTGTAGAGGAACAGTGGGACCTTGGAGTGCAGGTCCACAGATCCCTGAGGCAGGTTAAGGTGGTTAAGAAGGCATACAAGATACTTTCCTTTATTAGCCGAGTCATTGAATATAAGAGCAGGGAAGTTATGCTTGAACTGTATAAAACACGAGTTAGGCCACAGCTGGAATACTGTGTGCAGTTCTGGTCACCACATTACAGGAATAATGTATTCGCACGAGAGAGGGTACAGAGGTGATTTCCGAGGATGTTGCCTGGTCTGGGGAATTTTAGCTATGAGGAAAGATTGGATAGGCTGGGGTTGTTTTCTTTGAATCAGAGGAGGCTGAGGGGAGATTTAATGGAGGTGTATAAAATTATGAGGGGCTGGTTAGAGTGGATAGGAAGGAACTGTTTCCCTTAGCAGAGAGGTCAATAACCAGGGGGCATAGATGTAAAGTAATTGGTCGAATGATTAGAGGGATTTGAGGGGAAATTTCTTCACCCAGATGGTGGTGGGGGTCTGGAACTCATTGCCTGAAAGGGTGGTAGAGGCAGAGACCCTCATCACATTTAAAAAGTACTTGGATATGCTCTTGAAGTGCTGTAACCTACAGGGCTACGGAGCAAGAGTTGGAAAGTGGGAATAGGCTGGATAGCACTTTATTGGCCAGCACGGACACGATGATTAAAAACAGGCAAATGTTGAAAGCAAGTTTTAGAGGGGATACAGCGAATGTAACCCTTACCCGTTATTAAAAGGAGGGGTGGGTTTGTACTGACAAACTTGTAGGAAACAATGTCATACAGTCATAACGGCCCAGAAGAAGATCATTCGGCCCATCGAGTCTGTGCCGGCTCTCTGTAGAGCAATCCAGTCAGCCCTAATCCCCCGCTCTATCCCCGTAGCCCTGCAAGTTTCTTTCCCTCAAGTGCCTATCCAGTCTCCCCTTGAAAACATTGAGTGTCTCCGCTTCCACCACTTCCATCGGCAGCGAGTTCCAGGTCCTCACCACTCGCTGCGTAAAAAGGATTTCCCTCACATCCCCCCTGTATCTCTTGCCCAAAACCTTAAATCTGTGTCCCCCAGTCCTTGTACCATCAACTAGTGGGAACAGCCTTTCCCCGTCGAGCCTATCCAAACCCGTCATAATCTTGTTCTCTATCAAATCACCCCTCAACCTCCTTTGCTCTAATGAAAACAAATCCAGCTTCTCCAACCTGTCCTTGTAGCTAAGATCCCCCATCCCCGGAACCATTCTGGTAAATCTCCACTGCACCCTCTCAAGGGCCTTCACATCCTTCCTAAGGTTTGTGTGTGAGTAATATATCTATATCGCAAACAATCGGAACAACTTTGCTGAAGATATTAAAACCCCTTCATAATCTTAAAGCCCTCTATCAAGTCACTCTCACAGCCTTCCTTTTGCGAGCAGACAGAAAGAAAGACTCACATTTCTACAGTGCCTTTCACGATCTCAGGACGTCCCAAAGCGCTTCACAGCCAATGAAGTACCTTTTGACATGAGGTCACTGTTGTAGGAAAGGCAGCAGCCAATTTGTGCACAGCAAGCTTCCGCAAACAGCAATGTAATAATGACCAGAGAATCTGTTTTAGTGATGTTGATTGAGGGATAAATATTAGCCAGGACACTCGGGAGAATTCCTCTTCTCTTCTTCCAATAGTGCCATGGGATATTTTACGTCCACTTGAGGGAGCAGATGGGGACTCGGTTTAACATCTCATCTGAAAGACGGCACCTCCAACAATGCAGCGCTCCCTCAGTACTGCCCCTCCGACAGTGCAGCACACCCTCAGTCTTGCCCTGCGACAGTGCTGCGCCCCCTCAGTACTGCCCCTCCAACAGTGCAGCGCTCCCACAGTACTGTCCCTCTGACAGTGCGGCGCTCCCTCAGTACTGATCCTCCGACAATGCAGTGCTATCTCAGTACTGTCCCTCCGACAGTGCGGTGCTCCCTCAATACTGCCCCTCTGACAGTGCGGCGCTCCCTCAGTACTGATCCTCTGACAGTGCAGCGCTCCCTCATTCCTGCCCTGCGACAGTGCGGCGGTCCCTCAGTGCTGCCACTCCAACAGTGCACCGCTAGCTCAGAACTGCCCCTCCGATAGTGCGGCTCTCCCTCAATACAGATGCTCCGACAGTGCAGCGCGCCCTCAGTCCTGCACCCACCGACAGTGCGGCCTTCCCTCAGTACTGCCCCTCCGACAGTGCAGCGCTCCCTCAGTCCTGCCCCTCCGACAATACAGCGCTCCCTCAGTACTGCCCCTCCGACAGTGCAGCGCTCCCTCAGTACTGCCCCTTCGACAGTGCGGCATAGAATACAAAAGACAGCAAGTTATGCTAAAACTTTATAAAACAGGAGTTCACCCCTAGCTACATGGGGAGGTGGAAACCCCATTTTGCCCTTAGAAGCATAGAAACATAGAAGATAGGAGCAGGAGTAGGCCATTCGGCCCCTCGAGCCTGCTCCACCATTTAATGAGATCATGGCTGATCATCCAAATTCAGTACCCTGTCCCTGCTTTCTCCCCATATCCCTTGATCCCTTTAGCCTTAAGAAATATATCTATCTCCTTCTTGAATATATTTAATGAATTGGCCTAAACTGTCTTCTGTGGTAGAGAATTCCACAGGTTCACCACTCTCTGGGTGAAGAAATTCCTCCTCATCTCAGTCCTAAATGGCTTACCCCTTATCCTTAGACTGTGACCCCTGGTTCTGGACTCACCCGCCATCGGGATCATCCTTCCTGCATCTAGTCTGTCTAGTCCTGTTAGAATTTTATAAGTTTCAATGAGATCTCCTCTCATTCTTCGAAACTCTAGCGAATATAAGCCTAATCGACCCAAACTCTCTTCATACGTCATTCCTGCCATCCCAGGTATCAGTCTGGTAAATCTTCGCTGCACTCCTTCCATGGCAAGAACATCCTTCCTCAGATAAGGCGACCAAAACTGCACACAATACTCAAGGTGTGGTCTCACCAAGGCCCTGTACAACTGCAGCAAGGCATCCTTGCTCCTGTACTCGAATCCTCTCGCTATGAAGGCCAACATACCATTTGCATTCTTAACCGCCTGCTGCACCTGCATGCTTCCCTTCAGCGACTGGTGCACAAGGACTCCCAGATCTCGTGTCACTTCCCCTTTTCCCAATCTATTGCCGTTCAGATAATAATCTGTCTTCCTTTTTTTCCCACCAAAGTGGATAACCTCGCATTTATCCACATTATACTGCATCTGCCATTCATCTGCCCAATCACCCAACCTGTCCAAATCATACTGGAGTTTCTCTGCATCCTCCTCACAGCACACACGCCCACCCAGCTTCGTGTCGTCTGCAAACTTAGAGATATTACATCTAGTTCCATCGTCCAGATCATTAATATATATTGTGAATAGCTGGGGTCCTAGCACCGATCCCTGCGCTACCTCACTAGTCACTACCTGCCACTCGGAAAAATACCCGTTTATTCCAACTCTTTGCTTCCTGTCTGCCAACCAGTTCTCTATCCAAATCAGTACCTTACCCCCAATCCCATGTGCTTTAACTTTGCAAGCTAATCTCTTATGCGGGACCTTATCGAAAGCCTTCTGAAAATCCAAATTCACCACATCCACTGGTTCCCCCTTATCTATTCTACCAGTAACATCCTCAAAAAATTCCAGTAGATTAGTCAGGCATGATTTACCTTTTGTAAATCCATGTTGACTTTGTCCGATCGTGTCACTGTTTTCCAAGTGCTCTGCTATTACATCTTTTATAATGGACTCTACCATTTTGCCCAATCCGATGTCAGGCTTACCGGTCTATAATTCCCCGTTTTTTCTCTACCACCTTTTTTAAATAGTGGGGTAACATTAGCTACCCTCCAATCCATGGGAACTGTTCCAGAGTCTTTAGAATGTTGATAGATGACCAGCAAAGCATCTACCATTTCTAGGGCCACTTCCTTAAGTACACGTGGCTGCAGGGATGGTGTAGGGGGTAGGGTTTCAGTTATGTGGATAATTGGAGCACATTCTGGGAAGGTGGGACCTGTACAAACAGGACAGTTTGCACCTGAACCAGAGGGGCACCAATATCCTGGGAGGGAAATTTGCTACGGCTCTTCGGGGGGGTTTAAACTAATTTGTCAGGGGGATGGGAAAAAGGGCTGTAGTCCAGGAGCCAGTGGTGAGTGTAGGGAGGTACTGAGGAGGGAATCAAGGTCTCAGGAATGTACCGGCAGACAGGAAGGTGGCTTGAAGTGTGTCTACTTCAATGCAAGGAGCATCCGGAATAAGGTAGGAGAACTTGGAGCGTGGATTGGTACTTGGGACTACGATGTGGTGACCATTACGGAGACATGGTTAGAACAGGGACAGGAATAGTTGTTGGAAGTTCCGGGGTATAGATGTTTCAGTAAGAGTAGGGAAGGTGGTAAGAAAGGTGGAGGACTAGCATTGTTAATCAAGGATAGTTTAACAGCGGCAGAAAGGCAGTTCGAGGGGGATCTGCCATCTGAGGTAATATGGGCTGAAGTTAGAAATAGGAAAGGAGCGGTCACGTTGTTAGGAGTTTTCTACAGGCCCCCAAATAGTAATAGAGATGTGGAGGAAGAAATTGCAAAGCAGATTATGAATAGGTGTGGAGGTCACAGAGTAGTTGTCATGGGTGACTTCAACTTTCCAAATATTGATTGGAACCTTTATAGGTCAAACAGTTCGGATGGGATAGTTTTTGCACAGTGTGTGCAGGAGGGTTTCCTGACACAATATGTGGATAGGCCGACAAGAGGTGGGGCCACATTGAATTTGGTACTGGGTAATGAACCGGGCCAAGTGTTTGATTTGTATGTGGGAGAGCACTTTGGAGATAGTGACCACAATTCGGTGACTTTCACTATTGCAATGGAGAGGGATAGGGCCATACGCCAGGCCAGGGTTTATAATTGGGAGAGGGGTAATTATGATGCGATTAGGCAAGAATTAGGGAGCATAAGATGGGAACAGAAACTATCAGGGAAAGGCACAAACGAAAAGTGGAGCTTTTTCATGGAGCAATTACTGCGTGTCCTTGATAGGTATGTCCCTGTCAGGCAGGGAGGAAATGGCCGAGTGAGAGAACCATGGTTCACAAAAGAGGTTGAATGTCTAGTCAAGAGGAAAAAGGAAGTGTATGTAAGGATGAGAAAACAAGGTTCAGTTGGGTCGATTGAGGGGTACAAGGTAGCAAGGAATGAGCTAAAAACAGAGCTTAGGAGAGCTAGGAGGGGGCATGAGAAGTCCTTGGCGGGTCGGATCAAGGAAAACCCCAAGGCTTTTTACTCTTATGTGAGAAATAAAAGAATGACCAGGGTGAGGGTAGGGCCGGTCAAGGACAGTAGTGGGAACTTGTGCATGGAGTCAGAAGAGATAGGAGAGGTGATGAATGAATACTTTTCGTCAGTGTTCACCGAGGAGAGGGGCCATGTTTTTGAGGATGAGAGTGTGATAAAGGTGGATAGGCTGGAGGAGGTAGATGTTCTGAGGGAAGATGTTTTAGCAATTTTGAAGAACCTGAGGGTCGATAAGTCCCCATGGCCAGATGAGATATATCCTAGGATTCTTTGGGAGGCAAGGGAGGAGATTGCAGAGCCTTTGGCTTTGATCTTTGGGTCCTCACTGTCCACGGGGATGGTGCCAGAGCACTGGAGAGTGGCGAATGTTGTTCCTCTCTTCAAGAAAGGAAATAGGAATGACCCTGGTAATTATAGGCCGGTTAGTCTTACTTCGGTGGTTGGTAAGATAATGGAAAAGGTCCTGAGGGATAGGATTTATGACCATTTGGAAAGATGCAACTTAATCCGGGATAGTCAACACGGATTCGTGAAGGGCAAGTCTTGCCTAACAAATTTGATTGAATTCTTTGAGGAGGTAACTAAGTGTGTAGATGAAGGTAGAGCAGTTGATGTCGTATACATGGATTTTAGTAAGGCGTTTGATAAGCTTCCCCATGGTCGGCTCATGAAGAAAGTAAGGAGTTGTGGGATAGAGGGAAATTTGGCCGATTGGATAAGTAACTGGCTATCTTCTAGAAGGCAGAGGGTGGTGGTGGATGGAAAATTTTCGGACTGGAGACCAGTTACCAGCGGTGTAACACAGGGGTCGATGCTGGGTCCTCTGCTGTTTGTGATTTTAATCAATGACTTGGAGGAGGGGACTGAAGGGTGGATCAGTAAATTTGCTGATGACACCAAGATTGGTGGAGTAGTGGATGAGGTGGAGAGCTGTTGTAGGCTGCAAAGAGACATTGATAAGATGCAGAGCTGGGCCGAAAAATGACAGATGGAATTTAACCCTGATAAGTGCGAGGTGATTCATTTTGGTAGGGCAAATTTGAATAAGGATTTCAGGGTCAACGGCAGGGTTCTGAGGAACGTGGAGGAACAGAGGGATCTGGGGGTTCATATCCACAGATCTCTGAAGGTTGCCACTCAAGTGGATAGAGCAGTAAAGAAGGCCTATAGTGTGTTAGCGTTTATTAACAAGGGGTTTGAGTTTAAGAACCGTGAGGTTATGCTGCAACTGTACAGGACCTTGGTGAGACCACATTTGGAATATTGTGTGCAGTTCTGGTCACCTCACTATAGGAAGGACGTGAAACATTGGAAAGAGTGCAAAGGAGATTTACCAGGATGCTGCCTGGTTTGGGGGGGAGGTCTTATGAGGAAAGATTGAGGGAGCTAGGGCTTTTCTCTTTAGAGCGGAGGAGGATGAGAGGCGACGTTATAGAGGTTTATAAGATGATGCGGGGGATAGATAGAGTGGATGTTCAGAGACTATTTCCTCGGGTGGATGTAGCTGTTACAAGGGAGCATAACTATAAGGTGCATGGGGGGAGATATAGAAGGGATGTCTGAGGTAGATTCTTTACTCAGAGAGTGGTTGGAGTGTGGAATGGACTGCCTGCTGTGATAGTGGAGTCGGACACTTTAGGAACTTTCAAGCGGTTATTGGATAAGCACATGGAGCACACCAGAATGATAGGGAGTAGGATAGCTTGATCTTGGTTTCGGACAATGCTCGGCACAACATCGAGGGCCGAAAGGCCTGTACTCTGCTGTACTGTTCTAAGACTCTACCCTAGGATGTAGATTATCAGGCCCTGGGGATTTATCGGCCTTCAACCCTTCATTTTCCCGAACACCATTTCCCTACAAGTACTGATTTCATTCAATTCCTCCCTCTCATTATACCCTACGTTCCCCGACATCTCTGGGAGTTTATTTGTGTCCTCCTTTGTGAAGACAGAACCAAAGTATGTATTTAATTTGTCGGCCATTTCTTTGTTCCCCATTATAAATTCCCCTGTTTCTGACTGCAAGGGACCTACGCTTGACTTCACCAATCTTTTTCTCTTCATATATCGATAGAAGCTTTTACAGTCAGTTTTTATGTTCCCTGCAAGCTTACTCAAAAAACTTGTGATGCTGCTTGTGGTGTGATTTGGAGACCAGAACTGTACACAGTACTCCAAGTGTGATATGGAGAACAGAAATGTGCACAGTGCTCCAAGTATGATTAGGAGACCAGTACTGTGCACAGTGCTACATGTGTAATATGGAGACCGGAACTGCGTACAGTAACTCCAAGTGTGATATGCAGAACAGAACTGTGCACAGTGCTCCAAGTATGATATGGGGATCAGAACTGTGCACAATACTTCAAGTTTGATTTGGAGACCAGAACTGTGCATAGTACTCCAAGTTAGAGATGCAGAACAGAACTGTGCACAGTCCTCCAAGTGTGATTTAGAGACAAGAACTGTGCACAGTAACTCCAAGTTAGAGATGCAGAACAGAACTGTGCACAGTGCTCCAGGTGTGATATGGAGACCAACATTGTGCTCTGTATTTCAAATGTGATGTGGAGACCAGAACTGAGCACAGTACTCCAAGTGTAATTTGGAGAGCAGAACTGTGCACAATACTTCAAGTGTGATATGGAGAACAGAACTGTGCACAGTGCTGCAAGTGTGATATGCAGACCATAACTGTGCACAGTACTCCAAGTGTGATATGCAGACCATAACTGTGCACAGTACTCCAAGTGTGATATGCAGACCATAACTGTGCATAGTGCTCCAAGTGTGATACGGAGACCAGAAAGTTGCACAGTGCTCCAAGTTTAATATGGAGACCGGAACTGCATAGAGTAACTCCAAGTAAGATATGGAGATCAGAACTTTGCACTGTACACAAAGTGTGATATGGAGACCAAAACTGTGCACACTATTCCCAGTTTGGCATGGATACCAGCACTATGCACAGTGCTCCAAGTGTGATAAGGATACCAAAACTGTGCACAGTGCTCCAAGTATGATAGGAGAAAAGAACTGTGCACTCTATTCCAAGTGTGATATGCAGACCAGAACTCTGCACATTATTCCAAGTGTGATACGGAGACCAGTACTGTGCACGGTGATCCAAGTGTGATATGCAGACCAGAACTGTGCACATTATTCCAAGTGTGATACGGAGACCAGAACTGTGCACGGTACTCCAATAGCGGTCGAACCAAGGTTATGTATCTTTGCATGTTGACAGTGAGAAGATGTTTAAAGTGGGAGGATGATGAGATGGAGCGCATTCATTCATTGCGCACAGGCCATTTAGATTGTGAGGTGCCAGATTGAAAAGTTTAAGGTAGTAGGAAGTTGTTGCACTTTGTCACGTGGATTATAGTAATTCAGCTGTGATTCATTTCTTGCAGAGTGTACATGATTGTGAAGACAAGTTGGTTTATTGCCGAAATCCTTGTGTTGAAGTAAAGATGGAGTGGCTGTTTCACATTCTGTTCCTGACGTCCTGTGAGTACCACAATGCTGACTTCAATTCCCCAAACCCTTTGTCCTCTCCTGCTACATATCTTCCTGATCAATGACTTTCTTTCCTACCTGTCAGTCGTGGCTCAGTGGGTCTCAGTCTCTCTCTCTCTCTTGCCTCTGAGTCAGACGGTCGTAGGTTCCAGATTCAACACTCCAGAGACTCGAGCCCCATAATCCCAGGCTGACACTCCCTAGTTGCCCAGTACTGAGGGAGCGCCGCACTGTCGGAGGGTCAGTACTGAGGGAGCTCTGCACTGTCGGAGGGTCAGTACTGAGGGAGCACTGCACTGTCGGAGGGACAGTACTGAGTGAGCTCTGCACTGTCGGAGGGGCAGTACTGAGGGAGCACTGCACTGTCGGAGGGTCAGTACTGAGGGAGCGCTGCACTGTCGGAGGGGCAGTACTGAGGGAGTGCTGCACTGTCGGAGGGGCAGTACTGAGGGAGCGCTGCACTGGCGGAGGGGCAGCACTGAGGGAGCGCTGCACTGTCGGAGGGGCAGTACAGAGGGAGTGCTGCACTGGCGGAGGGGCAGTACTGAGGGAGCGCTGCACTTTCGGAAGGGCAGTACTGAGGGAGTGCTGCACTGTCGGAGGGACTGTACTGAGGGAGCGCTGCACTGTCGGAGGGGCAGTACTGAGGGACCGCTGCACTGTCGGAAGGGCAGTACTGAGGGAGTGCTGCACTGTCGGAGGGGCAGTACTGAGGGAGCGCTGCACTGTCAGAGGGGCAGAACTGAGGGAGTGCTGCACTGTCGGAGGGGCAGTACTGAGGGAGCGCTGCACTGTCGGAGGGGCAGTACTGAGGGAGTGCTGCACTGTCGGAGGGGCAGTACTGAGGGAGCGCTGCACTGTCGGAGGGGCAGTACTGAGGGAGCGCTGCACTGTCGGAGGGGCAGTACTGAGGAAGCGCTGCACTGTCGGAGGGGCAGTACTGATGGAGCGCTGCACTGTCGGAGGGGAAGTACTACTTGTGCACTACACTGTCGGATGACACTTTAAACCGAGGCCACTATTGAAAGAAGAGCCATGAGGATTTCTCCCCGGTGTCCTGTGGCCCAATATTTATCCCTCGACCAACATCACCTAAAAATAAAACAGATTATCTGGTCCTTTATCACATTGCTGTTTGTGGGAGCTTGCTGTGCGCAAATTGGCCCCCGCGTTTCCTACATCACAACAGCGACCACACTTCAAAAGTACTTCATTGGCTGTGAAGCGCTTTGGGACGTCTTGAGTTGGTGAAATTCGCTGTATAAATTGAATTTCTGTCTTTCTGATTGGCAGGTATGAGTCTGGTCAGTTTACCAGTGAATGGCGACGGTATAGACTGTTATATTCTACCTCCAAGCACAAAGTTGAACATGGAAACAAATTCTGCCGCCTATTATTTCTTGCGGAGCGAGGCGTCCGATGACTTGGCGATAAAATCCCTGGAGGCAGAGCTGGAGAGGGACCCGGTGTTTAAGTCTATCTGGAAAAGAGCCACCGCCACTTGGAGAGGCAAGAGTCTCAAAGTGCCTGGTGGTCTCCGAGAGGAGCATATCATCGCCCTGACCGCCTACACCATTGATGGAGATTTGTATAAAACCTTAAACGATGGGGTTCGAAGCTATGGCGGTGACCTCTACACATACAATGCCTGCTTTAAACGGAAGAGCTTTCACTACCTTCTATCTGTCGCCGTGAACATGTTGAGAAACAGTTCCATTGGGCCGTTGTATCGGGGGACAAAGAGTCAGATCTCTGGGACACTGGGAACAGAGGTTCGGTTCGGAATATTTGCCTCCACTTCCCACAACGATAAGGTGGCTGAGGGATTTGGGACAGGCACTGTCTTTGTTGTAAGCACGTCGTACGGTGTCGACCTCCAAAGGTTCTCGGACAGACCGTGGCAAGAGGAGGTCTTGATCCCACCTTACGAGAAGTTCATAATCATAAACATCATCCCCACATCAGGAGGTTACAAGTACACCCTCATCTCGACAGGCAAAAAGGGAGTGGAGGTGGGGCTGGAGTCAGACCAGTCCGGTAGTCTGATCGTTTATTCCATCAATACCGCCTGGTGGGTCATGATTCTGACTACTTTGGGAATCTCAGTCTTTCTGTGCGGATGTGGGTATTTCTTGTGGAATTATTACACATATTCCTCCAGAATCCCTCCTCCCAAACCCCAAACAACACTGAAGGGGCAAATCACTGTCAGGATTCTGACTCTTTTGGGAATCTCAGTCTTTCTGTGCGGATGTGGGTATTTCTTGTGGAAATATGACACAAATTCTACCAGAATCCCTCCTCCCGAACCTCAAACAACACTGACGGAGCAAATCACTGTCGGAGGGTCAGCACTGAAGGGGCACGACACTGTCGGAGGGGTAGTACTGAGGGATCACTACACTATCGGGAAGGAAGTAACCATGGAGTACAGAACTGTCGATGGGGGAGTCATGCGTGAGCGCCACATTGTCAGAGGGGTAGTACGGAAGGGACACGACACTGTCGGAGGGGAAGTAAAGTGGGATCACTACAATATCGGGAAAGAAGTAATCACGGAGTACAAAACTGTCGATGGGGGAGTAGTGCGTGTGCGGCACATTGTCGGAGGGGTAGTACGGAAGGGACACGATACTGTCGGAGGGGAAGTAAAGTGGGATCACTACAATATCGGAGAGGAAGTAATCACGGATTACAAATCTGTTGATGGGGGAGTAGTGCGTGTGCGCCACATTGTCGGAGGGGTAGTACTGAATGGACACGACACTGTCGGAGGGGAAGTAAAGTGGGAACACTACAATATCGGAGAGGAAGTAATCAGGGAATACAAATCTGTTGATGGAAAAGTACAGAGGGAGCGCTACACTGTCAGAGGGTCAGTACTGAAGGGGCACCACATTGTCGGAGGGGCCAGTACTGAGGGCACTCCTCACTGTCAGGGGGGCAGTACTGAGGGAGCGCTGCACTGTCGAAGGGGGCAGTACTGAGGGAGCGCTGCACTGTTGGAGGGGCAGTACTGAGGGAGCGCTGCACTGTTGGAGGGGCAGTACTGAGGGAGCGCTGCACTGTCGGAGGGTCAGTACTGAGGGAGCGCTGCACTGTCGGAGGGGCAGTACTGAGGGAGCGCTGCACTTTCGGAGGGGCAGTACTGAGGGAGCGCTGCACTGTCAGAGGGGCAATACTGAGGGAGCGCCGCACTGTCGGAGGGGCAGTACTGAGGGAGCGCCGCACTGTCAGAGGGGCAGTACTGAGGGAGCACCGCACTGTCGGAGGGGCAGTACTGAGGGAGCGCTGCACTGTCGGAGCGGCAGTACTGAGGGAGCCTCCGCTGCACTGTCGGAGGGGCAGTACTGAGGGAGCGCTGCACTGTCGGAGGGGCAGTACTGAGGGAGTGCCGCACTGTCGGAGGGGGCAGTACTGAGGGAGCGCTGCATTGTCGGAGGGGCAGTACTGAGGGAGCGCTGCACTGTCGGAGGGGGCAGTACTGAAGCGGCATGATACTGTCGGAGGGGTGGTACTGAAGGGACACCACACTCACCCCTCACCCCCTCACTCCTCTAACCCCTCAACCCCTCGCACACCTGAAGCCCACCGCCCCTTCACCCCTCTAAACGCTCACCCCCTCTAACCCCTCACCCCCTCTAACCCCTCACACATCTAACCCCTCACCCACTCTAACCCCTCACCCTCTCTAACCCCTCACCCCCTCTAACCCCTCACCCCCTCTAACACCTCACCCCATCTAACTCCTCACCCCCTCTAACCCCTCACCCCTCTAACGACTCACCCCCTCTAACCCCTCACCCCCTCTAACCCCTCACCCCCTCTAACCCCTCACCCTCTCTAACCCCTCACCCTCTCTAACCCCTCACCCCCTCCACCCCCTCACCCCCTCATCCCCTCTAACCCCTCACCCCCTCTAACCCCTCACCCTTCTAACCCCTCACCCCCTCTAAACCCTCACTCCATCTAACCCCTCACCCCCTCTAATCCCTCACCCCCTCTAACACCTCACCCCCTCTAACCACTCACTCCCTCTAGCACCTCACCCCTCTAACCACTCACCCCCTCTAACCCCTCACCCCCTCTAACCCCTCACCCCCTCTAACCCCTCACCCCCTCTAATCCCTCACCCCCTCTAACACCTCATCCCCTCTAACCCCTCACCCCCTCTAACCCCTCAGCCCCTCTAACCCCTCACCCCTCTAACCCCTCACCCCTCTAACCCCTCACCCCCTCTAACCCCTCACCGCTCTAACCCCTAACCCCCTCTAACCCCTCACCCCCTCTAACCCCTCACCCCCTCTAACCCCTCACCCCTTCTAACCCCTCACCCCTTCTAACCCCTCACCCCTTCTAACACCTCACACCCCCAACCCTCCCCGACACCCAACCTCGCACTCCCCACCTCCCCAACCTTCACCCCCTCCCACCTAAGCCCCCACCTCCCCAAATTCCTCCCTCACACACCTCTCCCTCACACTCCTCTCCCCTCACACCCCTCCACCCAACACTCCCACCCCACAGATCACGCCCCAACTCTCACACCCCTCTCCTCCCTCCCCCACCTCATCAACCTCAAACCCTCACCACCCTATAACCCCCACCCATCACACCCTCAAACTTCCTCGCCTCCCCCACCTCACGCACTCCCGCAACCTTCAACCTCCCACTCCCCACCTCCCCAACCGTCTCCCGCCCCTCACCCTCCCCCACCAACCCCTCACCCCCGGCTCCTTTAAACCACCCCCAACCACAAAACCCCCAACCCTCAAATCCCCACATCCTTCATACTTCTCCCTCGCACTCCTCTCTCCTCACACCCACTGCCCCCACACTCTCCCCAACTCTCCCCGCCTCCACCCACCTCATGCTCCCCCTCCTCACCCCTCAGCACCCCCGCAATATCTCCCCGCCTCATGCCTATATGTTGGCATGAGGAACTTGGTCAATTCAATTCCGAAAGATGTCCATGTTCAGTTCATTCGAAATAGGGAAAAAATATGGATGGTACCATTGGTGAGAGAGTGTAAGAATAAGCCATTTGCTGTAAATTTTGCTGTAAATTGACCAAATTTAAAAGTTGAACAAATTTAACATACCAGCATGCTTCGAGAGGTTAATTCCTGTGGGAACTTTATACGAAAACAGTTCACAGATAAAGAAGGCCTTGCACAGAAACAGAGACTTTCTGCTGAAATGTGGAACAGACTGCTGCTGTTGTAAGATGTAAAGGCTGCCGGCTGCCTTTCAACAGATAAGGGACACAGACCTTGAGAGTTCTGTGGAGAAGAAGCTATTGAACTGTTAAGCCATCGCGAAAACAGGAATATCATAGAGTCATAGAGTCGTAACGGCACAGAAGGAGGCCATTCGGCCCATCGAGTCCATACCAGCTCTCTGTAGAGCAATCCAGTCAGTCCCATTCCCCCGCTCTATCCCCGTAGCCCTGAAAGTTTATTTCCCTCAAGTGCCTATCCAGTCTCCCCTTGAAAACATTGAGTGTCTCCGCTTCCACCACTTCCGTCGGCAGCGAGTTCCAGGTCCTCACCACTCGATGCGTAAAGATTTTTATCCTCACGACCCCCCTGTATCTCTTGTGCAAAACCTTCAATCTGTGTCCCCTAGTCCTTGTACCATCAACTAGTGGAAACAGTCTTTCCCCATCTAGGCTATCCAAACCCCTCATAATCTTGTACACCTCTATCAAATCACCCCTCAACCTCCTTTGCTCTAATGATAACAAATCCAGCTTCTCCAACCTGTCCTTGTAGCTAAGATCCCCCATCCCTGGAACCATTCTGGTAAATCTCCTCTGCAACCTCTCAAGGGCCCTCACATCCTTTCTATAATGTGGTGACCAGCACTGGATGCAATACTCCAGTTGTGGCCTAACCAGCGCTTTATAAAGGTTCAGCATAACTTCTCTACTTTTGTACTCAATACCTCTATTTATGAAGCCCAAGATCCCATATGCTTTGCTAACCCACTCGCTCAATATGTCCTGCCACCTTCAGGGACCTATGCACATTAACTCCCAGGTCCCTCTGTCCCTGCACACTCTTTAAAACTGTGCCATTAAGTGTATATTGCTTCACCCTGTTCCATCTGCCAAAATGCAACACCTCACACTTCTCTGTATTAAACTCCATCTGCCATTGTCTGCCCATTCTGCTAACCTTTCTATGTCCTGTTGCAGTCGATTGGTATCATCCTCACTGTTTGCCACACGCCCAAGTTTGTGTCATCGGCAAATTTAGAAATTCTACTTTGTATTCCAATATCCAGGTCATTTATATATATCAAAAAAAGCAGTGGCCCCAGCACTGAACCTTGGAGAATACCACTGTCTACCATCCTCCAGTCTGAAAAACAGCCATTAACCACAACTCGCTGTTTTCTGTTCTTAAGCCAATTCCTTATCCAAGCTGCCACTGACCCACCTATTCCATGAGCCTCAATTTTGTTAACCAGCCTTCTATGTCGTACTTTGTCAAACGCCTTCGGAAAATCCATGTAGACAACATCCATTGCATTCACTTCATCAATCCTCCCTGTTACTTCATCAAAAAATTCAATTAGATTAGAATATCCTCACACTTTAGAATGTAACAGGCCTTGTGGCCCACTGACTGACAGACAGTCTATTGATAAGAAGAAACAAGGCCTTCTTTATCTGTGAACAGTTTTCGTGCAAAGTTCCCACAGGAACCAAGCTCTCAGCCTCTCGAAGCATGCTGGTATATTAAATTTGGTCACCTTTTAAGTTTGGTCAAGTTACACTCTCTTGCCGATGATACCATCCACATTTTTTCCCGATATCATATGAAGTAAACATGAACACCTTTCGCAAGCTGAATTAACCGAGTTTCACATGCCAACACATAGGCATGAGGCGGGGAGATATTGGGGGGTTGCTGAGGCGTTGGGGAGGCGTAAGGTGGGGAGATTTGGGGAGAGTGTGGGGGCGGGGGGGGTGAGGAGAGAGGAGTGACGGGGATAAGAAAAAACAACTACAGATCATTACTCGTCTAGTTTGGGACACGTACGCAGTGGGAGGGTTGCCAAGTTTTAAGGTTTGAAAGATACTGTAAAAAGACACTTGAGGCTGCAGCCTGGTCAGTTCTCTGAAATCATACGTCTAATCATCGCCGAATTGACCAATCGCTGGTGTTAGTACATGTGCGGTGTTTTGCTTATTGTCGCGTGAGCTTAAAGTAAAGGGATAGCCTTGTGTCTGCTAAAGTATAATCAGCAATTGTTATACGCAACATAACTGTCGGATACTTGCTTGCAATCTATTGCTGATTTTTAAGTAAATGAAGTGTATAAATGTAAGGTTGTTCAAGAAGCACGAAAGGGCCCATGCCTACGTCCACGTGGTCTATCTGTGCCAATACTCCACTTCGTAAATTGCTTTTTATACTGAAGTTAATGAATAAAATGTTTATAACCAGAAGACTGAATTCGTTATTAGTCAAGTGAACAAACAGAAATAGGTTTACGGCAACACTATGTAACAGTCTCGAGGGGCTGAATGGCCTCCTCCTGTTCCTGTGTAACAGGCTCGAGGGGGCTGAATGGCCTCCTCCTGTTCCGGTGTAACAGGCCCAAGGGGCTGAATGTCCTCCTCCTGTTCCTGTGTAACAGGCTCGAGGGGCTGAATGGCCTCCTGCTGTTCCTGTGTAACAGACTTGAGGGGCTGAATGGCCTCCTCCTGTTTCTGTGTAACAGTCTCGAGGGGCTGAATGGTCTCCTCCTGTTCCTGTGTAACAGACTCGAGGGGCTGAATGACCTCCTCCTGTTCCTGTGTAACAGGCTCGAGGGGCTGAATGGTCTCCTCCTGTTCCTGTGCAACAGGCTCGAGGGGCGGAATGGTCTCCTCCTGTTCCTGTGTAACAGGATCGAGTGGGCTGAATGGTCGTCTCCTGTTCCTGTGTGACAGGCTCGAGGGGCTGAATGGCCTCCTCCTGTTCCGATGTCTCTGTATATATCTTTTCACACTGTGAAGATTGTAAGATTGCCAATGCTTTGGATGTTTAATGAAAAATGTTGATATAAAGCATTGTCTGGAAAATTTAAAAACCCTTTGAACTGAGGGATGGAGTCGGAGGCTGGGGAAGGGAGTTTGTGGCGGGGACCGAAGACAGTGGCTTCAATCTTCCCAATATTTAGATGGAGGGAATTTCTGCTCACCCAGGACTGGGCGTCGGACAAGAATCGTGACAACACTGCCATACTTTGAGGGGAAATTCCTGCTCGCCTAATCTAGGAGGCGACGGGGCCCCTTTAAGAATTGAAAAGAGATAAAATGCAGAGACTCGAAGTAATGACAGTGTCGGGAGGCCGGAGCGACTCGTCAACGAGCCAAACTGCTGCCTCTATCTGGGGGGAGTGAACTGTGCCTTTAAGAGAAGCAGGTGGGCGGGGTCATGGTGGGGTGATGTCATCAATGGGGGTGGGGCTGGACAGTAGATTATGGAGGTTTCCAGAGAGGAGTGTGGGGAATGGGGGTGAGAGAGGGAACGAGAGAGTGAGGGAGAATGAGAGGGGGCTAGAGAGAACGAGAGAGGGGAGAGGGAGAACGAGAGAGGGGAGGGAGAGAACGAGAGAGGGGAGGGAGAGAACGAGAGAGGGGAGGGAGCGAACTAGAGGGGGATAGAGAGAGAGAATGGGGAGAGAGAGAATGAGAGAGGGGAGAGAGAGGGAGAGAGAACGAGAGAGGGATAGAGAGAGAGAGCGGGGAGAGACAGAGCGAGAGAGGAGGTGGGGATAGAGAGAGAGACTGGATAGAGAGAGAACGAGAGAGGGAGACAGAAGGCGGGGGGATAGAGAGAGAGTGGGGAGAGAGAGAACGAGAGAGGGAGAGAGAAGGCGGGGGGATAGAGAGAGAGTGGGGAGAGAGAACGAGAGAGGGAGAGAGAAGGCGGGGGGATAGGGAGAGATTGAACGAGAGAGGGAGAGAGAGAGAGGGGAGAGAGAACGAGTGGGGGGAGAGAACAAGAGGGGGGAGAGGGAGAGAGAGAGAGTGGGGAGAGAGAACGAGAGAGGGAAAGAGAAGGAGGGGGATAGGGAGAGAGAGTGAACGAGAGAGGGAGAGGGAGAGAGAGTTCGGGAGTGAACAAGGAGGGAGAGAGAATGAGAGGGGGAGGGAGGTAGGTAGGTAGAGGGGAGAGGGAGAGGGGAGAAAAAGGGAATGAGATCGGTTAGAGAGAGAGAGAGAGAGAGAGTGGGGAGAGAGAGAACGAGAGAGGGGAGGGAGAGAGAGGGAGGGGAGGGATACAGAGAGAGTGGGGAGAGAGAGAGAACAAGAGAGGTGCAGGAGAGAGAAGTGGAGAGGGGAGATAGTGGGGAGCGGGAGAGAGGGAGAGAGGGGGAAAGAGAGAGGGAGAGAGAAGGAGAGGTTGATAGGGAGAGAGAAGGAGAGGGTGATAGAGAGAGAGTGGGGAGAGACAGAGGTAGAGAGAGAGGACAAGAGAGGGAGAGAGAGAACAGGATAGGGGGAGAGAAAGGGGGGAATAGAGTGAGAGAGTGGGGAGAGAGGAAACGAGAGCGGGAGGGAGAGAGTGGGAAGGGGAAGGGGAGGGGGTTAGAGAAGGAATGAGAGAGGTAGAGAAAGAGAGAGAGTGGGAGAGGGAGAGAGAGAGAACGAGAGGGGGGAGAGAGTGGGATAGAGATTGGGGAGAAAGAGAACGAGAGAGGGGAGGGAGAGGGGGAGAGAAAGGGAATGAGAGCGGGGTAGAGAAAAAGGGAGAGAGAACGAGAGGGGGAGAGAGAGAGAGAGGGGGTAAGAGAGGCGGAGAGAGGGAACGAGAGAGGGCGAGAGAAGGGGAGTGATAGAGAGGGGGAGAGATAGGGAGAGGAAAAGGGGAGAGGGAGAAAGAGGGGAGAGAAAAGGGGACAGGGAGAAAGAGAGGAGAGGCAAAGGGGAGAGGGAGGGAGAGAGGAAGGACAGAGAGAGGGGGAGGGAAGAGGAGAGAGAGTGGGTGAGAGTCACGGAAGAGAGCAGGGGATAAAGGGAGAGAGACAAAGCAGGGGTGAGGTGTGGAGAGATTTCCCGCTCCCTCCCTTTCTATCTCTCTCTCTTTATCCACTCTCTCTCTATTCCTCTCTAGCTCTCCCCTTTTCAATCTCTCTCACTTTCTCTCTCTGTCCCACCCTCTGTCTCTGTCTTTGTCTGCGTCTTTCTATCTCTCTCTCTATCCCTCTCTATCACTTTCCTTTCCTAGCTCTCTTTCTATCTCTCTCTTTCTCTCAATTTTTATCTCTCCCTTTCTATCCCTCTGTCTCTATATCTCTTTCTATCCCTGTCTCTCTCTTTCTTTCTCTCTCCCTTTCTATCTCTCTTTCTATCGATTTCTATCTCTCTCTATCCCTTTCTATGTCTCTCTATCCCTTTCTGTCCCCTCTCACTTTCTATGTCTCTCCCCCGTTCTATCTCTTTCTCTATCCCTCTCTCTCTATCCCTCTCTCTTTATCCCTCTTGCTCTATCCCTTTCTATCTCTCTCTCTAGCCCCCTATCTCTCTCTTTCTATCTTTCTATCCCCTCCCGTGTCTAACGCGAGTCCATCTTCCTCCTCTTCCCGTAGCCTCCTGCTCTGGATCACCCGCATCCTGGAGACCGCCACCCGCAAGAGACGGAACCGGAGCCGGAGACACGAGGCGTATCGACTGATCGGACGGAGACTGGTAGGGCAACTCGCCGGGGATTCTCCGACAGCCCCTCCCATAGCCCGACACCCCGAATCCCGACCCCTGACCCCTAAACCATTCCCCCGAATCCCAACCCTCAACCCCCAAACTGTTCCCCAACCCCAAACTGTTCCCCAACCCCCAATCTGTTCCCCAACCCCCAAACCCAAAACCTTTCCCCGACCCCTGACCCCCAAAACTTTCCCCCACCCCTGACCCCTAAACCTTTCCCTGGACCCCTGACCCTGTAACTTCCCCTGACCTCCAAACCTTTCTTCAGCCCCCAAAATTGCCCCCGACCTCTGAACCCTTCCCTGACCCCAAACCTTCCCCCCGAACCCCCGCGCCACTAACGGTCTTCAGTCACCAACCCTCGATCCGCAGATCTCCGTTAACCCCCGCTCTCTCTCTCCCGAGCAGTGGAAAGCTGGGCTCGGAATCCACCGCTGCCCGTGGCCGACCTACGTCTACCCGCGGGAGCTGAAACAGGCCGTGCGCCAGACCTTCCCTGGACAGCTGCGGGATTATCAGGACCCACAGCACAGCAGGGTAAGGATTGTACAGGAGCGTTACCCGATCTGGGGGAGGGGGAGGGAGTCCTGGAGAGAGAGGACTCCTGGGATTATACGACCCTGGTATCTCACCTCGCCGTCCTCCCGCCCCGAGCCCGAGGCTGTCAGTGTCGGAGGGATATTCGCATGTGACGTGCATCGCGGCAGAACTCCGTACCCGTCCTCACCTGGTCCCACTCTCGCACGGACCCTGGCGCTGGGTTACTGTGGGGGCGTCGCTGCCCCATCAAACACTCCCAGGGCAGGTACAGCACGGGTTAGATACAGAGTAAAGCTCCCTCTACACTGTCCCATCAAACACTCCCAGGGTAGGTACAGCACGGGTTTGATACAGAGTAAAGCTCCCTCTAGTGTCCCACCAAACACTCCCAGGGCAGGTACAGCACGGGTTAGATAGAGAGTAAAGATCCCTCTAGTGTCCCGTCAAACACTCCCAGGGTTGGTACAGCACGGGTTAGATACAGAGTAAAGCTCCCTCTAGACTGTCCCATCAAACACTCCCAGGGCAGGTACAGCACGGGTTAGATAAAGAGTAAAGCTCCCTCTAGTGTCCCATCAAACACTCCCAGGGCAGGTACTGCACAGGTTAGATACAGAGTAAAGCTCCTCTACACTGTCCCATCAAACACTCCAAGGGCAGTTACAGCACGAGTTAGATACAGAGTAACGCTCCCTCTACGCTGTCCCATCAAACACTCTCAGGGTAGGTACAGCACGGGTTAGATACAGAGTTAAGCTCCCTCTACACTGTCCCATCAAACACTCCCAGTGCAGGTACAGCTCCGGTTAGATACAGAGTAAAGCTCCCTCTGGTGTCCCATCAAACACTCCCACGGTAGATACGGCGCATGTTAGATACAGTGTAAAGCTCCCTCTAAACTGCCCCATCAAACACTCCCAGGGCAACTACAGCACGGGTTAGATACAGAGTAAAGCTCCCTCTACACTGTCCCATCAAACACTCCCAGGGCAGGTACAAAATGGGTTACATACAGAATAAAGCTCCCTCTAAACTGTCCCATCAAACACTCCCAGGGCTGGTACAGCATGGGTTAGATACAGAGTAAAGCTCCCTCTAGTTTCCCTTCAAACACTCCCAGTGCAGGTACAGCTCCGGTTAGATACAGAGCAAAGCTCCCTCTGGTGTCCCATCAAACACTCCCACGGTAGATACGGCGCATGTTAGATACAGTGTAAAGCTCCCTCTAAACTGCCCCATCAAACACTCCCAGGGCAACTACAGCACGGGTTAGATACAGAGTAAAGCTCCCTCTACACTGTCCCATCAAACACTCCCAGGGCAGGTACAAAATGGGTTACATACAGAATAAAGCTCCCTCTAAACTGTCCCATCAAACACTCCCAGGGCTGGTACAGCACGGGTTAGAGACAAAGTAAAGCTCCCTCCAAACTGACACATCAAACACTTGCAGGGCAGGTACAGCACGGGTTAGATACACAGTAAATTTCCTCAACACTGTCCCATCAGACACTCCAAGGGCAGTTGCGGCACGGGTTAGATGCAGAGTAAAGCTCGCTCTACGCTGCCCCATCAAACACTCCCAAGGTAGGTACAGCACGGGTTAGATACTGAGTAAAGCTCCCTCTGCACTGTCCCATCAAACACTCCCAGGGAAGGTACAGCTCCGGTTAGATACAGAGTAAAGCTCCCTCTACGCTGTCCCATCAAACACTCCCAGGGGAGGTAGCGCACGGGTTAGATACAGAATAAAGCTCCCTCTAGTGTCCCATCAAACACTCCCAGGGTAGGTGCAGCACGGGTTAGATACAGAGTAAAGCACCCACTAGTGTCCCATCAAACACTCCCAGGGCAGGTATAGCACGGGTTAGATACAGAGTAAAGCTCCATCTAAACTGTCCCATCAAACACGCCCAGGGCAACTACAGCACGGGTTAGATACAGAGTAAAGCACCCTCTCCACTGTTGCATCAAACACTCCCAGGGAAGGTACAGCACGGGGTAGATACAGAGTAAAGCTCCATCTAATGTCCAATCAAACACTCCCAGGGCAGGTACAACACGGGTTAGATACAGAGTAAAGCTCCCTCTACACTGTCCCATCAAGCACGCCCAGGGCAGGTACAGCACGACTTAGATACAGAGTAAAGCTCCCTCTAAACTGTCCCATCAAACACTTCCAGGACAGGTACAGCACGGGTTAGATACAGAGTAAAGCACCATCTAATGTCCCATCAAACACTCCCAATGCAGGTACAGCACGTGTTAGAGACAGAGTAAAGCTCGCTCGAACCTGACCCATCAAACAATTGCACGGCTGGTACAGCATGGGTTACATACAGAATAAAGCTCCCTCTAAACTGTCCCATCAAACACTTCCAGGGTAGGTACAGCACGGGTTAGATACAGAGTAAAGCTCCCTCTACACTGTACCATCAAACACTCCCAGGGCAGGTACAGCACGGGTTAGAGACAGAGTAAAGCTCCCTCCAAACTGACCCATCAAACACTTGCAGGGCAGGTACAGCACGGGTTAGATACACAGTGAATTTCCTCTACACTGTCCCATCAGACACTCCAAGGGCAGTTACAGCACGGGTTCGATGCAGAGTAAAGCTCCCTCTACTCTGTCCCATCAAACACTCCCAAGGTAGGTACAGCATGGGTTAGATACTGAGTAAAGCTCCCTCTGCACTGTCCAATCAAACACTCCCAGGGAAGGTACAGCACGGGTTAGATACAGAGTAACGCTCCCTCTACGCTGTCCCATCAAACACTCCCAGGGTAGGTACAGCACGGGTTTGATACAGAGTTAAGCACCCTCTCACTGTCCCATCAAACACTCCCAGTGCAGGTACAGCATGGGTTAGATACAGAGTAAAGCTCCCTCTAGTTTTCCTTCAAACACTCCCAGTGCAGGTACAGCTCCGGTTAGATACAGAGTAAAGCTCCCTCTGCTGTCCCATCAAACACTCCCACGGTAGATACGGCGCATGTTAGATACAGTATAAAGCTCCCTCTAAACTGCCCCATCAAACACTCCCAGGGCAACTACAGCACGGGTTAGATACAGAGTAAAGCTCCCTCTACACTGTCCCATCAAACACTCCCAGGGCAGGTACAACATGGGTTACATACAGAATAAAGCTCCCTCTAAACTGTCCCATCAAACACTCCCAGGGCAGGTACAGCACGGGTTAGAGACAAAGTAAAGCTCCCTCTAAACTGACACATCAAACACTTGCAGGGCAGGTACAGCACGGGTTAGATACACAGTAAATTTCCTCAACACTGTCCCATCAGACACTCCAAGGGCAGTTACGGCACGGGTTAGATGCAGAGTAAAGCTCGCTCTACGCTGTCCCATCAAACACTCCCAAGGTAGGTACAGCACGGGTTAGATACTGAGTAAAGCTCCCTCTGCACTGTCCCATCAAACACTCCCAGGGAAGGTACAGCACGGGTTAGATAGAGAGTAAAGATCCCTCTACGCTGTCCCATCAAACACTCCCAGGGGAGGTAGCGCACGGGTTAGATACAGATTAAAGCTCCCTCTAGTGTCCCATCAAACACTCCCAGGGTAGGTGCAGCACGGGTTAGATACAGAGTAAAGCACCCACTAGTGTCCCATCAAACACTCCCAGGGCAGGTATAGCACGGGTTAGATACAGAGTAAAGCTCCATCTAAACTGTCCCATCAAACACGCCCAAGGCAACTATAGCACGGGTTAGATACAGAGTTAAGCACCCTCTCCACTGTTGCATCAAACACTCCCAGGGAAGGTACAGCACGGGTTAGATACAGAGTAAAGCTCCATCTAATGTCCAATCAAACACTCCCAGGGCAGGTACAACACGGGTTAGATACAGAGTAAAGCTCCCTCGACACTGTCCCATCAAGCACGCCCAGGGCAGGTACAGCACGACTTAGATACAGAGTAAAGCTCCCTCTAAACTGTCCCATCAAACACTTCCAGGACAGGTACAGCACGGGTTAGATACAGAGTAAAGCACCATCTAATGTCCCATCAAACACTCCCAATGCAGGTACAGCACGGGTTAGAGACAGAGTAAAGCTCGCTCTAACCTGACCCATCAAACAATTGCACGGCTGGTACAGCATGGGTTACATACAGAATAAAGCTCCCTCTAAACTGTCCCATCAAACACTTCCAGGGTAGGTACAGCACGGGTTAGATACAGAGTAAAGCTCCCTCTACACTGTCCCATCAAACACTCCCAGGGCAGGTACAGCACGGGTTAGAGACAGAGTAAAGCTCCCTCCAAACTGACCCATCAAACACTTGCAGGGCAGGTACAGCACGGGTTAGATACACAGTGAATTTCCTCTACACTGTCCCATCAGACACACCAAGGGCAGTTACAGCACGGGTTAGATGCAGAGTAAAGCTCCCTCTACTCTGTCCCATCAAACACTCACAAGGTAGGTACAGCATGGGTTAGATACTGAGTAAAGCTCCCTCTGCACTGTCCAATCAAACACTCCCAGGGAAGGTACAGCACAGCTTAGATACAGAGTAAAGCTCCCTCTACGCTGTCCCATCAAACACGCCCAGGGGAGGTAGTGCACGGGTTAGATACAGAGTAAAGCTCCCTCTAAACTGTCCCATCAAACACTTCCAGGGCAGGTACAACACGGGTTAGCTACAGAGTAAAGCTCCCTCTACACTGTCCCATGAAGCACGCCCAGGGCAGGTACAGCACGACTTAGATACAGAGTAAAGCTCCCTCTAAACTGTCCCATCTAACACTTCCAGGGCAGGTACAGCACGGGTTAGATACAGAGTAAAGCTCCATCTAATGTCCCATCAAACACTCCCAGGGCAGGTACAGCACGGGTTAGAGACAGAGTAAAGCTCGCTCTAACATGACCCATCAAACACTTGCACGGCTGGTACAGCACGTGTTAGATAAAGAGTAAATTTCCTCTACACTGTCCCATCAGACTCTCCCAGGGCAGGTACAGCATGGGTTAGATACAGAGTAAAGCTCCCTCTAAACTGTCCCATCAAACACTCCCAGGGCCAGGTACAGCACGGGTTAGATACAGAGTAAAGCTCCCTCTAGTGTCCCATCAAATACTCCCAGGGTAGGTCCAGCACGGGTTAGATACAGAGTAAAGCCCCCTCTAGTGTCCCATCAAACACTCCCAGGGTTGCTGCAGCTCCGGTTAGATACAGAGTAAAGCTCCCTGTAGTGTCCAGTCAAAGACTCCCTGGGGATTTACGGCTCACGTTCGATACAGTGTAAAGTACATTCAAAACTGTCCCATCAAGCACGCCCAGGGCAACTTCAGCACGGGTTAGATACAGAGTAAAGCTCCCTCTCCACTGTTCCATCAAACACTCCCAGGGCAGGTACAGCATGGGTTACATACAGGATAAAATACCCTCTACACTGTCCCATCAAACACTCCCAGGGCAGGTACAGTACGGGTTAGATGCAGTGTAAAACTCCCTCGACGCTGTCGCATCAAACATTCCCAAGGAAGGAACAGCACAGGTTAGATACAGAGTGTAGCTCCCTCCAGTGTCCCATCAAAGACTCCCAGGGCAGGTGCAGCACGGGTTAGATACAGAGTGTAGCTCCCTCTAGTGTCCCATCAAAGACTACCAGGGCAGTTGCAGCAATGGTTAGATTCAGAGTGAAGCTCCCTCTAAACTGTCCCATCAAGCACTCCAAGGGTTGGTGCAGCACGGGTTAGATACAAAGTAAAGCTCCCTCTAGTGTCCCATCAAAGACTCCCAGGGCAGGTACAGCAATGGTTTGGATACAGAATAAAGCTCCCTCTAAACTGTCCCATCAAGCACGCCCAGGGCAACTACAGCACGGGTTAGATACAGACCGGTCAGCCTGACATCGGTAGTGGGGAAAATGCTCGAGTCCATTATAAAAGTTGTAATAGCAGAGCACTTGGAAAACAGTGATCGGATCGGACAAAGTCAACATGGATTTACAAAAGGTAAATCGTTTTTGACTAATCTACTGGAATTTTTTGAGAATGTAACTGGTAAAATAGATAAGGGAGAACCAGTGGATGTGGTTTATTTGGACTTTCAAAAGGCTTACGATAAGGTCCCGCATAAGAGATTAGCGTGTAACGTTAAGGCACATGTGACTGGGGGTAAGGTATTGACTTGGATAGAGAACTGGTTGGCAGACAGAAAGCAAAGAGTTGGAATAAACGGGTCTTTTCCAAGTGGCAGGCAGTGACGAGTGGGGTACCGTAAGGGATCGGTCCTTGGACCCCAGCTATTCACAATATGTATTAATGATCCAGACGAGGGAACTAGATGTAATATCTCCAAGTTTGCAGACGACACAAAGCTGGGTGGGCAGGTGTGCTGTGTGGAGGATGCCAAGAAACTCCAGTATGATTTGGACAGGTTGGGTGATTGGGCAGAAGCATGGCAGATGCAATATAACGTGGATAAATGCGAGGTTATCCACTTTGGTGTCAAAAATAGGGAGGCAGATTATTATCTGAATGGCAATAGATTGGGAGAAGGGGAAGTGCAACGAGACCTGGGTGTCCTTGTGCACCAGTCGCTGAAGGTAAGCATGCAGGTGCAGCAGGCGGTTAAGAAGGCAAATGGTATGTTGGCCTTCGTAGCGAGAGGGTTTGAGTACAGGAACAAGGAAGTCTTCACAATCTATATTAACGATTTGGAGGAAGGGACCAAGTGTAACATATCAAAATTTGCAGATGATACAAAGATGGGAGGGAAAGTAGTGAGTGAGGAGGACATAAAAAACCTGCAAGGGGACATAGACAGGCTAAGTAAGTGGGCAGAGATTTGGCAGATGGAATACAACACTGGAAAGTGTGAGGTGATGCACTTTGGCAGGAAAAATCCTAGAGCAATTTATTATCTTAATGGCAAGAAACTGGAGAGTACTGAAGTGCAAAGGGATCTGGGGGTCCTGGTGCACGAAACTCAAAAGGTTAGTATGCAGGTGCAGCAAGTGATTAAGAAGGCAAATGGAATGTTGGCTTTCATTGCTAGGGGGATAGAATATAAAAATAGGGAGGTATTGCTTCAGTTGTACAAGGTATTGGTGAGACCGCACCTGGAATACTGCATACAGTTTTGGTGTCCTTACTTAAGGAAAGACATCCTTGCTCTCGAGGCAGTGCAAAAAAGGTTCACTCGGTTAATCCCGGGGATGAGGGGGGGGTCATATGAGGAGAGGTTGGGTAGATTGGGACTCTACTCATTGGAGTTCAGAAGAATGAGAGGCGATCTTATTGAAACATATAAGATTGTGAAGGGGTTGGATCGGGTGGATGCGGGGAGGATGTTCCCGATGACGGGTGAGACGAGAACTAGGGGACATAGTCTTAGAATAAGGGGCTGCTCTTTCAAAACTGAGATGAGGAGGAACTACTTCACTCAGAGGGTGGTAGGTCCATGGAATATGCTGCCACAAAAAGCTGTAGAAGCTACAACATTAATTAAATTTAAAACAGAAATAGACAGTTTCCTAGAAGTAAAGGGCATTAAGGGTTACGGGGAGCGGGCAGGAATTTGGACATGAGTCTAGGTTCGGACATGGCCCTGTGGGTAGTGGAGCGGGCCCAGGGACTGTGTAGCCTGATTCTGCTCCTATTTCGTGTGTGCAATTCTGTTAGATGCAGGAGATGGTTCTGTGATAGATAGTAGATTGGCGGTTAGGATCAGATCAGCCATGATCTTATTGAATGGCGGAGCAGGCTCGAGGGGCCGATTGGCCTACTCCTGCTCCTATTTCTTATGTTCTTATGTTCTTATGTTGCTGCAGTTGTACAGGGCCTTGGTGAGACCACATCTTGAGTATTGTGTGCAGTTTTGGTCGCCTTATCTGAGGAAGGCGGTCCTTGCCATGGAAGGAGTGCAGCGAAGATTCACCAGGATGATACCTGGGATGGCAGGAATGACGTATGTGGAGAGATTGGGTAGATTGGGCTTATACTCGCTGGAGTTTAGAAGAATGAGCGGGGATCTCATTGAAACTTATAAAATTCTGACAGGTCTGGACAAACTAGATGCAGGAAGGATGTTCCCGGTGGTCGGGGAATCCACAACCAGGGGCCACAGTCGAAGGATAAGGGGTAAGCCATTTAGGACAGAATGAGGAGGAATTTCTTCACCCAGAGAGTGGTGAACCTGTGGAATTCTATACCACAGAAGGCAGTATAGGCCAATTCATTAAATCTATTCAAGAAGGAGTTGGATATATTTCTTAAGGCTAAAGGCATCAAGGGATATGAGGAGAAAGCAGGGACAGTGTTCTGAATTTGGATGATCAGCCATGATCTCATTGAATGGCGGAGCAGGCTAGAGGGGCCGAATGTCCTACTCCTGCTCCTATCTTCTATGTTTCTATGAGTAAATCTCCCTCTACACTGTCCCATCAAACACTCCCAGGGCAGGTACAGCGCGGGTTAGATACAGAGTAAAGCTCCCGCTACACTGTCCCATCAAACACTTCCACGGCAGGGACAGTAAGGGTTAGATACAAAGTAAAGCTCCCTCTACACTGTCCCTTCAAACTACCCCAGGGCAGGTACAGCACAGGTTAGAGACAGAGTAAAGCTCCCTCCAAACTGACCCATCAAACACTCCCAGGGCAAGTACAGCATGGGTTAGATACAGAGTAAAGCTCCCTCTACACTGCCCCATCAAACACTCCCAGGGCAGGTGCAGCACGGGTTCGATACAGAGTAAAGCTCCCTCTAGTGTCCCATCAAACACTCCCAGGGCAGGTACAGCACGGGTTAGATACAGTGTAAAGCTCCCTCTAGTGTCCCATCAAACACTCCCAGGGCTGGAACAGCACGGGTTAGATACAGAGTAAAGCTCCCACTAGTGTCCCATCAAACACTCCCAGGGTAGGTACAGCTCCGGTTAGATAAACTGTAATGCTCCCTCTAAACTGTCCCATCAAAAACTCCCAGGGCAGGTACAGCACTGGGTTAGATACACAGTAAAGCTCCTTCTACACTGTCCCATCAAACACTCCCAGGGCAGGTACAGCACGGGTTACATACAGAATAAAGCTCCCTCTACACTGTCCAATCAAACACTCCCAGTGCTGGTACTGCAAGGGTTAGATACTGATTAAAGCTCCCAAAACACTGTCCCATCAAACACTCCCAGGGCAGGTACAGCACGGGTTAGATACAGAGTAAAGCTCCCTCTAGACTGTCCCATCAAACAATTCCATGGCAGGTACAACACGGATTAGATACAGAGTAAAGCTCCCTCTACACTGTACCATCAAACACTCCCAGGGCAGGTCCAGCACTCGGTTAGATACAGAGTAAAGCTCCCTCTACACTGTCCCATCAAACACTCCCAGGGCAGGTACAGCACGGGTTAGATACAGAGTAAAGCTCCCTCTGCACTCTCCCATCAAACACTCACAGGGCAGTAACAGCACGAGCTAGATCCAGAGTAAATCTTCCTTTACACTGTCCCATCTAACACTCCCAGGACAGGTACAGCATGGGTTAGATACAGAGTACAGCTCCTTCTACGCTGTCCCATCAAACAATCCCAGGGCAGGTACAGCACGGGTTAGATACAGAGTAAAGCTCCCTCTAAACTGTCCCGTCAAACACTCCCAGGGCAGGTACAGCACGGGTTAGATACAGAGTAAAGCTCCCTCTAAACTGTCCCATCAAATACTCCCAGGGTAGGTACAGCACGGGTTAGATACAGAGTAAAGCTCCCACTAGTGTTCCATCAAACACTCCCAGGGCATGTACAGCATGGGTTCCATACAGAATAAAGTACCCTCTACACTGTCCCATCAAACACTCCCAGGGCAGGTACAGCACGGGTTACTTACAGAGTTAATTTCCATCCACACTGTCCCATCAAACACTTCCAGGGCAGGTACAGCACGAGTTAGATACAGAGTAAAGCTCCCTCTGAACTGTCCCATCAAACACTCCCAGGGCAGGTACAGCACTAGGTTAGATACAGAGTAAAGCTCCCTCTGCACTGTCCCATCAAACACTTCCAGGGCAGGTCCAGCACTGGGTTAGATACAGAGTAAAGCTCCCACTGCACTGTCCCATCAAACACGCCCAGGGCAGGTACAGCACTGGGTTAGATACAGAGTAAAGCTCCCTCTACACTGTCCCATCAATCACTCCCAGGGCAGGTACAGCACTAGGTTAGATACAGAGTAAAGCTCTCTCTGCACTATCCCATCAAACGATCCCAGGGCAGGTACGGCTCGGATTAGATTCAGTGTAAAGGTTCCTCTACACTGCCCCATCAAACACTCCCAGGGCAGGTACTGCATGGGTTAGATACAGAGTAAAGCTCCCTCTACACTGACCAATTATCCTGCTCCTACTAGTGAGGTTGACTGATTGGCCGGTGGGGGGCGAGGTTACTTGAACCGTTTTTGCGCTGACTGTACGCTCCTGCTTTCCGAGGTTGTACATGTGACCGTGGAGGACCTGTGGCTATTGGAGGATGAGTGAGAGAGTGACGATCCGGAGGAGAGGCTTTGCGAGTGGCAGTCGGGCATGTTCAATACTTCCATCCTGTTCCAGAATGGATCCAGAACTACTGAAACCCACAAAGTGGTCTCTGATCCCTTTCGTTCCTCAGGACCTTGCAGAGATGGGCGGGATCTCCTGCGGATTGTCCACCTCCGTCTCCCAACTGGTCCAGAAATACATCAGGAGATCCTTCTACCAGCCTGGGATTCAACTAATCAGACCATCCATCTCCCAGTCTGGGATTCAACCAATCAGACAATCCATCTCACAGCCTTGTGATTCAACCAATCAGAACATCCATATCCCAGCCTTGGGATCAACCAATCAGAACATCCATCTCCCAGCCTTGGAATCAACCAATCAGAACATCCATCTACCAGCCTGGGGTTCAACAAATCAGAACATCCATCTACCAGCCGTGGAATCAACCAATCAGAACATCCGTCTACCAGCCTGGGGTTCAACCAATCAGAACATCCATCTCCCAGCCTGGGGTTCAACCAATCAGAACATCCATCTCCCAGCCTGGGGTTCAACCAATCAGATCATTGCTCTACCGGCCTTGCGATCAACCAATGAGGTTGTTGGTGTTGAATGAACCGAAAGTGACTGCTCCCTCATTCGGTCCACTCGAGCCTGCTCCGCCATTCAATGAGATCATGGCTGATCTGTGTGCTATGTCCATCTACCCGCCTTGGTTCTGTAACCCTTAATACACTCACCCAACATTAATCTATCAATCTCAGTTTTGAAATTCCCAATTGACGCCCCACCAGCCTCAACAGCTTTATTGGGGGAGAGAGTTCCAGATTTCCACTCCCCTTTGTGTGAAGAAGTGCTTCCTGACATCACCCCTGAACGGCCTGGCTCTAATTTTAAGGTGATGCCCCCCTTGTTCTGGACTCCCCCCACCAGAGGAAATAGTTTCTCTCTGTCGACTCCCTCAACTCCTTTAATCATCTTAAAACACCTCGATTCGATCGCACCTTAATCTTCTACACTCGAGGGAATACAAGCCTAGTCTGGGCAACCTGCCCTCGGAATTTAACCCTTTTAGCCCCGGTATCATTCTGGTGAATCTTCGCAGCACCCACTCCGAGGACAATATTTCACCCTTGAGGTGGAATCTATTGTCGGGATCACGTTATCGTTTTGTGGTCGATTGTTTCTCCGTCATTTTATTCCAAAGAGGCAACGAACTATTGCAGAATGCTCCATTGTCTGGGAACGGTTTCTGAATTGTTTTCCCGCATGTTTAGGGCCGTTTATTATCGTTGTTTAAAGATTAAAGTTTGACCGTTAAAGTCTGGAATCTAATCGAGGAGTGCGGGCGGTTTATTGATGAGGAGTTACCAGAAGGCGTTCGGTCATCTCCTGATTTACGTTCCGATGATCAGACCCCACACACACACACACAGAGCAGGAAAGGCCCAGGCTGCATCCCCGGCCTAGTGCTGAGTTAGCCTGATCTCATACCCGGTGTGGTACTGAGCCCCACACACACACAGAGCAGGAAAGGCCCAGGCTCCATCCCCGGCCTAGTGCTGAGTGAACCTGATCTCACACCCGGTGTGGTACTGAGCCCCACACACACACACAGAGCAGGATAGGCCCAGGCTCCATCCCCGGCCTGTGCTGAGTTAGCCTGATCTCACACCCGGTGCAGTACTGAGCACCCTGCCCCTCACACACACACAGAGCAGGAAAGGCCCAGGATGCAGCCTCGGCCTGAGTTCGCTCAAGAGTGAGGTTTAGGGACACAACAAATCCCTGACAGCCTCACCCGTCTCCGTCATTTTATTCCAAAGAGGCAACGAACTATTGCAGAATGCTCCATTGTCTGTGAACTCCTCCAGCCCATAAAACCCTCCCTTTTCTCTGTAACCTCCGCCAGCCTCAACAACCTTCACTATTTCTGTAATCTTCTCCAACACCAACACCCCTCCCTATCTCTGTAACCTCCTCCAGCCCGACAACCCACCCTATCTCTGTAACCACCTCCAGCCCCTATCCCACTCCCTATCTCTGTAACCTCCTCCAACACCTACAAACCGCCCTATCTCTGTAACCTCCTCCAGCCCTACAACCCTTCCTATCTCTGTAACCTCCTCCAGCCCCTACAACCCTCCCTATCTCTGTAAATTGTCACATTGGGATCTTGCTGTGCGCCAATGGGCTGCCGCGTTCCCTGCATTACAACACTTCAAAATCAAAGCACTTCATTGGCTGTGAAGCACTTTGGGACGTGCCGTAGGAGGAGAAAGGCGCTGCAGAAAGGCAAAAGTCTTTCAATGAAGGGAAATGTGTGACCCAATCTGCTCACAGCAAGCTCCCCTCCCAAACTGGGCTGGAGGCAGGCTGAACCAAGATCAAAGTGTGGGATGGAGACCAGAACTGTGCACAGTAACTCCAAGTGTGATATGAAGAACAGAACTGTGCACAGTATTCCAAGTGTGATATGGAGACCAGAACTGTGCACAGTGTGGTAACACAATACAGCTTCCTGTGACTCGAACTTTATTGCATCACTTCCTGTGATTAGTCCAGGATAAATACGGGACTGATCAGTTGGATCCTGGAGAGGCATAGAGTAAGACCTCTTTTGTATGTAGCACCTTTTTAGTTGATTAAAGCTTACTTTAAGTTCACCACGCGTAAGGCTCATTCTTACGACACACAGTGCTCCAGCTGTGATATGCAGACCAGAACTGTGCACAGTGCTCCAGGTGCGATATCGAGACCAGAATTGTGCAAAGTGCTCCAAGTGTGATATGGAGACCAGAACTGTGCACAGTGCTCCAGGTGTGATATGGAGACCAGAAATGTGCACAGTGCTCCAGGTGTGATATGGAGACCAGAACTGTGCACAGTGCTCCAAGTGTGATATGGAGACCAGAAGGGTGCACAGTGCTCCAAGTGTGATATGGAGAAGAGAACTGTGATCAGAACTGCAATGGAGACCAGAACTGCGCACAGTGCTCCAAGTGTGATATGGAGACCAGAACAATGCACAGTGCACCAAGTGTGATATGGAGACCCGAATTGTGCAACTTACTACAAATGTGATATGGAGACCAGAATTGTGCACAGTGCTCCAAGTGTGATATGGAGACCAGAACTGTGCACCGTACTCCAAGTGTGATATGGAGACTAGAACAGTGCACAGTACTCCAAGTGTGATATGGAGACCAGAACTGTGCACAGTGCTCCAATTGTGATATGGAGACCAGAACTGTGCACAGCACTCCAAGTGTGATATGGAGACCAGAACGGTGCACGGTGCTCCAAGTGTGATATGGAGATCAGAACTGTGCACAGTGCTCCAAGTGTGATATGGAGACCAGAACGGTGCACAGTGCTCCAAGTGTGATAGGAGACCAGAACTGTGCTCAGTACTCCAATGGAGACCAGAAATGTGCACAGTGCTCCAAGTGTGATATGGAGACCAGAACTGTGCTCAGAATTCCAATGGAGACCAGAACTGCGCACAGTGCACCTAGTGCAATAAGGAGACCAGAACAGTGCACCCTACTCCAAGTGTGATATGGAGACCAGAACTGTGCACAGAACTCCAATGGAGATCAGAACTGTGCTCAGTGCTCCAACTGTGATATGGAGACCAGAACAATGCACAGTGCCCCAAGTCTGAAATGGAGATCCAGAACTGTGCACAGTGCTCCAAGTGTGATATGGAGACCAGAACAATGCACAGTGCTCCAAGTGTGATATGGAGACCAGAACTGTGCACAGTGCTCCAAGTGTGATATGCAGACCAGAACTGTGCACAGTGCTCCAAGTGTGATTTGGAGACTAGAACTGTGCACACAACTGCAAGTGTGATATGGCGACCGGAACTGTGCACAGTAACTTCAAGTGTGATATGGAGCCCAGAACTGTGCACAGTACTCCGAGTGAATTTGGAGAGCGGAAGTGTGCACAATACTTCAAGTATGTATTGGAGACCAGTACTGTGCACAGTGCTACAAGTGTGATATGGAGAGCAGAACGGTGCATAGTAACTCCAAGTGTGATTTGGAGACCAGAACTGTGCACAGTGCTCCAAGTGTGATCAGGAGACTAGAAATGTGCACATGGCTCCAAGAGCGATATGGAGAACAGAACTGTGCACAGTAACGTGAAGTGTGATATGGAGACCAGAACGGTGCACAGTGCTCCAATGGAGACAAGAACTGTGCACAGTGCTCCAATTGTGATATGGAGACCAGAACTGTGCTCAGTGCTCCAAGTGTGATGTTTAGACCAGGACTGTGCACAGTACTCCAAGTGTGGTCAGGAGACTAGAAATGTGCACAGTGCTCCAAGTGCGACATGGAGACCAGAACTGTGCACAGCACTCCAAGTGCGATATGGAGACCAGAACTGTGCTCTGTACTCCAATGGAGACCATAACTGTGCTCTGTACTCCAATGGAGAACAGAACTGTGCTCAGTACTCCAATGGATACCAGAACTGTGCACAGTGCTCCAAGTGTGATATGGAGACCAGAACTGTGCTCAGAACTCCAATGGAGACCAGAACTGCGCACAGTGCCCCAAGTGCAATAAGGAGACCAGAACAGTGCACCGTACTCCAAGTGTGATATGGAGACCAGAACTGTGCACAGTATTCCAAGTGTGATATGGAGACCAGAACTGTGCTCTGTACTCCAATGGAGAGCAGAACTGCGCACAGTGCTCCAAGTGCGATATGGAGACCAGAACTGTGCACAGTACTCCAAATGTGATATGGAGACCAGAACTGTGCACAGTACTCCAAGTGTGATATGGAGACCAGAACTGTGCTCTGTACTCCAATGGAGACCAGAACGGTGCTCTGTACTCCAATGGAGAACAGAACTGTGCTCAGTACTCCAATGGATACCAGAACTGTGCACAGTGCTCCAAGTGTTAAATGGAGACCAGAACAATGCACAGTGCTCCAAGTGTGATATGGAGACCAGAACGGTGCACAGTGCTCCAAGTGTGATATGGAGAGCAGAACTGTGCACAGTGCTGCAAGTGTGATATGGAGAGCAGAAATGCGTTCAGTGCTCCAAGTGTGATATGGAGACCAGAATTGTGAAAATGCATCAAGTGTGATATGGAGACGAGAACTGTGCATCGTACTCCAAGTGTGATATGGATACCAGAATTGTGCACAGCACTCCAAGTGTGATATGGCGACCGGAAATGTGCACAGTCACTTCAAGTGTGATATGTAGATCAGAACTGTGCAGAGTAAATAAAAGTGTGATTTGGAGAACAGAACTGTGCACAGTACTCCAGGTGTAATCTGGAGCCCAGAACTGTGCACAGTACTCCAAGTGTGATATGGAGACCAGAATTGTGAAAATGCATCAAGTGTGATATGGAGACGAGAACTGTGCATCGTACTCCAAGTGTGATATAGAGACCAGAACTATGCACATTGCTCGAAGTCTGATATGGAGACTAGAACTGTGCACAGTACTCCAAGTGTGATATGGAGACCAGAACTGTGCACAGTGCTCCAAGTGTGATATGGAGACCAGAACTGTGCACCGTACTCCAAGTGTGATATGGAGGCCAGAACGGTGAACAGTGCTCCAAGTGTGATATGGAGACCAGAACTGTGCACCGTACTAGAAGTGTGATATGGAGACCAGAACTGTGCAACTTACTCCAAATGTGATATGGAGACCAGAACTGTGCACATTGCTCCAAGTGTGATATGTAGACTAGAAATGTGCACAGTACTCCTAGTGTGATATGGCGACCGGAACTGTGCACAGTAACTTCAAGTGTGATATGTAGATCAGAACTGTGCAGAGTAAATCCAAGTGTGATTGGGAGAACAGAACTGTGCACAGTACTCCAAGTATGATATGGAGAGCACAACTGTGCACAGTATTCCATGTGTAATATGGAGACCAGAACTGTGCTCAGTACTCCAATGGAGACCAGAACTGTGCACAGTGCTCCAAGTGTGATAAGGAGACCAGAACAGTGCTCAGTACTCCAATGGAGACCAGAATGGTGCACAGTGCTCCAAGTGTGATATGGAGACCAGAACTGTGCACCGTGCTCCAAGTGTGATAAAGAGACCAGAACTGTGCACAGTGCACCAAGTGTGATATGGAGACCTGAACTGTGCTCAGTAGTCCAATGGAGACCAGAACTGTGCACAGTGCTTCAAGTGTGATATGGAGACCAGAACGGTGCACAGTGCTCCAAGTGTGATATGGAGACCAGAACGGCGCACAGTGCTCCAAGTATGATATGGAGACCTGAACTGTGCACAGTGCTCCAAGTGTGACATGGAGACCTGAACTGTGCACAGTGCTCCAAGTGTGATATGGAGACCAGAACTGTGTACAGTGCTCCAAGTGTGATATGGAGACCAGAACTGTGCACAGAACTCCAATGGAGATCAGAACTGTGCACAGTGCTCCAAGTGTGATATGGAGACCAGAACAATGCACAGAGCTCCAAGTGTGATATGTAGACCAGAACTGGGCACAGTGCTCCAAGTGTGATATGGAGACCAGATCTGTGCTCAGAACTCCAATGGAGACAGAACTGTGCACAGTGCCCAAAGTGTGATATTGAGACCAGAACTGTGCACAGAACTCCAATGGAGGTCAGAGTTGTGCACAGTACTCCGAGTGAGATATGGCGACTGGAACTGTGCACAGTAACTTCAAGTGTGATATGCAGATTAGAACTGTGCAGATCAAATCCAAGTGTGATATGGAGACTAGAACTGTGCACAGTACTCTAGGTGTGATATGGAGCCCAGAACTGTGCACAGTGCTCCAAGTGTGATATGGAGAGCAGAAATGCGTTCAGTGCTCCATGTGTGATATGGAGACCAGAACTGTGCAGAGTATTCCAAGTGTGATATGGAGACCAGAACTGTGAAACTTACTCCAAATGTGATATGGAGACAAGAATTGTGCACAGTGATTAATGTATGATATGGTGACCTGAACTGTGCACATTATTCCAAGTGTGATATGGAGAACAGAATTGTGAAAATGCTCCAAGTGTGATATGGAGTCACAACTGTGCAGAGTATTTCAAGTGTGATATGGAGACCAGATTTGGGCACAGTGCTCCAAGTGAGATATGGAGACCAGAACTGTGCACAGTAACTTCAAGTATGATATGTAGATCAGAACTGTGCAGAGTAAATCCAAGTGTGATTTGGAGACCAGAACTGTGCACAGTACTCCAAGTATGATATGGAGAGCAGAACTGTGCACAGTATTCCAAGTGTAATATGGAGACCAGAACTGTGCTCAGTACTACAATGGAGACCAGAACTGTGCACAGTGCTCCAAGTGTGATAAGGAGACCAGAACAGTGCTCAGTACTCCAATGGAGAACAGAATGGTGCACAGTGCTCCAAGTGTGATATGGAGACCAGAACTGTGCGCAATGCTCCAAGTGTGATATGGAGACCAGAACTGTGCTCAGTACTCCAATGGAGATCAGAACTGTGCACAGTGCTCCAAGTGTGATATGGAGACGTGAACTGTGCTCAGTACTCCAATGGAGACCAGAACTGTGCACAGTGCTCCAAGTGTGATTTGGAGACCAGAACTGTGCGCAATGCTCCAAGTGTGATATGGAGACCAGAACTGTGCTCAGTACTCCAATGGAGATCAGAACTGTGCACAGTGCTCCAAGTGTGATACGGAGATCAGAACTGTGCTCAGTACTCCAATGGAGATCAGAACTGTGCTCAGTACTCCAATGGAGACCAGAAGTTTGCACAGTGCTCCAAGTGTAATATGGAGACCAGAACTGTGCTCAGAATTCCAATGGAGACCAGAACTGTGCACAGTGCTCCAAGTGTGATATGAAGACCAGAACTGTGCTCAGTACTCCAATGGTGACCAGAACTATGCACAGTGCTGCAAGTGTGATATGGAGAACACAACGGTGCACAGTGCTCCAAGTGTGATATGGAGACCAGAACTGTGCACAGTGCTCCAAGTGTGATATGGAGACCTGAACTGTGCTCAGTACTCCAATGGAGACCAGAACTGTGCGCAGTGCTTCAAGTGTGATATGGAGACCAGAACTGTGCACAGTGCTCCAAGTGTGATATGGAGACCAGAACGGTGCACAGTGCTCCAAGTGTGATATTGTGACCAGAACTGTGCACAGAACTCCAATGGAGATCAGAACTGTGCACAGTGCTCCAAGTGTGATATGGACACCAGAACAATGCACAGAGCTCCAAGTGTGATATGGAGACCAGAACTGGGCACAGTGCTCCAAGTGTGATATGGAGACCAGATCTGTGCTCAGAACTCCAATGGAGACCAGAACAGTGCACAGTGCCCCAAGTGTGATATGAAGACCAGAACTGTGCACAGAACTCCAATGGAGGTCAGAGATGTGCACAGTACTCCTAGTGAGATATGGCGACTGGAACTGTGCACAGTAACTTCAAGTGTGATATGCAGATTAGAACTGTGCAGATCAAATCCAAGTGTGATATGGAGACTAGAACTGTGCACAGTACTCTAGGTGTTATATGGAGTCCAGAACTGTGCACAGTGCTCCAAGTGTGATATGGAGAGCAGAAATGCGTTCAGTGCTCCATGTGTGATATGGAGACCAGAACTGTGCAGAGTATTCCAAGTGTGTTATGGAGACCAGAACTGTGCAACTTACTCCAAATGTGATATGGAGACAAAAATTGTGCACAGTGATTAATGTATGATATGGTGACCTGAACTGTGCACATTATTCCAACTGTGATATGGAGACCAGAATTGTGAAAATGCTCCAAGTGTGATATGGAGTCACAACTGTGCAGAGTATTTCAAGTGTGATATGGAGACCAGATTTGGGCACAGTGCTCCAAGTGTGATATGGAGACGAGAACTGAGCACAGTGTTCCAAGTGAGATATGGAGACCAGAACTGTGCACAGTAACTTCAAGTATGATATGTAGATCCGAACTGTGCAGAGTAAATCCAAGTGTGATTTGGAGACCAGAACTGTGCACAGTTCTCCAAGTATGATATGGAGAGCAGAACTGTGCACAGTATTCCAAGTGTAATATGGAGACCAGAACTGTGCTCAGTACTCCAATGGAGACCAGAACTGTGCACAGTGCTCCAAGTGTGATAAGGAGACCAGAACAGTGCTCAGTACTCCAATGAAGAGCAGAATGGTGCACAGCGCTCCAAGTGTGATATGGAGAACAGAACTGTGCACAGTGCTCCAAGTGTGATAAGGAGATCAGAACGGTGCACTGTGCTCCAAGTGTGATATGGAGATTTGAACTGTGCTCAGTACTCCAATGGAGACCAGAACTGTGCACAGTGCTCCAAGTGTGATATGGAGACCAGAACTGAGCACAGTGCCACAAGTGTGATATGGAGAGCAGAACGGTGCATAGTAACTCCAAGTGTGATTTGCAGACCAGAAATCTGCACAGTGCACCAAGTGTTATATGCAGACCAGAACAGTGCACAGTGCTCCAAGTGTGATACGGAGACCAGAACTGTGCACAGTGCTCCAAGTGTGATATGGAGACCAGAACTGTGCACAGTGCACCAAGTGTGATATGGAGACCAGAACTGTGCACAGTGCTCCAAGTGTGATATGGAGACCAGAACTGTGCACAGTGCTCCAAGTGTGATATGGAAACCAGATCTGTGCTCAGAACTCCAATGGAGACCAGAACTGTGCACAGTGCCCCAAGTGTGATATGAAGACCAGAACTGTGCACAGAACTCCAATGGAGGTCAGAATTGTGCACAGTACTCCTAGTGAGATATGGCGACCGGAACTGTGCACAGTAACTTCAAGTGTGATATGCAGATTAGAACTGTGCAGATCAAATCCAAGTGTGATATGGAGACTAGAGCTGTGCACAGTACTCCAGGTGTGATATGGAGCCCAGAACTGTGCACAGTGCTCCAAGTGTGATATGGAGAGCAGAAATGCGTTCAGTGCTCCATGTGTGATATGGAGACCAGAACTGTGCAGAGTATTCCAAGTGTGATATGGAGACCAGAACTATGCAACTTACTCCAAATGTGATATGGAGACAAAAATTGTGCACAGTGATTAATGTATGATATGGTGACCTGAACTGTGCACATTATTCCAAGTGTGATATGGAGACCAGAATTGTGAAAATGCTCCAAGTGTGATATGGAGTCAGAACTGTGCAGAGTATTCCAATTGTGATATGGAGACCAGATTTGGGCACAGTGCTCCAAGTGTGATATGGAGACGAGAACTGAGCACAGTGCTGCAAGTGAGATATGGAGACCAGAACTGTGCACAGTAACTTCAAGTATGATATGTAGATCAGAACTGTGCAGAGTAAATCCAAGTGTGATTTGGAGAACAGAACTGTGCACAGTACTCCAGATGTGATATGGAGACCAGAACTGTGCACAGTACTCCAAGTGTGACATGGAGACCAGAACTGAGCACAGTGCCACAAGTGTGATATGGAGAGCAGAACGGTGCATAGTCACTCCAAGTGTGATTTGCAGACTAGAACTCTGCACAGTGCACCAAGTGTGATATGGAGAGCAGAAATGCGTTCAGTGCTCCATGTGATATTGAGACCAGGACTGTGCACAGTACTCCAAGTGTGATATGGAGACAAGAAATTTGCACATACTAGAAGTGTGATATCGAGACCAGAACTGTGCACAGTACTCCAAGTGTGATATGGAGATCAGAACTGTGCATATTATTCCAAGTGTGATATGGAGACTTGAAATGTGCACAATAATCCAAGTGTGATATGGAGACCAGAAATGTGCACCTTACTCCAAATGTGAATTGGAGACCAGAATTATGAACAGTGCTCCGAGTGTGATATGGAGACCAGAACTGTGCACAGTGCACCAAGTGTCATATGGAGACCAGAACTGTGCACAGTGCTCCAAGTGTGATATGGAGACCAGAACTGTGCACAGTGCTCCAAGTGTGAAATGGAGACCAGAACTGTGCACAGTGCTCCAAGTGTGATATGAAGACCAGCACTGTGCACCGTTCTCCAAGTGTGATATGGAGACCAGAACTGTGCACATTATTCCAAGTGTGATATGGAGACCAGAATTGTGAAAATGCTTCAAGTGTGAAATGGAGACCAGAACTGTGCACCATACTCCAAGTGTGATATGGAGACCAGTACTTTGTACAGTGCTCCAAGTGTGATATGGAGACCAGAACTGTGCACAGTGCTACAAGTGTGATATGGAGAACAGAACTGTGCACAGTGCTCCAAGTGTGATATGGAGACCAGAACTGTGCACAGTGCACCAAGTGTGATATGGAGAACAGAACTGTGCACAGTGCTCCAAGTGTGATATGGAGACCAGAACTGTGCACAGTGCACCAAGTGTGATATGGAGACCAGAACTGTGCACAGTGCTCCAAGTGTGATATGGAGACCTGAACTGTGCTCAGTACTCCAATGGAGACCAGAACTGTGCGCAGTGCTTCAAGTGTGATATGGAGACCAGAACTGTGCACAGTGCTCCAAGTGTGATATGGAGACCAGAACGGTGCACAGTGCTCCAAGTGTGATATTGTGACCAGAACTGTGCACAGAACTCCAATGGAGATCAGAACTGTGCACAGTGCTCCAAGTGTGATATGGACACCAGAACAATGCACAGAGCTCCAAGTGTGATATGGAGACCAGAACTGGGCACAGTGCTCCAAGTGTGATATGGAGACCAAATCTGTGCTCAGAACTCCAATGGAGACCAGAACTGTGCACAGTGCCCCAAGTGTGATATGAAGACCAGAACTGTGCACAGAACTCCAATGGAGGTCAGAGATGTGCACAGTACTCCTAGTGAGATATGGCGACTGGAACTGTGCACAGTAACTTCAAGTGTGATATGCAGATTAGAACTGTGCAGATCAAATCCAAGTGTGATATGGAGACTAGAACTGTGCACAGTACTCTAGGTGTGATATGGAGCCCAGAACTGTGCACAGTGCTCCAAGTGTGATATGGAGAGCAGAAATGCGTTCAGTGCTCCATGTGTGATATGGAGACCAGAACTGTGCAGAGTATTCCAAGTGTGATATGGAGACCAGAACTGTGAAACTTACTCCAAATGTGATATGGAGACAAGAATTGTGCACAGTGATTAATGTATGATATGGTGACCTGAACTGTGCACATTATTCCAAGTGTGATATGGAGAACAGAATTGTGAAAATGCTCCAAGTGTGATATGGAGTCACAACTGTGCAGAGTATTTCAAGTGTGATATGGAGACCAGATTTGGGCACAGTGCTCCAAGTGAGATATGGAGACCAGAACTGTGCACAGTAACTTCAAGTATGATATGTAGATCAGAACTGTGCAGAGTAAATCCAAGTGTGATTTGGAGACCAGAACTGTGCACAGTACTCCAAGTATGATATGGAGAGCAGAACTGTGCACAGTATTCCAAGTGTAATATGGAGACCAGAACTGTGCTCAGTACTACAATGGAGACCAGAACTGTGCACAGTGCTCCAAGTGTGATAAGGAGACCAGAACAGTGCTCAGTACTCCAATGGAGAACAGAATGGTGCACAGTGCTCCAAGTGTGATATGGAGACCAGAACTGTGCGCAATGCTCCAAGTGTGATATGGAGACCAGAACTGTGCTCAGTACTCCAATGGAGATCAGAACTGTGCACAGTGCTCCAAGTGTGATATGGAGACGTGAACTGTGCTCAGTACTCCAATGGAGACCAGAACTGTGCACAGTGCTCCAAGTGTGATTTGGAGACCAGAACTGTGCGCAATGCTCCAAGTGTGATATGGAGACCAGAACTGTGCTCAGTACTCCAATGGAGATCAGAACTGTGCACAGTGCTCCAAGTGTGATACGGAGATCAGAACTGTGCTCAGTACTCCAATGGAGATCAGAACTGTGCTCAGTACTCCAATGGAGACCAGAAGTTTGCACAGTGCTCCAAGTGTAATATGGAGACCAGAACTGTGCTCAGAATTCCAATGGAGACCAGAACTGTGCACAGTGCTCCAAGTGTGATATGAAGACCAGAACTGTGCTCAGTACTCCAATGGTGACCAGAACTATGCACAGTGCTGCAAGTGTGATATGGAGAACACAACGGTGCACAGTGCTCCAAGTGTGATATGGAGACCAGAACTGTGCACAGTGCTCCAAGTGTGATATGGAGACCTGAACTGTGCTCAGTACTCCAATGGAGACCAGAACTGTGCGCAGTGCTTCAAGTGTGATATGGAGACCAGAACTGTGCACAGTGCTCCAAGTGTGATATGGAGACCAGAACGGTGCACAGTGCTCCAAGTGTGATATTGTGACCAGAACTGTGCACAGAACTCCAATGGAGATCAGAACTGTGCACAGTGCTCCAAGTGTGATATGGACACCAGAACAATGCACAGAGCTCCAAGTGTGATATGGAGACCAGAACTGGGCACAGTGCTCCAAGTGTGATATGGAGACCAGATCTGTGCTCAGAACTCCAATGGAGACCAGAACAGTGCACAGTGCCCCAAGTGTGATATGAAGACCAGAACTGTGCACAGAACTCCAATGGAGGTCAGAGATGTGCACAGTACTCCTAGTGAGATATGGCGACTGGAACTGTGCACAGTAACTTCAAGTGTGATATGCAGATTAGAACTGTGCAGATCAAATCCAAGTGTGATATGGAGACTAGAACTGTGCACAGTACTCTAGGTGTTATATGGAGTCCAGAACTGTGCACAGTGCTCCAAGTGTGATATGGAGAGCAGAAATGCGTTCAGTGCTCCATGTGTGATATGGAGACCAGAACTGTGCAGAGTATTCCAAGTGTGTTATGGAGACCAGAACTGTGCAACTTACTCCAAATGTGATATGGAGACAAAAATTGTGCACAGTGATTAATGTATGATATGGTGACCTGAACTGTGCACATTATTCCAACTGTGATATGGAGACCAGAATTGTGAAAATGCTCCAAGTGTGATATGGAGTCACAACTGTGCAGAGTATTTCAAGTGTGATATGGAGACCAGATTTGGGCACAGTGCTCCAAGTGTGATATGGAGACGAGAACTGAGCACAGTGTTCCAAGTGAGATATGGAGACCAGAACTGTGCACAGTAACTTCAAGTATGATATGTAGATCCGAACTGTGCAGAGTAAATCCAAGTGTGATTTGGAGACCAGAACTGTGCACAGTTCTCCAAGTATGATATGGAGAGCAGAACTGTGCACAGTATTCCAAGTGTAATATGGAGACCAGAACTGTGCTCAGTACTCCAATGGAGACCAGAACTGTGCACAGTGCTCCAAGTGTGATAAGGAGACCAGAACAGTGCTCAGTACTCCAATGAAGAGCAGAATGGTGCACAGCGCTCCAAGTGTGATATGGAGAACAGAACTGTGCACAGTGCTCCAAGTGTGATAAGGAGATCAGAACGGTGCACTGTGCTCCAAGTGTGATATGGAGATTTGAACTGTGCTCAGTACTCCAATGGAGACCAGAACTGTGCACAGTGCTCCAAGTGTGATATGGAGACCAGAACTGAGCACAGTGCCACAAGTGTGATATGGAGAGCAGAACGGTGCATAGTAACTCCAAGTGTGATTTGCAGACCAGAAATCTGCACAGTGCACCAAGTGTGATATGGAGACCAGAACTGTGCACAGTGCTCCAAGTGTGATATGGAGACCAGAACTGTGCACAGTGCTCCAAGTGTGATATGGAGACCAGAACTGTGCACAGTGCACCAAGTGTGATATGGAGACCAGAACTGTGCACAGTGCTCCAAGTGTGATATGGAGACCAGAACTGTGCACAGTGCTCCAAGTGTGATATGGAAACCAGATCTGTGCTCAGAACTCCAATGGAGACCAGAACTGTGCACAGTGCCCCAAGTGTGATATGAAGACCAGAACTGTGCACAGAACTCCAATGGAGGTCAGAATTGTGCACAGTACTCCAAGTGAGATATGGCGACCGGAACTGTGCACAGTAACTTCAAGTGTGATATGCAGATTAGAACTGTGCAGATCAAATCCAAGTGTGATATGGAGACTAGAGCTGTGCACAGTACTCCAGGTGTGATATGGAGCCCAGAACTGTGCACAGTGCTCCAAGTGTGATATGGAGAGCAGAAATGCGTTCAGTGCTCCATGTGTGATATGGAGACCAGAACTGTGCAGAGTATTCCAAGTGTGATATGGAGACCAGAACTATGCAACTTACTCCAAATGTGATATGGAGACAAAAATTGTGCACAGTGATTAATGTATGATATGGTGACCTGAACTGTGCACATTATTCCAAGTGTGATATGGAGACCAGAATTGTGAAAATGCTCCAAGTGTGATATGGAGTCAGAACTGTGCAGAGTATTCCAATTGTGATATGGAGACCAGATTTGGGCACAGTGCTCCAAGTGTGATATGGAGACGAGAACTGAGCACAGTGCTGCAAGTGAGATATGGAGACCAGAACTGTGCACAGTAACTTCAAGTATGATATGTAGATCAGAACTGTGCAGAGTAAATCCAAGTGTGATTTGGAGAACAGAACTGTGCACAGTACTCCAGATGTGATATGGAGACCAGAACTGTGCACAGTACTCCAAGTGTGACATGGAGACCAGAACTGAGCACAGTGCCACAAGTGTGATATGGAGAGCAGAACGGTGCATAGTCACTCCAAGTGTGATTTGCAGACCAGAACTCTGCACAGTGCACCAAGTGTGATATGGAGAGCAGAAATGCGTTCAGTGCTCCATGTGATATTGAGACCAGGACTGTGCACAGTACTCCAAGTGTGATATGGAGACAAGAAATTTGCACATACTAGAAGTGTGATATCGAGACCAGAACTGTGCACAGTACTCCAAGTGTGATATGGAGATCAGAACTGTGCATATTATTCCAAGTGTGATATGGAGACTTGAAATGTGCACAATAATCCAAGTGTGATATGGAGACCAGAAATGTGCACCTTACTCCAAATGTGAATTGGAGACCAGAATTATGAACAGTGCTCCGAGTGTGATATGGAGACCAGAACTGTGCACAGTGCACCAAGTGTCATATGGAGACCAGAACTGTGCACAGTGCTCCAAGTGTGATATGGAGACCAGAACTGTGCACAGTGCTCCAAGTGTGAAATGGAGACCAGAACTGTGCACAGTGCTCCAAGTGTGATATGAAGACCAGCACTGTGCACCGTTCTCCAAGTGTGATATGGAGACCAGAACTGTGCACATTATTCCAAGTGTGATATGGAGACCAGAATTGTGAAAATGCTTCAAGTGTGAAATGGAGACCAGAACTGTGCACCATACTCCAAGTGTGATATGGAGACCAGTACTTTGTACAGTGCTCCAAGTGTGATATGGAGACCAGAACTGTGCACAGTGCTACAAGTGTGATATGGAGAACAGAACTGTGCACAGTGCTCCAAGTGTGATATGGAGACCAGAACTGTGCACAGTGCACCAAGTGTGATATGGAGAACAGAACTGTGCACAGTGCTCCAAGTGTGATATGGAGACCAGAACTGTGCACAGTGCACCAAGTGTGATATGGAGACCAGAACTGTGCACAGTGCTCCAAGTGTGATATGGAGACCTGAACTGTGCTCAGTACTCCAATGGAGACCAGAACTGTGCGCAGTGCTTCAAGTGTGATATGGAGACCAGAACTGTGCACAGTGCTCCAAGTGTGATATGGAGACCAGAACGGTGCACAGTGCTCCAAGTGTGATATTGTGACCAGAACTGTGCACAGAACTCCAATGGAGATCAGAACTGTGCACAGTGCTCCAAGTGTGATATGGACACCAGAACAATGCACAGAGCTCCAAGTGTGATATGGAGACCAGTACTTTGTACAGTGCTCCAAGTGTGATATGGAGACCAGAACTGTGCACAGTGCTACAAGTGTGATATGGAGAACAGAACTGTGCACAGTGCTCCAAGTGTGATATGGAGACCAGAACTGTGCACAGTGCACCAAGTGTGATATGGAGAACAGAACTGTGCACAGTGCTCCAAGTGTGATATGGAGACCAGAACTGTGCACAGTGCACCAAGTGTGATATGGAGACCAGAACTGTGCACAGTGCTCCAAGTGTGATATGGAGACCTGAACTGTGCTCAGTACTCCAATGGAGACCAGAACTGTGCGCAGTGCTTCAAGTGTGATATGGAGACCAGAACTGTGCACAGTGCTCCAAGTGTGATATGGAGACCAGAACGGTGCACAGTGCTCCAAGTGTGATATTGTGACCAGAACTGTGCACAGAACTCCAATGGAGATCAGAACTGTGCACAGTGCTCCAAGTGTGATATGGACACCAGAACAATGCACAGAGCTCCAAGTGTGATATGGAGACCAGAACTGGGCACAGTGCTCCAAGTGTGATATGGAGACCAAATCTGTGCTCAGAACTCCAATGGAGACCAGAACTGTGCACAGTGCCCCAAGTGTGATATGAAGACCAGAACTGTGCACAGAACTCCAATGGAGGTCAGAGATGTGCACAGTACTCCTAGTGAGATATGGCGACTGGAACTGTGCACAGTAACTTCAAGTGTGATATGCAGATGAGAACTGTGCAGATCAAATCCAAGTGTGATATGGAGACTAGAACTGTGCACAGTACTCTAGGTGTGATATGGAGTCCAGAACTGTGCACAGTGCTCCAAGTGTGATATGGAGAGCAGAAATGCGTTCAGTGCTCCATGTGTGATATGGAGACCAGAACTGTGCAGAGTATTCCAAGTGTGTTATGGAGACCAGAACTGTGAAACTTACTCCAAATGTGATATGGAGACAAGAATTGTGCACAGTGATTAATGTATGATATGGTGACCTGAACTGTGCACATTATTCCAACTGTGATATGGAGACCAGAATTGTGAAAATGCTCCAAGTGTGATATGGAGTCACAACTGTGCAGAGTATTTCAAGTGTGATATGGAGACCAGATTTGGGCACAGTGCTCCAAGTGTGATATGGAGACGAGAACTGAGCACAGTGTTCCAAGTGAGATATGGAGACCAGAACTGTGCACAGTAACTTCAAGTATGATATGTAGATCCGAACTGTGCAGAGTAAATCCAAGTGTGATTTGGAGACCAGAACTGTGCACAGTACTCCAAGTATGATATGGAGAGCAGAACTGTGCACAGTATTCCAAGTGTAATATGGAGACCAGAACTGTGCTCAGTACTCCAATGGAGACCAGAACTGTGCACAGTGCTCCAAGTGTGATAAGGAGACCAGAACAGTGCTCAGTACTCCAATGAAGAGCAGAATGGTGCACAGCGCTCCAAGTGTGATATGGAGACCAGAACTGTGCAGAGTGCTCCAAGTGTGATAAGGAGATCAGAACGGTGCACTGTGCTCCAAGTGTGATATTGAGATTTGAACTGTGCTCAGTACTCCAATGGAGACCAGAACTGTGCACAGTGCTCCAAGTGTGATATGGAGACCAGAACTGTGCACAATGCTCCAAGTGTGATATGGAGACCAGAACTGAGCACAGTGCCACAAGTCTGATATGGAGAGCAGAACGGTGCATAGTAACTCCAAGTGTGATTTGCAGACCAGAACTCTGCACAGTGCACCAAGTGTGATATGCAGACCAGAACTGTGCACAGTGCTCCAAGTGTGATACGGAGACCAGAACTGTGCACAGTGCTTCAAGTGTGATATGGAGACCAGAACTGTGCACAGTGCACCAAGTGTGATATGGAGACCAGTACTGTGCACAGTGCTCCAAGTGTGATATGGAAACCAGATCTGTGCTCAGAACTCCAATGGGGACCAGAACTGTTCACAGTGCCCCAAGTGTGATATGAAGACCAGAACTGTGCACAGAACTCCAATGGAGGTCAGAATTGTGCACAGTACTCCTAGTGAGATATGGCGACCGGAACTGTGCACAGTAACTTCAAGTGTGATATGCAGATTAGAACTGTGCAGATCAAATCCAAGTGTGATATGGAGACTAGAGCTGTGCACAGTACTCCAGGTGTGATATGGAGCCCAGAACTGTGCACAGTGCTCCAAGTGTGATATGGAGACCAGAACTGTGCACAGTGCTCCAAGTGTGATATGGAGACCAGAACTGTGCACAGTGCTCCAAGTGTGATATGGAGACCAGAACTGTGCACAGTGCTCCAAGTGTGAAATGGAGACCAGAACTGTGCACAGTGCTCCAAGTGTGATATGAAGACCAGCACTGTGCACCATACTCCAAGTGTGATATGGAGACCAGAACTGTGCACATTATTCCAAGTGTGATATGGAGACCAGAATTGTGAAAATGCTTCAAGTGTGAAATGGAGACCAGAACTGTGCACCATACTCCAAGTGTGATATGGAGACCAGAACTGTGCACAGTGCACCAAGTGTGATATGGAGACCAGAACTGTGCACAGTGCTCCAAGTGTGATATGGAGACCAGAACTGTGCACAGTGCTCCAAGTGTGAAATGGAGACCAGAACTGTGCACAGTGCTCCAAGTGTGATATGAAGACCAGCACTGTGCACCGTTCTCCAAGTGTAATATGGAGATCAGAACTGTGCACAGTGCTACAAGTGTGATATGGAGACCAGAGCTGTGCATAGTGCTCCAAGTGTGATATGGAGACCAGAACTGTGCACAGTGCTCCAAGTGTGATATGGAGACCAGAACTGTGCACCGTACTCCAAGTGTGATATGGAGAGCAGAACGGTGCACAGTGCACTAAGTGTGATACGGAGACCAGAACAGTGCACAGTGCTACAAGTGTGCTATGGAGACCAGAACTGTGCACAGTAACTTCAAGTATGATATGTAGATCAGAACTGTGCAGAGTAAATCCAAGTGTGATTTGGAGAACAGAACTGTGCACAGTACTCCAGATGTGATATGGAGACCAGAACTGTGCACAGTACTCCAAGTGTGACATGGAGACCAGAACTGAGCACAGTGCCACAAGTGTGATATGGAGAGCAGAACGGTGCATAGTCACTCCAAGTGTGATTTGCAGACCAGAACTCTGCACAGTGCACCAAGTGTGATATGGAGAGCAGAAATGCGTTCAGTGCTCCATGTGATATTGAGACCAGGACTGTGCACAGTACTCCAAGTGTGATATGGAGACAAGAAATTTGCACATACTAGAAGTGTGATATCGAGACCTGAACTGTGCACAGTACTCCAAGTGTGATATGGAGATCAGAACAGTGCATATTATTCTAAGTGTGATATGGAGACTTGAAATGTGCACAATACTCCAAGTGTGATATGGAGACCAGAAATGTGCACCTTACTCCAAATGTGAATTGGAGACCAGAATTATGAACAGTGCTCCGAGTGTGATATGGAGACCAGAACTGTGCACAGTGCTCCAAGTGTGAAATGAAGACCAGAACTGTGCACAGTGCTCCAAGTGTGATATGAAGACCAGCACTGTGCACCGTTCTCCAAGTGTGATATGGAGACCAGAACTGTGCACATTATTCCAAGTGTGATATGGAGACCAGAATTGTGAAAATGCTTCAAGTGTGAAATGGAGACCAGAACTGTGCACCATACTCCAAGTGTGATATGGAGACCAGTACTTTGTACAGTGCTCCAAGTGTGATATGGAGACCAGAACTGTGCACAGTGCTACAAGTGTGATATGGAGAACAGAACTGTGCACAGTGCTCCAAGTGTGATATGGAGACCAGAACTGTGCACAGTGCTCCAAGTGTGATATGGAGACCAGAACTGTGCACAGTGCTCCAAGTGTGAAATGGAGACCAGAACTGTGCACAGTGCTCCAAGTGTGATATGAAGACCAGCACTGTGCACCGTTCTCCAAGTGTAATATGGAGATCAGAACTGTGCACAGTGCTACAAGTGTGATATGGAGACCAGAACTGTGCATAGTGCTCCAAGTGTGATATGGAGACCAGAACTGTGCACAGTGCTCCAAGTGTGATATGGAGACCAGAACTGTGCACCGTACTCCAAGTGTGATATGGAGAGCAGAAAGGTGCACAGTGCACTAAGTGTGATACGGAGACCAGAACAGTGCACAGTGCTACAAGTGTGCTATGGAGACCAGTACTATGCACAGTGTTACAAGTGTGATATGGAGAGCAGAACGGTGCATAGTAGCTCCAAGTGTGATTTGGAGGCCAGAACTGTGCACAGTGCAACAAGTGTGATATGGAGACCAGAACTATGCACAGTGCTCCAAGTGTGATATGGAGAACAGAAATGCGTTCAGTGCTCCAAGTGTGATATTGAGACCAGGATTGAGCACAGTGCTCCAATGGAGACCAGAACTGCGCACAGCGCCGCAAGTGCAATGAGGAGACCACAGCAGTGCACCGTTTTCCAAGTGTGATATGGAGACCAGAACTGTGCACAGTGCTCCAAGTGTGATATGGAGACCAGAACTGTGCTCAGAACTCCAATGGAGACCAGAACTGCGCACAGTGCCCCAAGTGCAATAAGGAGAACAAGAAAAGGGCACCGCACTCCAAGTGTGATATGGAGACCAGAACTGTGCACAGAACTCCAATGGAGACCAGAACTGTGCACAGTGCTCCAAGTGTGATACGGAGACCAGAACTGTGCACAGTGCTCCAAGTGTGATATGGAGACTAGAACAGTGCACCGCACTCCAAGTGTGATATGGAGACCAGAATTTTGAAAATGCTACAAGTGTGATATTGAGTCAGAACTGTGCAGAGTATTCCAAGGTTGATATGGAGACCAGATTTGGGCACAGTGCTCCAACTGTGATATGGAGACTAGAACTGAGCACAGTGCTCCAAGTGAGATATGGAGAACAGAACTGTGCTCAGTAACTTCAAGAATGATATGCAGATCAGAACTGTGCAGAGTAAATCCAAGTGTGATTTGGAGAACAGAACTGTGCACAGTACTCCAGATGTGATATGGAGACCAGAACTGTGCACAGTACTCCAAGTGTGATATGGAGACCAGAACTGAGCACAGTGCCCACAAGTGTGATATGGAAAGCAGAACGGTGCATAGTAACTCCAGGTGTGATTTGCAGACCAGAACTGTGCACAGCGAACCAAGTGTGATATGGAGAGCAGAAATGCTTTCAGTGCTCCAAGTGTGATATTGCGACCAGGACTGTGCACAGTACTCCAAGTGTGATATGGAGACTAGAAATTTGCACAGTACTCCAAGTGTGATATGGAGATCAGAACTGTGCATGTTATTCCAAGTGTGATATGGAGACTAGAAATGTGCACAATACTCCAAGTGTGATATGGAGACCAGAAATGTGCACCTTACTCCAAATGTGAAATGGAGACCAGAAAGGTGCACAGTGCTCCTCGTGTGATATGGAGACCAGAATTGTGCACAGTACACGAACTGTGATATGGAGATCAGAACTGTGCACATTATTCCAAGTGTGATATGGAGACCAGAATTGTGAAAATGCCTCAAGTGTGAAATGGAGACCAGAATTGTGCACCATACTCCAAGTGTGATATGGAGACCATTACTTTGTACAGTGCTCCAAGTGTGATATGGAGACCAGAACTGTGCACAGTGCGCCAAGTGTGATATGGAGACCAGAACTGTGCACAGTGCTCCAAGTGTGATATGCAGACCAGCACTGTGCACCGTACTCCAAGTGTGATATGGAGACCAGAACTGTGCACAGTGCTCCAAGTGTGATATGGAGACCAGAACTGTGCACATTGCTCCAAGTGTGAAATGGAGACCAGAACTGTGCACGTTGCTCCAAGTGTGATATGGAGACGAGCACTGTGCACCGTACTCCAAGTGTGATATGGAGATCAGAACTGTGCACAGTGCTCCACGTGTGATATGGATACCAGAACTGTGCACAGTGCTCCAAGTGTGATATGGAGACCAGAACTGTGCACAGTGCTCCAAGTGTGATATGGAGACCAGAACTGTACACCGTACTCCAAGTGTGTCATGGAGACCAGAATTTTGCACAGTGCTCCAAGTGTGATATGGAGACCAGAACTGTGCACAGTGCTCCAAGTGTGATATGGAGAACAGAACTGTGCACAGTATTCCGAGTGTGATAGGGAGAGCAGAAATGCGTTCAGTGCTCCAAGTGTGATATTGAGACCAGGACTGTGCACAGTACTCCAAGTGTGATCAGGAGACTAGAAATGTGCACAGTGCTCCAAATGTGAAATAGAGACCAGAATTGTGAAAATGCTTCAAGTGTGATATGGTGACCAGAACTGTGCACCGTACTCCAAGTGTGATATTGAGACTAGAACAGTGCACAGTACTCCAAGTGTGATATTGAAACCAGGATTTTGCACAGTGCTCCAAGTGTGATATGGAGACCAGAACTGTGCACAGTGCCTAAAGTGCAATAAGGAGACCAGAGCAGTGCACCGTTTTCCAAGTGTGATATGGAAACCAGTACTGTGCAACTTACTCCAAATGTGATATGGAGACAAGAATTGTGCACAGAACCCCAATGGAGACCAGAACTGTGCACAGTGCTCCAAGTGTGATATGGAGACAAGAATTGTGAAAAAGCTCCAAGTGTGATATGGAGTCAGAACTGTGCAGAGTATTCCAAGGGTGATATGGAGACCAGATTTGGGCACAGTGCTCCAAGTGTGATATGGAGACTAGAACTGAGCACAGTGCTCCAAGTGAGATAGGGAGACCAGAACTGTGCACAGTAACTTCAAGTATGATATGTAGATCAGAACTGTGCGGAGCAAATCCAAGTGTGATTTGGAGAACAGAACTGTGCACAGTACTCCAGATGTGATATGGAGACCAGAACTGAGCACAGTGCCACAAGTGTGATATGGAGAGCAGAAATGCGTTCAGTGCTCCAAGTGTGATATTGAGACCAGAACTGGGCACAGTACTCCAAGTGTGATACGGAGATCAGAACTGTGCCTATTGTTCCAAGTGTGATATGGAGACTAGAAATGTGCACTATACTCCAAGTGTGAAATGGAGACCAGAATTGTGCACAGTGCTCCTAGTGTAATATGGAGTCCAGAATTGTGCACAGTACACCAAGTGTGATATGGAGATCAGAACTGTGCTCATTATTCCAAGTGCGATATGGTGACCAGAATTGTGAAAATGCCTCAAGTGTGAAATGGAGTCCAGAACTGTGCACCATACTCCAAGTGTGATATGGAGACCAGTACTTTGTACAGTGCTCCAAGTATGATATGCAGACCAGAACTGTGCACAGTGCTTCAAGTGTGATATGGAGACCAGAATTCTGCACAGTGCTCCAAGTGTGATATGTAGACCAGAACTGTGCACAGTGCACCAAGTGTGATATGGAGACCAGAACAGTGCACAGTGCTCCAAGTGTGATATGGAGACCAGAACTGTGCCCAGTGCTCCAAGTGTGATATAGAGATCAGAACTGTGAACAGTGCTCCAAGTGTGATATGGATACCAGAACTGTGCACATTGCTCCAAGTGTGATATGGAGACCAGAACTGTGCACAGTGCTCCAAGTGTGATATGGAGACCAGAACTCTGCACAGTGCTCCAAGTGTGATATGGAGACCAGAACTGTGCACAGTGCTCCAAGTGTGATATGCAGACCAGCACTGTGCACCGTACTCCAAGTGTGATATGGAGACCAGCACTGTGCACCGTACTCCAAGTGTGATATGGAGATCAGAACTGTGCACAGTGCTCCACGTGTGATATGGATACCAGAACTGTGCACAGTGCTCCAAGTGTGATATGGAGACCAGAACTGTGCACAGTGCTCCAAGTGTGATATGGAGACCAGAACTGTACACCGTACTCCAAGTGTGATATGGAGACCAGAATTTTGCACAGTGCTCCAAGTGTGATATGGAGACCAGAACTGTGCACAGTGCTCCAAGTGTGATATGGAGACTAGAACTGTGCACAGTACTCCAAGTGTGACATGGCGACCGGAACTGTGCACAGTAACTTCAAGTCTGATATGTAGATCAGAACTGTGCAGAGTAAATCCAAGTGTGATTTGGAGAACAGAACTGTGCACAGTATTCCGAGTGTGATAGGGAGAGCAGAAATGCGTTCAGTGCTCCAAGTGTGATATTGAGACCAGGACTGTGCACAGTACTCCAAGTGTGATCAGGAGACTAGAAATGTGCACAGTGCTCCAAATGTGAAATAGAGACCAGAATTGTGAAAATGCTTCAAGTGTGATATGGTGACCAGAACTGTGCACCGTACTCCAAGTGTGATATTGAAACTAGAACAGTGCACAGTACTCCAAGTGTGATATTGAAACCAGGATTTTGCACAGTGCTCCAAGTGTGATATGGAGACCAGAACTGTGCACAGTGCTCCAATGGAGACCAGAACTGCGCACAGTGCCTAAAGTGCAATAAGGAGACCAGAGCAGTGCACCGTTTTCCAAGTGTGATATGGAGACCAGTACTGTGCAACTTACTCCAAATGTGATATGGAGACAAGAATTGTGCACAGAACTCCAATGGAGACCAGAACTGTGCACAGTGCTCCAAGTGTGATATGGAGACAAGAATTGTGAAAAAGCTCCAAGTGTGATATGGAGTCAGAACTGTGCAGAGTATTCCAAGGGTGATATGGAGACCAGATTTGGGCACAGTGCTCCAAGTGTGATATGGAGACTAGAACTGAGCACAGTGCTCCAAGTGAGATAGGGAGACCAGAACTGTGCACAGTAACTTCAAGTATGATATGCAGATCAGAACTGTGCGGAGCAAATCCAAGTGTGATTTGGAGAACAGAACTGTGCACAGTACTCCAGATGTGATATGGAGACCAGAACTGAGCACAGTGCCACAAGTGTGATATGGAGAGCAGAAATGCGTTCAGTGCTCCAAGTGTGATATTGAGACCAGAACTGGGCACAGTACTCCAAGTGTGATACGGAGATCAGAACTGTGCCTATTGTTCCAAGTGTGATATGGAGACTAGAAATGTGCACTATACTCCAAGTGTGAAATGGAGACCAGAATTGTGCACAGTGCTCCTAGTGTAATATGGAGTCCAGAATTGTGCACAGTACACCAAGTGTGATATGGAGATCAGAACTGTGCACATTATTCCAAGTGCGATATGGTGACCAGAATTGTGAAAATGCCTCAAGTGTGAAATGGAGTCCAGAACTGTGCACCATACTCCAAGTGTGATATGGAGACCAGTACTTTGTACAGTGCTCCAAGTATGATATGCAGACCAGAACTGTGCACAGTGCTTCAAGTGTGATATGGAGACCAGAATTCTGCACAGTGCTCCAAGTGTGATATGTAGACCAGAACTGTGCACAGTGCACCAAGTGTGATATGGAGACCAGAACAGTGCACAGTGCTCCAAGTGTGATATGGAGACCAGAACTGTGCCCAGTGCTCCAAGTGTGATATAGAGATCAGAACTGTGAACAGTGCTCCAAGTGTGATATGGATACCAGAACTGTGCACATTGCTCCAAGTGTGATATGGAGACCAGAACTGTGCACAGTGCTCCAAGTGTGATATGGAGACCAGAACTCTGCACAGTGCTCCAAGTGTGATATGGAGACCAGAACTGTGCACAGTGCTCCAAGTGTGATATGCAGACCAGCACTGTGCACCGTACTCCAAGTGTGATATGGAGACCAGCACTGTGCACCGTACTCCAAGTGTGATATGGAGATCAGAACTGTGCACAGTGCTCCACGTGTGATATGGATACCAGAACTGTGCACAGTGCTCCAAGTGTGATATGGAGACCAGAACTGTGCACAGTGCTCCAAGTGTGATATGGAGACCAGAACTGTACACCGTACTCCAAGTGTGATATGGAGACCAGAATTTTGCACAGTGCTCCAAGTGTGATATGGAGACCAGAACTGTGCACAGTGCTCCAAGTGTGATATGGAGACTAGAACTGTGCACAGTACTCCAAGTGTGACATGGCGACCGGAACTGTGCACAGTAACTTCAAGTCTGATATGTAGATCAGAACTGTGCAGAGTAAATCCAAGTGTGATTTGGAGAACAGAACTGTGCACAGTATTCCGAGTGTGATAGGGAGAGCAGAAATGCGTTCAGTGCTCCAAGTGTGATATTGAGACCAGGACTGTGCACAGTACTCCAAGTGTGATCAGGAGACTAGAAATGTGCACAGTGCTCCAAATGTGAAATAGAGACCAGAATTGTGAAAATGCTTCAAGTGTGATATGGTGACCAGAACTGTGCACCGTACTCCAAGTGTGATATTGAAACTAGAACAGTGCACAGTACTCCAAGTGTGATATTGAAACCAGGATTTTGCACAGTGCTCCAAGTGTGATATGGAGACCAGAACTGTGCACAGTGCTCCAATGGAGACCAGAACTGCGCACAGTGCCTAAAGTGCAATAAGGAGACCAGAGCAGTGCACCGTTTTCCAAGTGTGATATGGAGACCAGTACTGTGCAACTTACTCCAAATGTGATATGGAGACAAGAATTGTGCACAGAACTCCAATGGAGACCAGAACTGTGCACAGTGCTCCAAGTGTGATATGGAGACAAGAATTGTGAAAAAGCTCCAAGTGTGATATGGAGTCAGAACTGTGCAGAGTATTCCAAGGGTGATATGGAGACCAGATTTGGGCACAGTGCTCCAAGTGTGATATGGAGACTAGAACTGAGCACAGTGCTCCAAGTGAGATAGGGAGACCAGAACTGTGCACAGTAACTTCAAGTATGATATGCAGATCAGAACTGTGCAGAGCAAATCCAAGTGTGATTTGGAGAACAGAACTGTGCACAGTACTCCAGATGTGATATGGAGACCAGAACTGAGCACAGTGCCACAAGTGTGATATGGAGAGCAGAAATGCGTTCAGTGCTCCAAGTGTGATATTGAGACCAGAACTGGGCACAGTACTCCAAGTGTGATACGGAGATCAGAACTGTGCCTATTGTTCCAAGTGTGATATGGAGACTAGAAATGTGCACTATACTCCAAGTGTGAAATGGAGACCAGAATTGTGCACAGTGCTCCTAGTGTAATATGGAGTCCAGAATTGTGCACAGTACACCAAGTGTGATATGGAGATCAGAACTGTGCACATTATTCCAAGTGCGATATGGTGACCAGAATTGTGAAAATGCCTCAAGTGTGAAATGGAGTCCAGAACTGTGCACCATACTCCAAGTGTGATATGGAGACCAGTACTTTGTACAGTGCTCCAAGTATGATATGCAGACCAGAACTGTGCACAGTGCTTCAAGTGTGATATGGAGACCAGAATTCTGCACAGTGCTCCAAGTGTGATATGTAGACCAGAACTGTGCACAGTGCACCAAGTGTGATATGGAGACCAGAACAGTGCACAGTGCTCCAAGTGTGATATGGAGACCCGAACTGTGCCCAGTGCTCCAAGTGTGATATAGAGACCAGCACTGTGCACCGTACTCCAAGTGTGATATGGAGATCAGAACTGTGCACAGTGCTCCACGTGTGATATGGATACCAGAACTGTGCACAGTGCTCCAAGTGTGATATGGAGACCAGAACTGTGCACAGTGCTCCAAGTGTGATATGGAGACCAGAACTGTACACCGTACTCCAAGTGTGATATGGAGACCAGAATTTTGCACAGTGCTCCAAGTGTGATATGGAGACCAGAACTGTGCACAGTGCTCCAAGTGTGATATGGAGACTAGAACTGTGCACAGTACTCCAAGTGTGATATGGCGACCGGAACTGTGCACAGTAACTTCAAGTCTGATATGTAGATCAGAACTGTGCAGAGTAAATCCAAGTGTGATTTAGAGAACAGAACTGTGCACAGTATTCCGAGTGTGATAGGGAGAGCAGAAATGCGTTCAGTGCTCCAAGTGTGATATTGTGACCAGGACTGTGCACAGTACTCCAAGTGTGATCAGGAGACTAGAAATGTGCACAGTGCTCCAAATGTGAAATAGAGACCAGAATTGTGAAAATGCTTCAAGTGTGATATGGTGACCAGAACTGTGCACCGTACTCCAAGTGTGATATTGAGACTAGAACAGTGCACAGTACTCCAAGTGTGATATTGAAACCAGGATTTTGCACAGTGCTCCAAGTGTGATATGGAGACCAGAATTGTGCACAGTGCTCCAATGGAGACCAGAACTGCGCACAGTGCCTAAAGTGCAATAAGGAGACCAGAGCAGTGCACCGTTTTCCAAGTGTGATATGGAGACCAGTACTGTGCAACTTACTCCAAATGTGATATGGAGACAAGAATTGTGCACAGAACTCCAATGGAGACCAGAACTGTGCACAGTGCTCCAAGTGTGATATGGAGACAAGAATTGTGAAAAAGCTCCAAGTGTGATATGGAGTCAGAACTGTGCAGAGTATTCCAAGGGTGATATGGAGACCAGATTTGGGCACAGTGCTCCAAGTGTGATATGGAGACTAGAACTGAGCACAGTGCTCCAAGTGAGATAGGGAGACCAGAACTGTGCACAGTAACTTCAAGTATGATATGTAGATCAGAACTGTGCGGAGCAAATCCAAGTGTGATTTGGAGAACAGAACTGTGCACAGTACTCCAGATGTGATATGGAGACCAGAACTGAGCACAGTGCCACAAGTGTGATATGGAGAGCAGAAATGCGTTCAGTGCTCCAAGTGTGATATTGAGACCAGAACTGGGCACAGTACTCCAAGTGTGATACGGGGATCAGAACTGTGCCTATTGTTCCAAGTGTGATATGGAGACTAGAAATGTGCACTATACTCCAAGTGTGAAATGGAGACCAGAATTGTGCACAGTGCTCCTAGTGTAATATGGAGTCCAGAATTGTGCACAGTACACCAAGTGTGATATGGAGATCAGAACTGTGCACATTATTCCAAGTGCGATATGGTGACCAGAATTGTGAAAATGCCTCAAGTGTGAAATGGAGTCCAGAACTGTGCACCATACTCCAAGTGTGATATGGAGACCAGTACTTTGTACAGTGCTCCAAGTATGATATGCAGACCAGAACTGTGCACAGTGCTTCAAGTGTGATATGGAGACCAGAATTCTGCACAGTGCTCCAAGTGTGATATGTAGACCAGAACTGTGCACAGTGCACCAAGTGTGATATGGAGACCAGAACAGTGCACAGTGCTCCAAGTGTGATATGGAGACCCGAACTGTGCCCAGTGCTCCAAGTGTGATATAGAGACCAGCACTGTGCACCGTACTCCAAGTGTGATATGGAGATCAGAACTGTGCACAGTGCTCCACGTGTGATATGGATACCAGAACTGTGCACAGTGCTCCAAGTGTGATATGGAGACCAGAACTGTGCACAGTGCTCCAAGTGTGATATGGAGACCAGAACTGTACACCGTACTCCAAGTGTGATATGGAGACCAGAATTTTGCACAGTGCTCCAAGTGTGATATGGAGACCAGAACTGTGCACAGTGCTCCAAGTGTGATATGGAGACTAGAACTGTGCACAGTACTCCAAGTGTGATATGGCGACCGGAACTGTGCACAGTAACTTCAAGTCTGATATGTAGATCAGAACTGTGCAGAGTAAATCCAAGTGTGATTTAGAGAACAGAACTGTGCACAGTATTCCGAGTGTGATAGGGAGAGCAGAAATGCGTTCAGTGCTCCAAGTGTGATATTGTGACCAGGACTGTGCACAGTACTCCAAGTGTGATCAGGAGACTAGAAATGTGCACAGTGCTCCAAATGTGAAATAGAGACCAGAATTGTGAAAATGCTTCAAGTGTGATATGGTGACCAGAACTGTGCACCGTACTCCAAGTGTGATATTGAGACTAGAACAGTGCACAGTACTCCAAGTGTGATATTGAAACCAGGATTTTGCACAGTGCTCCAAGTGTGATATGGAGACCAGAATTGTGCACAGTGCTCCAATGGAGACCAGAACTGCGCACAGTGCCTAAAGTGCAATAAGGAGACCAGAGCAGTGCACCGTTTTCCAAGTGTGATATGGAGACCAGTACTGTGCAACTTACTCCAAATGTGATATGGAGACAAGAATTGTGCACAGAACTCCAATGGAGACCAGAACTGTGCACAGTGCTCCAAGTGTGATATGGAGACAAGAATTGTGAAAAAGCTCCAAGTGTGATATGGAGTCAGAACTGTGCAGAGTATTCCAAGGGTGATATGGAGACCAGATTTGGGCACAGTGCTCCAAGTGTGATATGGAGACTAGAACTGAGCACAGTGCTCCAAGTGAGATAGGGAGACCAGAACTGTGCACAGTAACTTCAAGTATGATATGTAGATCAGAACTGTGCGGAGCAAATCCAAGTGTGATTTGGAGAACAGAACTGTGCACAGTACTCCAGATGTGATATGGAGACCAGAACTGAGCACAGTGCCACAAGTGTGATATGGAGAGCAGAAATGCGTTCAGTGCTCCAAGTGTGATATTGAGACCAGAACTGGGCACAGTACTCCAAGTGTGATACGGGGATCAGAACTGTGCCTATTGTTCCAAGTGTGATATGGAGACTAGAAATGTGCACTATACTCCAAGTGTGAAATGGAGACCAGAATTGTGCACAGTGCTCCTAGTGTAATATGGAGTCCAGAATTGTGCACAGTACACCAAGTGTGATATGGAGATCAGAACTGTGCACATTATTCCAAGTGCGATATGGTGACCAGAATTGTGAAAATGCCTCAAGTGTTAAATGGAGTCCAGAACTGTGCACCATACTCCAAGTGTGATATGGAGACCAGTACTTTGTACAGTGCTCCAAGTATGATATGCAGACCAGAACTGTGCACAGTGCTTCAAGTGTGATATGGAGACCAGAATTCTGCACAGTGCTCCAAGTGTGATATGTAGACCAGAACTTTGCACAGTGCACCAAGTGTGATATGGAGACCAGAACAGTGCACAGTGCTCCAAGTGTGATATGGAGACCAGAACTGTGCCCAGTGCTCCTAGTGTGATATAGAGATCAGAACTGTGAACAGTGCTCCAAGTGTGATATGGATACCAGAACTGTGCACATTGCTCCAAGTGTGATATGGAGACCAGAACTGTGCACAGTGCTCCAAGTGTGATATGGAGACCAGAACTCTGCACAGTGCTCCAAGTGTGATATGGAGACCAGAACTGTGCACAGTGCTCCAAGTGTGATATGGAGACCAGAACTGTGCACAGTGCTCCAGGTGTGATATGGAGACCAGAACTGTGCACAGTGCTCCAAGTGTGATATGGAGACCAGAACTGTGCACCGCACTCCAAGTGTGATATGGAGACCAGAACTGTGCACAGTGCTCCAAGTGTGATATGGAGACCAGAACTGAGCACAGTGCCACAAGTGTGATATGGAGAGCAGAAATGCGTTCAGTGCTCCAAGTGTGATATTGAGATCAGGACTGTGCTCAGTACTCCAAGTGTGATATGGAGACTAGAAATTTGCACATACACCAAGTATGATATTGAGACCAGAACTGGGCACAGTACTCCAAGTGTGATACGGAGATCAGAACTGTGCCTATTGTTCCAAGTGTGATATGGAGACTAGAAATGTGCACAATACTCCAAGTGTGAAATGGAGACCAGAATTGTGCACAGTGCTCCTAGTGTAATATGGAGTCCAGAATTGTGCACAGTACACCAAGTGTGATATGGAGATCAGAACTGTGCACATTATTCCAAGTGCGATATGGTGACCAGAATTGTGAAAATGCCTCAAGTGTGAAATGGAGTCCAGAACTGTGCACCATACTCCAAGTGTGATATGGAGACCAGTACTTTGTACAGTGCTCCAAGTATGATATGGAGACCAGAACTGTGCACAGTGCTCCAAGTGTGATATGGAGACCAGAACAGTGCTCAGTACTCCAAGTGTGATATGGAGACCAGAACTGTGCACAATACTCCAAGTGTGATATGGCGACCGGAACTTTGCACAGTAACTTCAAGTCTGATATGTAGATCAGAACTGTGCAGAGTAAATCTAAGTGAGATTTGGAGAACAGAACTGTGCACAGTACTCCAGGTGTGATATGGAGCCCAGAACTGAACACAGTACTCCAGGTGTGATATGGAGCCCAGAACTGTGCCCAGCACTCCAAGTGTGATTTGGAGAACAGAACTGTGCACAGTACTCCGAGTAAATTTGGAGAGCAGAAGTGTGCACAATACTTCAAGTATGATTTGGACAGTGCTCCAAATGTGAAATGGAGACCAGAATTGTGAAAATGCTTCAAGTGTGATATGGAGACTAGAACTGTGCACTGTACTCCAAGTGTGATATTGAGACTAGAACAGTGCACAATACTCCAAGTGTGATATGGACACCAGAACTGTGCACAGTGCTCCAAATGTGATATGTAGCCCAGAACTGTGCACCGTACTCCAAGTGTGATATGGAGACCAGAACGGTGCACAGTGCTCCAAGTGTGATATGGAGACCAGAACTGTGCACCGTACTCCAAGTGTGATATGGAGACCAGAACTGTGCAACTTACTCCAAATGTGATATGGAGACCAGAACTGTGCACCATACTCCAAGTGTGATATGGAGACCAGTACTTTGTACAGTGCTCCAAGTATGATATGGAGACCAGAACTGTGCACAGTGCTCCAAGTGTGATATGGAGACCAGAATTCTGCACAGTGCTCCAAGTGTGATATGTAGACCAGAACTGTGCACAGTGCACCAAGTGTGATATGGAGACCAGAACTGTGCACACTGCTCCAAATGTGATATGGAGACCAGAACTGTGCACCGTACTCCAAGTGTGATATGGAGACCAGAACTGTGCAACTTACTCCAAGTGTGATATGGAGACCAGAATTTTGCACAGTGCTCCAAGTGTGATATGGAGACCAGAACTGTGCACAGTGCTCCAAGTTTGATATGGAGACTAGAAGTGTGCACAATACTCCAAGTGTGATATGGCGACCGGAACTGTGCACAGTAACTTCAAGTCTGATATGTAGATCAGAACTGTGCAGAGTAAATCTAAGTGAGATTTGGAGAACAGAACTGTGCACAGTACTCCAGGTGTGATATGGAGCCCAGAACTGAACACAGTACTCCAGGTGTGATATGGAGACCAGAACTGTGCACACTGCTCCAAATGTGATATGGAGACCAGAACTGTGCACCGTACTCCAAGTGTGATATGGAGACCAGAACTGTGCAACTTACTCCAAGTGTGATATGGAGACCAGAATTTTGCACAGTGCTCCAAGTGTGATATGGAGACCAGAACTGTGCACAGTGCTCCAAGTTTGATATGGAGACTAGAACTGTGCACAATACTCCAAGTGTGATATGGCGACCGGAACTGTGCACAGTAACTTCAAGTCTGATATGTAGATCAGAACTGTGCAGAGTAAATCTAAGTGAGATTTGGAGAACAGAACTGTGCACAGTACTCCAGGTCTGATATGGAGCCCAGAACTGAACACAGTACTCCAGGTGTGATATGGAGCCCAGAACTGTGCCCAGCACTCCAAGTGTGATTTGGAGAACAGAACTGTGCACAGTACTCCGAGTGAATTTGGAGAGCAGAAGTGTGCACAATACTTCAAGTATGATTTGGACAGTGCTCCAAATGTGAAATGGAGACCAGAATTGTGAAAATGCTTCAAGTGTGATATGGAGACTAGAACTGTGCACTGTACTCCAAGTGTGATATTGAGACTAGAACAGTGCACAGTACTCCAAGTGTGATATGGACACCAGAACTGTGCACAGTGCTCCAAATGTGATATGTAGACCAGAACTGTGCACCGTACTCCAAGTGTGATATGGAGACCAGAACGGTGCACAGTGCTCCAAGTGTGATATGGAGACCAGAACTGTGCACCGTACTCCAAGTGTGATATGGAGACCAGAACTGTGCAACTTACTCCAAATGTGATATGGAGACCAGAACTGTGCACCATACTCCAAGTGTGATATGGAGACCAGTACTTTGTACAGTGCTCCAAGTATGATATGGAGACCAGAACTGTGCACAGTGCTCCAAGTGTGATATGGAGACCAGAATTCTGCACAGTGCTCCAAGAGTGATATGTAGACCAGAACTGTGCACAGTGCACCAAGTGTGATATGGAGACCAGAACAGTGCACAGTGCTCCAAGTGTGATATGGAGACCAGAACTGTGCCCAGTGCTCCATGTGTGATATGGAGATCAGAACTGTGCACAGTGCTCCAAGTGTGATATGGACACCAGAACAATGCACAGAGCTCCAAGTGTGATATGGAGACCAGAACTGGGCACAGTGCTCCAAGTGTGATATGGAGACCAGATCTGTGCTCAGAACTCCAATGGAGACCAGAACTGTGCACAGTGCCCCAAGTGTGATATGAAGACCAGTACTGTGCACAGAACTCCAATGGAGGTCAGAGTTGTGCACAGTACTCCTGGTGAGATATGGCGACTGGAACTGTGCACAGTAACTTCAAGTGTGATATGCAGATTAGAACTGTGCAGATCAAATCCAAGTGTGATATGGAGTCACAACTGTGCAGAGTATTTCAAGTGTGATATGGAGACCAGATTTGGGCACAGTGCTCCAAGTGTGATATGGAGACGAGAACTGAGCACAGTGTTCCAAGTGAGATATGGAGACCAGAACTGTGCACAGTAACTTCAAGTATGATATGTAGATCCGAACTGTGCAGAGTAAATCCAAGTGTGATTTGGAGACCAGAACTGTGCACAATACTCCAAGTATGATATGGAGAGCAGAACTGTGCACAGTATTCCAAGTGTAATATGGAGACCAGAACTGTGCTCAGTACTCCAATGGAGACCAGAACTGTGCACAGTGCTCCAAGTGTGATAAGGAGACCAGAACAGTGCTCAGTACTCCAATGAAGACCAGAATGGTGCACAGCGCTCCAAGTGTGATATGGAGACCAGAACTGTGCACAGTGCTCCAAGTGTGATAAGGAGATCAGAACGGTGCACTGTGCTCCAAGTGTGATATGGAGATTTGAACTGTCCTCAGTACTCCAATGGAGACCAGAACTGTGCACAGTGCTCCAAGTGTGATATGGAGACCAGAACTGTGCGCAATGCTCCAAGTGTGATATGGAGACCAGAACTGAGCACAGTGCCACAAGTGTGATATGGAGAGCAGAACGGTGCATAGTAACTCCAAGTGTGATTTGCAGACCAGAACTCTGCACAGTGCACCAAGTGTGATATGCAGACCAGAACTGTGCACAGTGCTCCAAGTGTGATACGGAGACCAGAACTCTGCACAGTGCTCCAAGTGTGATATGGAGACCAGAACTGTGCACAGTGCACCAAGTGTGATATGGAGACCAGAACTGTGCACAGTGCTCCAAGTGTGATATGGAAACCAGATCTGTGCTCAGAACTCCAATGGAGACCAGAACTGTGCACAGTGCCCCAAGTGTGATATGAAGACCAGAACTGTGCACAGAACTCCAATGGAGGTCAGAATTGTGCACAGTACTCCTAGTCAGATATGGCGACCGGAACTGTGCACAGTAACTTCAAGTGTGATATGCAGATTAGAACTGTGCAGATCAAATCCAAGTGTGATATGGAGACTAGAGCTGTGCACAGTACTCCAGGTGTGATATGGAGCCCAGAACTGTGCACAGTGCTCCAAGTGTGATATGGAGAGCAGAAATGCGTTCAGTGCTCCATGTGTGATATGGAGACCAGAACTGTGCAGAGTATTCCAAGTGTGATATGGAGACCAGAACTGTGCAACTTACTCCAAATGTGATATGGAGACAAGAATTGTGCACAGTGATTAATGTATGATATGGTGACCTGAACTGTGCACATTATTCCAAGTGTGATATGGAGACCAGAATTGTGAAAATGCTCCAAGTGTGATATGGAGTCAGAACTGTGCAGAGTATTCCAATTGTGATATGGAGACCAGATTTGGGCACAGTGCTCCAAGTGTGATATGGAGACGAGAACTGAGCACAGTGCTCCAAGTGAGATATGGAGACCAGAACTGTGCACAGTAACTTAAAGTGTGATATGTAGATCAGAACTGTGCAGAGTAAATCCAAGTGTGATTTGGAGAACAGAACTGCGCACAGTACTCCAGATGTGATATGGAGACCAGAACTGTGCACAGTACTCCAAGTGTGATATGGAGACCAGAACTGAGCACAGTGCCACAAGTATGATATAGAGAGCAGAACGGTGCATAGTCACTTCAAGTGTGATTTGCAGACCAGAACTCTGCACAGTGCACCAAGTGTGATATGGAGAGCAGAAATGCGTTCAGTGCTCCATGTGATATTGAGACCAGGACTGTGCACAGTACTCCAAGTGTGATATGGAGACTAGAAATTTGCACATACTCCAAGTGTGATATCGAGACCAGAACTGTGCACAGTACTCCAAGTGTGATATGGAGATCTGAACTGTGCATATTATTCCAAGTGTGATATGGAGACTTGAAATGTGCACCTTACTCCAAATGTGAATTGGAGACCAGAATTATGAACAGTGCTCCCAGTGTGATATGGAGACCAGAATTGTGCACAGTACACCAACTGTGATATGGAGATCAGAACTGTGCACATTATTCCAAGTGTGATATGGAGACCAGAATTGTGAAAATGCTTCAAGTGTGAAATGGAGACCAGAACTGTGCACCATACTCCAAGTGTGATATGGAGACCAGTACTTTGTACAGTGCTCCAAGTGTGATATGGAGACCAGAACTGTGCACAGTGCTACAAGTGTGATATGGAGAACAGAACTGTGCACAGTGCTACAAGTGTGATATGGAGACCAGAACAGTGCACAGTGCACCAAGTGTGATATGGAGACCAGAACTGTGCACAGCGCTCCAAGTGTGATATGGAGACCAGAACTGTGCAACTTACTCCAAGTGTGAAATGGAGACCAGAACTGTGCACAGTGCTCCAAGTGTGATATGAAGACCAGCACTGTGCACCGTTCTCCAAGTGTAATATGGAGATCAGAACTGTGCACAGTGCTACAAGTGTGATATGGAGACCAGAACTGTGCATAGTGCTCCAAGTGTGATATGGAGACCAGAACTGTGCACAGTGCTCCAAGTGTGATATGGAGACCAGAACTGTGCACCGTACTCCAAGTGTGATATGGAGAGCAGAACGGTGCACAGTGCACTAAGTGTGATACGGAGACCAGAACAGTGCACAGTGCTACAAGTGTGCTATGGAGACCAGTACTATGCACAGTGCTACAAGTGTGATATGGAGAGCAGAACGGTGCATAGTAACTCCAAGTGTGATTTGGAGGCCAGAACTGTGCACAGTGCAACAAGTGTGATATGGAGACCAGAACTATGCACAGTGCTCCAAGTGTGAAATGGAGAGCAGAAATGCGTTCAGTGCTCCAAGTGTGATATTGAGACCAGGATTGAGCACAGTGCTCCAATGGAGACCAGAACTGCGCACAGCGCCTCAAGTGCAATAAGGAGACCACAGCAGTGCACCGTTTTCCAAGTGTGATATGGAGACCAGAACTGTGCACAGTGCTCCAAGTGTGATATGGAGACCAGAACTGTGCACAGAACTCCAATGGAGACCAGAACTGTGCACAGTGCCTAAAGTGCAATAAGGAGACCAGAGCAGTGCACCGTTTTCCAAGTGTGATATGGAGACCAGTACTGTGCAACTTACTCCAAATGTGATATGGAGACAAGAATTGTGCACAGAACTCCAATGGAGACCAGAACTGTGCACAGTGCTCCAAGTGTGATATGGAGACAAGAATTGTGAAAAGGCTCCAAGTGTGATATGGAGTCAGAACTGTGCAGAGTATTCCAAGGGTGATATGGAGACCAGATTTGGGCACAGTGCTCCAAGTGTGATATGGAGACTAGAACTGAGCACAGTGCTCCAAGTGAGATAGGGAGACCAGAACTGTGCACAGTAACTTCAAGTATGATATGTAGATCAGAACTGTGCGGAGCAAATCCAAGTGTGATTTGGAGAACAGAACTGTGCACAGTACTCCAGATGTGATATGGAGGCCAGAACTGAGCACAGTGCCACAAGTGTGATATGGAGAGCAGAAATGCGTTCAGTGCTCCAAGTGTGATATTGAGACCAGGACTGTGCTTAGTACTCCAAGTGTGATATGGGGTCTAGAAATTTGCACATACTCCAAGTATGATATTGAGACCAGAACTGGGCACAGTACTCCAAGTGTGATACGGAGATCAGAACTGTGCCTATTGTTCCAAGTGTGATATGGAGACTAGAAATGTGCACAATACTCCAAGTGTGATATGGAGACCAGAAATGTGCACCTTACTCCAAATGTGAAATGGAGACCAGAATTGTGCACAGTGCTCCTAGTGTGATATGGAGTCCAGAATTGTGCACATTACACCAAGTGTGATATGGAGATCAGAACTGTGCACATTTTTCCAAGTGCGATATGGTGACCAGAATTGTGAAAATGCCTCAAGTGTGAAATGGAGTCCAGAACTGTGCACCATACTCCAAGTGTGATATGGAGACCAGTACTTTGTACAGTGCTCCAAGTATGATATGGAGACCAGAACTGTGCACAGTGCTCCAAGTGTGATATGGAGACCAGAATTCTGCACAGTGCTCCAAGTGTGATATGTAGACCAGAACTCTGCACAGTGCAACAAGTGTGATATGGAGACCAGAACAGTGCACAGTGCTCCAAGTGTGATATGGAGACCAGAACTGTGCCCAGTGCTCCATGTGTGATATGGAGATCAGAACTGTGCACAGTGCTCCAATTGTGATATGGATACCAGAACTGTGCACAGTGCTCCAAGTGTGATATGGAGACCAGAACTGTGCACAGTGCTCCAAGTGTGATATGGAGACCAGAACTGTGCACAGTGCTCCAGGTGTGATATGGAGACCAGAACTGTGCACAGTGCTCCAAGTGTGATATGGAGACCAGAACTGTGCACCGCACTCCAAGTGTGATATGGAGACCAGAACTGTGCACAGTGCTCCAAGTGTGATATGGAGACCAGAACTGTGCACAGTGCTCCAAGTGTGATATGGAGACTAGAACAGTGCACAGTACTCCAAGTGTGATATGGAGACCAGAACTGTGCACACTGCTCCAAGTGTGAAATGGAGACCAGAACTGTGCACCGTACTCCAAGTGTGATATGGAGACCAGAACTGTGCAACTTACTCCAAATGTGATATGGAGACCAGAATTTTGCACAGTGCTCCAAGTGTGATATGGAGACCAGAACTGTGCACAGTGCTCCAAGTGTGATATGGAGACTAGAACTGTGCACAGTACTCCAAGTGTGATATGGCGACCGGAACTGTGCACAGTAACTTCAAGTCTGATATGTAGATCAGAACTGTGCAGAGTAAATCCAAGTGAGATTTGGAGAACAGAACTGTGCACAGTACTCCAGGTTTGATATGGAGCCCAGAACTGAACACAGTACTCCAGGTGTGATATGGAGCCCAGAACTGTGCACAGCACTCCAAGTGTGATTTGGAGAACAGAACTGTGCACAGTACTCCGAGTGAATTTGGAGAGCAGAAGTGTGCACAATACTTCAAGTATGATTTGGAGACCAGCACTGTGCACAGTGCACCAAGTGTGATATGGAGAGCAGAAATGCGTTCAGTGCTCCAAGTGTGATAATGAGACCAGGACTGTGCACAGTATTCCAAGTGTGATCAGGAGACTAGAAATGTGCACAGTGCTCCAAATGTGAAATGGAGACCAGAATTGTGAAAATGCTTCAAGTGTGATATGGAGACTCGAACTGTGCACCGTACTCCAAGTGTGATATTGAGACTAGAACAGTGCACAGTACTCCAAGTGTGATATGGAGACCAGAACTGTGCACAGTGCTCCAAGTGTGATATGTAGACCAGAACTGTGCACCGTACTCCAAGTGTGATATGGAGACCAGAACGGTGCACCGTACTCCAAGTGTGATATGGAGACCAGAACTGTGCAACTTACTCCAAATGTGATATGGAGACCAGAATTGTGCACAGTGCTCCAAGTCTGATATGGAGACCAGAACTGTGCACATTGCTCCAAGTATGATATGGAGACTAGAACTGTGCACAGTACTCCAAGTGTGATATGGCGACCGGAACATGTGCACAGTAACTTCAAGTGTGATATGTAGATCAGAACTGTGCAGAGTAAATCCAAGTGTGATTGGGAGAACAGAACTGTGCACAGTACTCCAGGTGTGATATGGAGCCAAGAACTGTGCACAGTGCTCCAAGTGTGACATGGAGCCCAGAACTCTGCACAGTACTCCAAGTGTGATTTGGAGAACAGAACTGTGCACAGTACTCCGAGTGAATTTGGAGAGCAGAAGTGTGCACAATACTTCAAGTATGATTTGGAGACCAAAACTGGGCACAGTGCTCCAAGTGTGATCAGGAGACTAGAAATGTGCACAGTGCTCCAAGTGATATATGGAGACCAGAACTGTGCACAGTAACGTGAAGTGTGATCTGGAGACCAGAACGGTGCACAGTACTACATTGGAGACCAGAACTGAGCACAGTGCTCCTAGTGTGATATGGAGACCAGAACTGTGCTCAGTGCTCCAAGTGTGATCAGGAGACTAGACATGTGCACAGTGCTCCAAGTGCGATATGGAGACCAGAACTGTGCACATTACTCCAAGTGTGATATGGAGACCAGAACTGTGCACAGTACTCCAAGTGTGATATGGAGACCAGAACTGTGCTCAGTACTCCAATGGAGACCAGAAGTGTGCTCAGTACTCCAATGGAGACCAGAACTGTGCACAGTGCTCCAAGTGTGATATGGAGACCAGAACTGTGCACAGTGCTCCAAGTGTGATAAGGAGACCAGAACGGTGCACAGTGCTCCAAGTGTGCTATGGAGACCTGAACTGTGCTCAGTACTCCAATGGAGACCAGAACTGTGCACAGTGCTCCAAGTGTGATATGGAGACCAGAACTGTGCGCAATGCTCCAAGTGTGATATGGAGACCAGAACAGTGCACAGTGCTCCAAGTGTGATATGGAGACCAGAACAGTGCACAGTACTCCAAGTGAGATATGGAGACCAGAACTGTGCTCTCTACTCCAATGGAGACCAGAACTGTGCTCAGTACTCCAATGGAGACCAGAACTGTGCACAGAGCTCCAAGTGTGAAATTGGGACCAGAACTGTGCTCAGTACTCCAATGGAAACCAGAACTGTGCACAGTTCTACAAGTGTGATATGGAGACCAGAACTGTGCACAGTGCTCCAAGTGTGATATGGAGACCAGAACGGTGCACAGTGCTCCAAGTGTGATATGGAGACCACAACTATGCACAGTGCTCCAAGTGTGATATGGAGACCAGAACTGTGCACAGTGGTCCAGGTGTGATATGGAGCCCAGAACTGTGCACAGCACTCCAAGTGTGATTTGGAGAACAGAACTGTGCACAGTACTCCGAGTGAATTTGGAGAGCAGAAGTGTGCACAATACTTCAAGTATGATTTGGAGACCAGCACTGTGCACAGTGCACCAAGTGTGATATGGAGAGCAGAAATGCGTTCAGTGCTCCAAGTGTGATAATGAGACCAGGACTGTGCACAGTATTCCAAGTGTGATCAGGAGACTAGAAATGTGCACAGTGCTCCAAATGTGAAATGGAGACCAGAATTGTGAAAATGCTTCAAGTGTGATATGGAGACTCGAACTGTGCACCGTACTCCAAGTGTGATATTGAGACTAGAACAGTGCACAGTACTCCAAGTGTGATATGGAGACCAGAACTGTGCACAGTGCTCCAAGTGTGATATGTAGACCAGAACTGTGCACCGTACTCCAAGTGTGATATGGAGACCAGAACGGTGCACCGTACTCCAAGTGTGATATGGAGACCAGAACTGTGCAACTTACTCCAAATGTGATATGGAGACCAGAATTGTGCACAGTGCTCCAAGTCTGATATGGAGACCAGAACTGTGCACATTGCTCCAAGTATGATATGGAGACTAGAACTGTGCACAGTACTCCAAGTGTGATATGGCGACCGGAACATGTGCACAGTAACTTCAAGTGTGATATGTAGATCAGAACTGTGCAGAGTAAATCCAAGTGTGATTGGGAGAACAGAACTGTGCACAGTACTCCAGGTGTGATATGGAGCCAAGAACTGTGCACAGTGCTCCAAGTGTGATATGGAGCCCAGAACTCTGCACAGTACTCCAAGTGTGATTTGGAGAACAGAACTGTGCACAGTACTCCGAGTGAATTTGGAGAGCAGAAGTGTGCACAATACTTCAAGTATGATTTGGAGACCAAAACTGGGCACAGTGCTCCAAGTGTGATCAGGAGACTAGAAATGTGCACAGTGCTCCAAGTGATATATGGAGACCAGAACTGTGCACAGTAACGTGAAGTGTGATCTGGAGACCAGAACGGTGCACAGTACTACATTGGAGACCAGAACTGAGCACAGTGCTCCTAGTGTGATATGGAGACCAGAACTGTGCTCAGTGCTCCAAGTGTGATCAGGAGACTAGACATGTGCACAGTGCTCCAAGTGCGATATGGAGACCAGAACTGTGCACATTACTCCAAGTGTGATATGGAGACCAGAACTGTGCACAGTACTCCAAGTGTGATATGGAGACCAGAACTGTGCTCAGTACTCCAATGGAGACCAGAAGTGTGCTCAGTACTCCAATGGAGACCAGAACTGTGCACAGTGCTCCAAGTGTGATATGGAGACCAGAACTGTGCACAGTGCTCCAAGTGTGATAAGGAGACCAGAACGGTGCACAGTGCTCCAAGTGTGCTATGGAGACCTGAACTGTGCTCAGTACTCCAATGGAGACCAGAACTGTGCACAGTGCTCCAAGTGTGATATGGAGACCAGAACTGTGCGCAATGCTCCAAGTGTGATATGGAGACCAGAACAGTGCACAGTGCTCCAAGTGTGATATGGAGACCAGAACAGTGCACAGTACTCCAAGTGAGATATGGAGACCAGAACTGTGCTCTCTACTCCAATGGAGACCAGAACTGTGCTCAGTACTCCAATGGAGACCAGAACTGTGCACAGAGCTCCAAGTGTGAAATTGGGACCAGAACTGTGCTCAGTACTCCAATGGAAACCAGAACTGTGCACAGTTCTACAAGTGTGATATGGAGACCAGAACTGTGCACAGTGCTCCAAGTGTGATATGGAGACCAGAACGGTGCACAGTGCTCCAAGTGTGATATGGAGACCACAACTATGCACAGTGCTCCAAGTGTGATATGGAGACCAGAACTGTGCACAGTGGTCCAGGTGTGATATGGAGACCAGAACGGTGCACAGTGCGCCAAGTGTGATATGGAGACCAGAACTGTGTACAGAACTCCAATGGAGATCAGAACTGTGCACAGTGCTGCAAGTGTGATATGGAGACCAGAACAATGCACAGAGCTCCAAATGTGATATGGAGACCAGAACTGGGCATAGTGCTCCAAGTGTGATATGGAGACCAGATCTGTGCGCAGAACTCCAATGGAGACCAGAACTGTGCACAGTGCCCCAAGTGTGATATGAAGACCAGAACTGTGCACAGAACTCCAATGGAGGTCAGAATTGTGCACAGTACTCCTAGTGAGATATGGCGACTGGAACTGTGCACAGTAACTTCAAGTGGGATATGCAGATTAGAACTGTGCAGATCAAATCCAAGTGTGATATGGAGACTAGAACTGTGCACAGCACTCCAGGTGTTATATGGAGTCCAGAACTGTGCACAGTGCTCCAAGTGTCATATGGAGAGCAGAAATGCGTTCAGTGCTCCATGTGTGATATGGAGATCAGAACTGTGCAACTTACCCCAAATGTGATATGGAGATCAGAATTGTGCACAATGATTAATGTATGATATGGAGACCAGAACTGTGCACAGTACTCCAAGTGTGATATGGAGACCAGAACTTTGCACAGTACTCCAAGTGTGATATGGAGACCAGAACTGTGCAACTTACCCCAAATGTGATATGGAGATCAGAATTGTGCACAGTGATTAATGTATGATATGGAGACCAGAACTGTGCACAGTACTCCAAGTGTGATATGGAGACCAGAACTTTGCACAGTACTCCAAGTGTGATATGGAGACCAGAACTGTGCACAGTACTTCAAGTGTGATATGGAGACCAGAACTGTGCACAGTAATCCAAGTGTGATATGGAGACCAGAACTGCACACAGTGCACCAAGTGTGATATGGAGACCAGAACTGTGCACAATACTCCAAGTGTGATATGGAGACCAGAACTGTGCACAGTACTCCAAGTGTGTTATGGAGACCAGAACTGTGCACAGTACTCCAAGTGTGATATGGAGACCAGAACTGTGCACATTACTCCACGTGTGCTATGGCTGTAAAGCGCTTTGAGATGTCTGGTGGTTGGAAAAGGCGCTATATAAATGCACCTCTTTCCTTTTTTTTCTTTTAATTTATTGTTTCCTCCGCATTATCGACACCCTCCAATTTGTTGTCGTCCGCAAATTTCGAAATTCTGTTTTTTGTTCCAAAGTCTAAATCGTTAACATAAATCGTAAACAACAGCTGTCCCAGCACTGATCCTTAAGGAACACCACTATTCACCTTCTGCCACTCTGAATAGCTACCCTTTACCCCCTGCTCTCTGCTTTCTGTCTTGAAGCTGGCTAGCTATCCAATCTGCTACTTGTCCCTTGACTCCGCATTCTCTGACCTCATTCATTCCTCTATTATGTGGTACCTGACTGTAGGCCTTTTGAAAATCTAGGCAAATTACATCTACTGCATTGCCCTTGTCTTCTCTCTCTGTTACCGCTTCTAAAGTTTAAATGAGGATGGTCAAGAAAGACTTTCGCTTGACTTTCCCTATTTCCAGCATTTTCTGTTTTTACTCCAGCATCCACAGTATTTTTCTTTTGTTTTGGTGAAGAAGTTTCTTCTGAATTCGCTGTTGGATTTATTCATTACCCATTACAATACCACACCTAGCATTATTTGCACAAATAGTCTTTATCTCCCTGCATATATTTTCAAAGCATCCGACTGCGTTCAAAGGGCACACCACAATTCAAATTCAGCAAAAGCCACTCCTGTTACTTAGTGAACGAAAATGAAAGTGGAGATTGTTTAATCTGGGAAAAGAGCACATGATTAGATTGTAAAGATATATTGATAACAGGTGCTGAACTTTCGGGAATAAAGAAAAGAAGCCGATCGACAGATAATAGACGGGCATCGGATCGGCTTGATCTCTTTGCCTTTTCTCGAGAAGGTCAACACTGAGACAACGTTCAGATTCTTGAAAGAAAGAATTTTGAGGAGGACACAAGGAGGGTAGCGCGTTTGATGTAGTCTGCATGGACTTTAGAAAGGCTTTTGATAAGGTCCCACACGGCAAACTGGTCAGAAAAGTAAAAGTCCAGGGGATTCAAGGGAAAGTGGCAACTTGGATCCAAAAAGGGATCAGTGGCAGGAAGCAAAGGGTAATGGTCGACGGGTGTTTTTGTGACTGGAAGGCTGTCTCCAGTGGGGTTCCGCAGGGCTCCGTACTAGTTTCCTTGCTTTTGTGGCATATATCGATGTTTTAGACTTCAATGTAGGGGGGCGTGATTCAGAAGTTTACAGATGATACAAAAATTGGCCATGTGGTTGATAGTGAGGAAGAAAGCTGTAGACTGCAGGAAGATATCAATGGACTGGTCAGGTGGGCAGAACAGTGGCAAATGGAATTCAATCCGGAGAAGTGTGAGCTCTAGTGTTTGGGGAGAGCTATCAAGGGAAGGCAATATGGTAGGACACTGAGACGTGTAGAGGAACTGTGGGACTTTGGAGTGCAGGTCCACAGATCCCTGAGGCAGCACGACATGTAGTTAAGGTGGTGAAGAAGGCATGCAGGATACTTTCCTTTATTTGCCAAGGCATAGAATATAAGCCATGATGCGGAGATGCCGGTGTTGGACTGGGGTGGACAAAAGTGAGAAGTCGCACAACACCAGGTTATAGTCCAACAGCTTTATTTGAAATCACAAGCTTTCGGAGCGTTGCTCCTTCGTCAGGTGAAGTGATTTCAAATAAAGCTGTTGGACTATAACCTGGTGTTGTGCGACTTCTCACTATAGAATATAAGTGTGATATGGAGACCAGAACTGTGCACAGTGCTCCAAGTGTGAACAGGAGATCAGAACTGTGCACAGGAAATCCAAGTGTAATGTGGAGACCAGAACTGCGCACAGTACTCCAAGTGGTATGTGGAGTCCAGAACTGTGCACAGTACTCCAAGTGTGATATGGAGACCAGAACTGTGCACAGTGCTCCTAGTGTGATATGGAGACCAGAACTGTGCACTAGACTCCAAGTGCGGTCTAACCAAGGTTCAGTATGTGTGCATGTTGACAGTGAGATGTTTAAAGTGGAGAGGATGATGAGACAGAGCGCATTTATTCATTGTCCACAGTCCATTCAGATGTGTGAGGTGCCTGATTGAGAAAATTAAGAAAGGGGAAGTGTTTTGACTTTGTCACATGAGCTACATTAAACCTGTTGAGCGACTAATTTCTTGCAGAGTGTACCTGATTGTGAAGACAAGTTGTTATTTGCCAAAATCCGTGCGTTGAAGTAAAGATGGAGTGGCTGTTTCACATTCTGTTCCTGACGTCCTGTGAGTACCACAACGCTGACTTCAATTCCCCAAACCCGTTGTCCTCTCCTGCTCCATATCTTCCTGATCAATGACTTTCTTTCCTACCTGTCAGTCTTGGCTCAGTGGGTCTCAGTCTCTCTCTCGCCTCTGAGTCAGACGGTCGTGGGCTCGAAATTCAACACTCCAGAAACTCGAGCCCCATAATCCCAGGCTGACAAACCCCTGTTGCCCAATTCTATAGAATCTGGAACAGTTCCCATGGATTGGAGGGTAGCCAATGTAACGCCACTATTTAAAAAAGGTGGTAGAGAGAAAATGGGGAATTATAGACCGGTAAGCCTGACATCAGTAGTGGGGAAAATGCTAGAGTCCATTATAAAAGATTTAAAAGCAGAGCACTTGGAAAACAGTGACAGGATCAGACAAAGTCAACATGGATTTACAAAAGGTAAATCATGCTTGACTAATCTACTGGAATTTTTTTGAGGATGTAACTGGTATAATAGATAAGGGAGAACCAGTGGATGTGGTGTATTTGGACTTTCAAAAGGCTTTCCATAAGGTCCCGCATAAGAGATTAGCGTGCAAAGTTAAACCACATGGGATTGGGGGTAAGGTACTGACTTGGACAGAAAACTGGTTGGCAGACAGGAAGCAAAGAGTTGGAATAAACGGGTCTTTCTCCGAGTGGCAGTCAGTGACTAGTGTGGTACCGCAGGGATCGGTGCTAGAACCCCAGTTATTCACAATATATATTAATGATCTAGACGAGGGAACCAGATGTAATATTTCCAAGTTTGCAGATGACACAAAACTGGGTGGGCGTGTGTGCTGTGAGGAGGATGCAGAGAAACTCCAGTATGATTTGGACAGGTTGGGTGATTGGGCAGATGCATGGCATATGCAGTATAATGTGGATAAATGCGAGGTTATCCACTTTGGTGGCAAAAACAGGAAGGCAGATTATTATCTGAACGGCAATAGATTGGGAAAAGGGGAGGTGCAATGAGACCTGGGTGTCCTTGTGCACCAGTCGCTGAAGGTAAGCATGCAGGTGCAGCAGGCGGTTAAGAAGGCAAATGGTATGTTGGCCTTCATAGCGAGAGGATTCGAGTACAGGAGCAAGGATGTCTTGCTGCAGTTGTACAGGGCCTTAGTGAGACCACACCTTGAGGATTGTGTGCAGTTTTGGTCGCCTTATCTGAGGAAGAATATTCTTGCCATGGAAGGAGTGCAGCGAAGATTCACCAGACTGATACCTGGGATGGCAGGAATGACGTATGAAGAGATATTGGGTCGATTAGGCTTATATTCGCTGGAGTTTAGAAGAATGAGAGGGAATCTCATTGAAACTTATAAAATTCTAACAGGACTAGACAGACTAGTTGCAGGAAGGATGTTCCCGATGGTGGGGGAGTCCAAAACCAGAGGTCACAGTCTAAGGATAAGGGGTAAGCCATTTAGGACTGAGATGAGAGGAATTTCTTCACCCAGAGAGTGGTGAACCTGTGGAATTCTCTAACACACAAGGCAGTTGAGGCCAATTCATTAAAAATATTCAAGAAGGAGTTAGATATATTTCTTAAGGCTAAAGGGATGAAGGGATATGGGCAGAAAGCAGGGACAGTGTCCTGAATTTGGATGATCAGCCATGATCTCATTAAATGGCGGAACAGGTTCAAGGGGCCAAATGGCCGACTCCTGCTCCTATCTTCTATGTTTCAATGTTTCTATGTAACTGAGGGAGCGCTGCAGTGTCGGACGTGCAGTACTGAGGTAGCGCTGCACTGTCGGAGGGACAGGACTGAGCGAGTGCTGCACTGTCGGAGGGACAGGACTGAGCGAGTGCTGCACTGTCGGAGGGACAGTACAGAGGGAGCACTGCACTGTCGGAGGGGCAGTACTGAAGGAGCGCTGCACTGTCGGAGGGGCAGTACTGAGGTAGCACTGCACTGACGGTGGGGCAGTACTGAGGGAGTGCTGCACTGTTGGAGGGCCAGTACTGACGGAGCGCTGCACTGTCGGAGGGGCAGCACTGAGGGAGTGCTGCACTGTCGGAGGGGCAGTACTGGGGGAGTGCTGCATTGTCGGAGGGGCAGTACTGAGGAAGCTCTGCAATGTCGGAGGGGCAGTACTGAAGGAGCGCTGCACTGTCGGAGGGGTAGTACTGAGGGAGCGCTGCACTGTTGGAGGGGCTGTACTGAGGGAGCGCTGCACTGTCGGAGGGGCAGTACTGAGGGAGCGCCGCACTCTCGGAGGGCAGTACTGAGGGAGCGCCGCACTGTCGGAGGGGCAGTACTGAGGGAGCGCTGCACTGTCGGAGGGGCAGTACTGAGGGAGCACTGCACTGTCGGAGGGGCAGTACTGAGGGAACGCTGCACTGTCGGAGGGGCAGTACTGAGGGAGCGCTGCACTGTCGGAGGGGCAGTACTGAGGGAGCGTTGCACTGTCGGAGGGGCAGTACTGAGGGAGCGCTGCACTGTCGGAGGGGCAGTACTGAGGGAGCGCTGCACTGTCGGAGGGGCATTACTGAGGGAGCGCTGCACTGTCGGAGGGGCAGTACTGAGGGAGCGCTGCACTGTCGGAGGGCCGGTACTGAGTGAGAGCTGCACTGTTGTCTGAGACATTAAACCGAGGCCCCGTCTGCCCTCTCAGGTAGACCTAAAAGGTCCCACGGCCACTATCGAAGAATAGTAGAGGGGAGTTATGCCCGGTGTCCTGTGGCCCAATATTTATCCCTTGTCCAATATCACTTAAAAATAAAACAGATTATCTGGTCCTTTATCACATTGCTGCTTTTGGGAGCTTGCTGTGCGCAATTGGCCCCCGCGTTTCCTACATCACAACAGCGACCACACTGCAAAAGCACTTCATTGGTGGTGAAAGGCGCAGTATAAATTGGAGTTCTGTCTTTCTGATTGGCAGGTCGGAGTCTGGTCAGTTTACCAGTGAATCCGAAGGGTAAAGTTTGTCAGATTCTACCTCCAAGCACAGTGTTGAACATGGCAGAAAATTCTGCCGCCTTTTACTTCTCGCGGAGCGAGGCGTCCGATAAATTGGCGATAAAATTCCTGAAGGCAGAGCTGGAGAATAACGCGGCATTTGTGAAAATCTGGAAAAAAGCCACCGCCATTTCAAAGGCAAGACAGGAAAAGTGCCTGGTAGTCTCCGAGAGGAGCATGTCATCGCCATGACCGCCTACACCATTAATGGAAGTTTGTATGAAACCTTCAACAATGGTGTTCGAAGCTATGGCGGTGACCTCACCTCGGCAAGCCTGTGCCCCCATAAAAGATGGCCGCCAGCCGCTTGGTGACCTCAAGAAATACAATGCCTGCTTTAACCTGAAGAGCTTTCACTACCTTCTATCTGTCGCCCTGCAAGTGTTGAGAAACAGTTCCATTGGGCCGCTGGTGTATCGGGGGAGAGAGAGTCAGGTCTCTGGGAAGCCGGGCACAGAGATGAGGTTTGGAATATTTGCCTCCACTTCCTTCAATGAGGTGGTGGGTAAGGAGTTTGCGAAGTCTAAATCAGGCACTGTCTTTGAAAAAAAGACATCGTACGGTGTCAACCTCCGAAATTTCACGGTCAACGTGATGCAAGAGGAGGTCTTGATCCCGCCTTATGAGAAGTTCAAAATCACAGACCCCTCAGGAGATAACAGGAGATACACCCTCGAATCGACAGGCGATAAGGGAGTGGAGGTGGAGCTGCAGTCAGACGGTTCCGGTCTCAAGATCGTTTATTCCGCCAAAACCCCCTGGTGGGTCTGGTTTCTGACCGCTTTGGGAATCTTAGTCTTTCTGGGGGGAGTTGGTGGTCTCACCTGGTACGGCTACAATAAATACTTCTAAATCCCACCTGACCAACCCCAAACCCTCGCACCCCTCAACCCCACCTAACCCCTCACCCCCTCTAACCCCACCTAACCCCTCATCCCTCTAACCCCTCACCCCTCTAACCCCTCACCCCCCTCGCACCCCGCAACCACACCTAACCCCTCACCCCCTCTAACCCCACCTAACCCCTCATCCCTCTAACCCCTCTAACCCCTCACACCCCTCGCACCCCTCAACCCCACCTAACCCCTCACCCCCTCTAACCCCACCTAACCCCTCATCCCTCTAACCCCACCTAACCCCTCACCCCCTCTAACCCCACCTAACCCCTCATCCCTCTAACCCCTCACCCCTCTAACCCCTCACCCCCCTCGCTCCCGGCAACCACACCTAACCCCTCACCACGTCTAGCCCTCGAAGCCCTCACCCCTAACCCCTCTAACCCCTCACCCCCCTCGCACCCGGCAACCACACCTAACCCCTCACCGCCTCTAACCCCTCTAACCCCTCACCCCTCTAACCCCTCACCCCCCTCGCACCCGGCAACCACACCTAACACCTCACCCCCTCTAACACCTCTAACCCCTCATCCCTCTAACCCCTCACCCCCTCTAACCCCTCAGCCCCTCTAATCCCTCAGCCCCTCTAACCCCTCACCCTCTCTAACCCCTCACCCCCTCTAACCCCTCACCACCTCTAACCCCTCACCCTCTCTAACCCCTCACTCCCTCTAACCCCTCACTCCCTCTAACCCCTCACCCCCTCTAACCACTCACCCCCTCTAACCCCTCACCCCTTCTAACACCTCACCCCCTCTAACCCCTCACACCTCACCCCCTCACACCCCCAACCCTCTCAGCCTCCTCCCACCTCACACTCCCAATCTTCAAATCCTCCTACCGAAGCCTCCACCTCCCTAACCCCTCTCCCTCACACACCTCTCCCTCACACACCTCTCCCCAAACCTCCCACCCCACACCTCACACCCCACACCTCACACCCACAGCCCTCACACCCCCAGCCCTCACACCCCTCTGCTCCCTCCCCCCACCTCATCAACCTCAAACCCTCACAACCCTCTAACCCCCCACCCATCACACCCTCAAACCTCGCCGTCTCCCCCACTTCACGCTCTCCCCCAATCTTCAACCTCACCCCCCGCCACCTCCCCAACACTCTCCCGCCCCTCAACCACCCCCAACCACAAAACCCCCAACCCGCAACCCCCGACACCCTTCATACTTCTCCCCCTGACTCTTCTCTCCTCACCACCCCCGCCGCCGCCCCCACACTCTCCCCAACTGCAGCCTGGTCAGTTGTCTGAAATCAGGCGTCTCGTCATCGCCGAATTGACCAATCGCTGGTGTTAGTACATGTGCGGTGTTTTGCTTATTGTGGCCTGAGCTTCAAGTAAAGGGATAGCTCTGTGTCTGCTAAAGTATAATCAGGAATTGTGATACGCAACATAACTGTCAGATACTTGCTTGCAATCTATTGCTCATTTTTAAGTAAAAGAAGTATATAAATGTAAGGTTGTTCAAGCAGCACGAAAGGGCCCATGCCTAGGTCCACGTGTCTATCTGTGACAATACTCCACTTCGTAAATTGCTTTTTATACTGAAGTTAAGGAATAAAATGTTTATAACCAGAAGACTGCATTCATTATTAGTCAAGTGAACAAACAGAAGTAGGTTTAGGACAACACTATGTAACAGGATCGAGGGGGCTGAATGGCCTTCCAGTGTTCCTGTGTAATAGGCTCGAGGGGCTGAATGGCCCCCTCCTGTTCCTGTGGAACAGTCTCGAGGGGCTGAATGGCCTCCTCCTGTTCCGGTGTAACAGGCTCGCGAGGGGGCTTAATGCCCTCCACCTCTTCCTGTGTAACAGGCTCAAGCGGCTGAATGCCCTCCTCCTGTTCCTGTGCAACAGGCTCGAGGGGCTGAATGGGCCTCCACCTGTTCCTGTGTAACAGGCTCGAGTAACTGAATGGCCTCCTCCTGTTCCTGTGTAAAAGGCTCGAGGGGCTGAATGGCCTCCTCCTGTTCCTGTGTAATAGGCTCGCGAGGGGGCTGAATGGCCTCCTCCTGTTCCGGTGTAACAGGCTCGCGAGGGGGCTGAATGGCCTCCTCCTGTTCCTGTGCAACAGGCTCGAGGGGCTGAATGGGCCTCCATCTGTTCCTGTGTAACAGGCTCGAGTGGCTGAATGGCCTCCTCCTGTTCCTGTGTGAAAGGCTCGAGGGGCTGAATGGCCTCCTCCTGTTCCTGTGTAATAGGCTCGCGAGGGGGCTGAATGGCCTCCTCCTGTTCCTGTGCAACAGGCTCGAGGGGCTGAATGGGCCTCCATCTGTTCCTGTGTAACAGGCTCGAGTGGCTGAATGGCCTCCTCCTGTTCCTGTGTAAAAGGCTCGAGGGGCTGAATGGCCTCCTCCTGTTCCTGTGTAATAGGCTCGCGAGGGGGCTGAATGGCCTCCCCCTGTTCCGGTGTAACAGGCTCGCGAGGGGGCTGAATGGCCTCCTCCTTTTCCTGTGCAACAGGCTCGAGGGGCTGAATGGGCCTCCATCTGTTCCTGTGTAACAGGCTCGACTGGCTGAATGGCCTCCTCCTGTTCCTGTGTAACAGGCTCGAGTGGCTGAATGGCCTCCTCCTGTTCCTGTGTAACAGGCTCGAATGGCTGAATGGCCTCCTCCTGTTCCTGTTTAACAGGCTCGAGGGGCTGAATGGGCCTCCTCCTTTTCCTGTTTAACAGGCTCGAGGGGCTGAATGGCCTCCTCCTATTCCTGTGTAACAGACTCGAGGGGCTGAATAGCCTCCTCCTGTTGCTGTGTAACAGACTCAAGGACTGAATGGCCTCCACCTGTTCCTGTGTAACAGACTCAAGGCGCTGAATGGCCTCCTCCTGTTCCTGTGTAAAAGGCTCGAGGGGCTGAATGTCTTCCTCCTGTTCCTGTGTAACAGGCTCGAGGGGCTGAATGGCCTCCTCCTGTTCCTGTGTAACAGGCTAAAGGGGCTGAATGGCCTCCTCCTGTTCCTGTGTAACAGGCTCGAGTGGACTGAATGGCCTCCTCCTGTTCCTGTGTAACAGGCTCGATGGGCTGAATGACCGCCTCCTGTTCCTATGTCGCTGTATATATCTTTTCACACTCTGAAGATTGTAAGATTGTCGATGCTTTGGATGTTTAATGAAAAATGCTGATATAAAGCATTGTCTGGAAAATTTCCAAACCCTTTGCCTGTCTTATTGCCTTAATCAGTGGAGCAATATTTCAATAAACGTTCTCGCTCAACACTCCAACTATCTCACCTGATCAACAACAACTTGTATCTATATAGCGCCTTTAACATAGTAAAACGTCCCAAGATGCTTCACAGGAGTATTATAAGAGAAAAATTTGACACCGAGCCATATAAGGAGAAATCAGGGCAAAGCTTGGTCCAAGAGGTCGGTTTTAAGGAGAGTCTTAAAGGAGGAAATAGAGGGAGAGGCTGAGAGCCTTAGGCGGGGAATTCCAGAACTTGGGGCCCAGGCAGCTGAAGGCACGGCCGCCAATGGTGGAGCGATTATAATCAGGGATGCTCAAGAAGCCAGAATTGGAGGAGCGCAGATATCTCAGGGGGGTTGTAGGGGCTGGAAGAGGTTAGAGATAGGGAGGGTAGTAGGGGCTGGAGGAGGTTACAGAGATAGGGAGGGATGTAGGGGTTGGAGGAGGTTACAGATATAGGGAGGATTGTAGGGCTGGAAGAGGTTACTTAGAGAGGGAGGGTTGTAGGGGCTGGAGGAGCTTACAGAGATAGGGAGGGATGTAGGGGTTGGAGGAGGTTACAGATATAGGGAGGATTTTAGGGCTGGAAGAGGTTACAGAGAGAGGGAGGGTTGTTGGGCAGGAGGTGCTAACAGAAATATTGTGGTTTGTAGGGCAGGAGGAGGTTTCAAAGATAGGACGGGTTGTAGGGGCTGGAGGAGGTTACAGAGATAGGGAGGATTGTATGTTGGAGGAGTTTCAGAGATAGGGAGGCTTGTATGTTGGAGGAGGTTACAGAGATAGGGAGGTTTGTAGGAGGTGGAGGGGTTTTCAGAGTTAGTGTGGGTTGGCTGGAGGGGGTTACAGAGATATGGAGGGTTGTAATGCTGAAGGAGGTTTCAGAGATAAGGAGGGTTGTAGGGCTGGAGAAGGTTACAGAGATAGGGAGGTTTGTAGGGCTGGAGGAGGTTACAGAGATACGAAGGGTTTTAGGGCTGGAGGAGGTTAGAGATAGGGAGGGTTGTAGGTGCTGGAGGAGATTACAGAGATAGGGAGGGTTGTAGGGCTGTAGGAGGTTACAGATACAGGGATGGTTGTAGGGCTGGAGGAGGTTACAGAGATCGGGAAGGTTGTAGGCGCTGGAGGAGTTTACAGAGATAGGGAAGGTTGTAGGCGCTGGAGGACGTTACAGAAACAGGGAGGGTTGTAAGGCCTGGAGGAGGTTACAGGGATAGGGAGGGTTGTAGGGCTGGAAGAGGTTACAGAAATAGGAAGAGTTGCAGGGGCTGGAGGAGCTTACAGAGAAAGGGTCCCTGATAAAAAGATTCCCCCTCCAAAGAATCTCTGATGGTGAGATTCCCTCTTTAAAAGGGATCCCTGATAGTGTCACACCCTCTTTAAAAGCTGTCCCTGATGGAGACACTCCCTCTTTAAAAGGTGTCCCTGATGGGGCTGATGGGGGTTACAGAGATCGGGAGGATTATAAGGCTGAAGGAGGTTGCGGAGATAAGGAGGCAGGACAAGGTTACAGAGATAGGGAGGTTTGTAGAACTGGAGGAGGTTACAGAGATAGGAAGACTTGTAGGGCAGGCGGAGGTAACAGAGATAGGGAGGGTTGTAGGGGCTGGAGGAGGTTACAGAGATAGGGATGGTTATAGGGGCGGGAGGAGGTTACAGAGATAGGGAGGGTTGTAGGGCTGGAGGAGTTTACAGAGAGAGGGAGGGTTGTAGGGCAGGAGGAGGTTACAGAGATAGGGATGGTTCTAGGGGCTGGAGGAGGTTACAGAGATAGGGAGGGTTGGAGAGCTGGAGGAGGTTACAGAGATCAGGAGGATTATAAGGCTGATAGAGGTTGCAGAGATAAGGAGGCTGGTGAAGGTTACAGAGATAGTGAGGTTTGTAGGGGTGGAGGAGGTTACAGAGATAGGAAGGGATGTAGGGCCAGAAGGAAGTTACAGTGATAGGGAGGCTTGTAGTGCTGGAGGAGGTTACAGAGATAGGAAGACTTGTAGGGCAGGAGGAGGTAACAGAGATAGGGAGGGTTGTAGGGGCTGGAGGAGGATACAGAGATAGGGAGGGTTGTAGGGGCTGGAGGAGGTTACAGAGATAGGGAGTTTTATAGGGGCTGGAGAAGGTTACAGAGATAGAGAGGGTTGTAGGAGCTGGAGGAGTTTACAGAGAGAGGGAGGGTTGCAGGGCAGGAGGAGGTTCCAGAGATATGGTGGGTTGTAGGACTGGAGGAGGATACAGAGATAGGGAGGGTTGTAGGGGCTGGAGGAGGTTACAGAGAATGGAAGGGATGTAGGGCCAGAAGGAAGTTACAGTGATAGGGAGGCTTGTAGTGCTGGAGGAGGTTACAGAGATAGGAAGACTTGTAGGGCAGGAGGAGGTAACAGAGATAGGGAGGGTTGTAGGGGCTGGAGGAGGATACAGAGATAGGGAGGGTTGTAGGGGCTGGAGGAGGTTACAGAGATAGGGAGTTTTATAGGGGCTCGAGAAGGTTACAGAGATAGGGAGGGTTGTAGCAGCTGTTGGAGTTTACAGAGAGAGGGAGGGTTGCAGGGCAGGAGGAGGTTCCCGAGATATGGAGGGTTGTAGGGCTGGAGGAGGTTACAGAGATAGGGAGGGTTGTAGGGGCTGGAGGAGGTTTCCGAGATAGGGAGGGTTGTAGGGCTGGAGGAGGTTACAGAGCTAGGGAGGGTTTTAGGAGTTGGAGGAGGTTACAGAGATAGGGAGTGTTGTACGGCTGGAGGAGGTTACAGAGATTGGGAAGGTTGTAGGGCGGGAGGATGTTACAGAGATTGGGAGTGTTGAAGGGCTGAAGAGTGTTGCAGAGCTAGGGAGGGTTTTAGGGGCTGGAGGAGGTTACAGAGATAGGAAGAGTTTTAGGGGCTGGAGGACGTTAAAGAGATAGGGAGGGTTGTTGAGGCTGGAGGAGGTTACAGAGATAGGGAGGGTTGTAGGGGCTGGAGGACGTTGAAGAGATATGGAGGGTTGTAGGGGCTAGAGAAGCTTACAGAGATAGTTAGAGTTGTAGGGGCTGCAGGAGATTACAGAGATAGGGAGGGTTGTTGGGGCTGGAGGAGGTTACAGAGATAGGGAGGGTTGTAGGGGCTGCAGGAGATTACAGAGATAGGGAGGGTTGTAGGGGCTGGAGGAGTTTATAGAGATAGGGAGGGTTGTCGGGGCTGGAGGAGGTTACAGAGATAGGGAGGGTGGTAGGGGCTGGAGGATGTTAAAGAGATCGGGAGGGTTGTAGGGATGGAGCAGGTTGCAGAGAAAGGAAGGGTTGTAGGGCTGGAGGAGGTTACAGAGATAGGGAGTGTTGTAGGGCTGCAGGAGGTTACAGAGATAGGGAGCGTTGTAGGGGCTGGAGGAGTTTATAGAGATAGGGAGGGTTGTCGGGGCTGGAGGAGGTTACAGAGATAGGGAGCGTTGTAGGGCTGGAGGAGGTTACAGGTATAGGGAACGTTGTAGGGCTGGAGGAGTTTACAGAGATATGCAGGGTTGAAGGGGCTGGAGGAGGTTACAAAGATAGGGAGGTTTGCAGGGGCTGATGGGGGTTACAGAGATCGGGAGGATTATAAGGCTGAAGGAGGTTGCGGAGATAAGGAGGCAGGACAAGGTTACAGAGATAGGGAGGTTTGTAGAGCTGGAGGAGGTTATAGAGATAGGAAGACTTGTAGGGCAGGCGGAGGTAACAGAGATAGGGAGGGTTGTAGGGGCTGGAGGAGGTTACAGACATACGGATGGTTATAGGGGCGGGAGGAGGTTACAGAGATCGGGAGGGTTGTAGGGCTGGAGGAGTTTACAGAGAGAGGGAGGGCTGTAGGGCAGGAGGAGGTTACAGAGATAGGGATGGTTGTAGGGGCTGGAGGAGGTTACAGAGATAGGGGGGGGTTGTAGGGCTGGAGGAGGTTACAGAGATCAGGAGGATTATAAGGCTGATAGAGGTTGCAGAGATAAGGAGGCTGGTGAAGGTTACAGAGATTGTGAGGTTTGTAGGGTTGGAGGAGGTTACAGAGATAGGAAGGGATGTAGGGCCAGAAGGAAGTTACAGTGATAGGGAGGGTTGTAGTGCTGGAGGAGGTTACAGAGATAGGAAGACTTGTAGGGCAGGAGGAGGTAACAGAGATAGGGAGGGTTGTAGGGGCTGGAGGAGGATACAGAGATAGGGAGGGTTGTAGGGGCTGGAGGAGGTTACAGAGATAAGGAGTTTTATATGGGCTGGAGAAGGTTACAGAGATAGGGAGGATTGTAGGGGCTGGAGGAGGTTACAGAGATAGCGAGGGTTGTAGGGGCTGGAGGAGGTTACAGAGATAGGGAGGGTTGTAGGGGCTGGAGGAGGTTGCAGAGATAGGGAGGGTTGTTGGGGCTGGAGGAGGTTACAGAGATAGCGAGGGTTGTAGGGGCTGGAGGAGGTTACAGAGATAGGGAGGGTTGTAGGGGCTGGAGGAGTTTATAGAGATAGGGAGGGTTGTCGGGGCTGGAGGAGGTTACAGAGATAGGGAGGGTGGTAGGGGCTGGAGGATGTTAAAGAGATCGGGAGGGTTGTAGGGATGGAGCAGGTTGCAGAGAAAGGAAGGGTTGTAGGGCTGGAGGAGGTTACAGAGATAGGGAGTGTTGTAGGGCTGCAGGAGGTTACAGAGATAGGGAGCGTTGTAGGGGCTGGAGGAGTTTATAGAGATAGGGAGGGTTGTCGGGGCTGGAGGAGGTTACAGAGATAGGGAGCGTTGTAGGGCTGGAGGAGGTTACAGGTATAGGGAACGTTGTAGGGCTGGAGGAGTTTACAGAGATATGCAGGGTTGAAGGGGCTGGAGGAGGTTACAAAGATAGGGAGGTTTGCAGGGGCTGATGGGGGTTACAGAGATCGGGAGGATTATAAGGCTGAAGGAGGTTGCGGAGATAAGGAGGCAGGACAAGGTTACAGAGATAGGGAGGTTTGTAGAGCTGGAGGAGGTTATAGAGATAGGAAGACTTGTAGGGCAGGCGGAGGTAACAGAGATAGGGAGGGTTGTAGGGGCTGGAGGAGGTTACAGACATACGGATGGTTATAGGGGCGGGAGGAGGTTACAGAGATCGGGAGGGTTGTAGGGCTGGAGGAGTTTACAGAGAGAGGGAGGGCTGTAGGGCAGGAGGAGGTTACAGAGATAGGGATGGTTGTAGGGGCTGGAGGAGGTTACAGAGATAGGGGGGGTTGTAGGGCTGGAGGAGGTTACAGAGATCAGGAGGATTATAAGGCTGATAGAGGTTGCAGAGATAAGGAGGCTGGTGAAGGTTACAGAGATTGTGAGGTTTGTAGGGTTGGAGGAGGTTACAGAGATAGGAAGGGATGTAGGGCCAGAAGGAAGTTACAGTGATAGGGAGGGTTGTAGTGCTGGAGGAGGTTACAGAGATAGGAAGACTTGTAGGGCAGGAGGAGGTAACAGAGATAGGGAGGGTTGTAGGGGCTGGAGGAGGATACAGAGATAGGGAGGGTTGTAGGGGCTGGAGGAGGTTACAGAGATAGGGAGTTTTATATGGGCTGGAGAAGGTTACAGAGATAGGGAGGATTGTAGGGGCTGGAGGAGGTTACAGAGATAGCGAGGGTTGTAGGGGCTGGAGGAGGTTACAGAGATAGGGAGGGTTGTAGGGGCTGGAGGAGGTTGCAGAGATAGGGAGGGCTTGTTGGGGCTGGAGGAGGTTACAGAGATAGCGAGGGTTGTAGGGGCTGGAGGAGGTTACAGAGATAGGGAGGGTTGTTGGGGCTGGAGGAGGTTACAGAGATAGCGAGGGTTGTAGGGGCTGGAGGAGGTTACAGAGATAGCGAGGGTTGTAGGGCTGGAGGAGGTTACAGAGATAGGGAGGGTTGTAGGGGCTGGAGGAGGTTACAGAGATAGGGAGGGTTGTAGGGGCTGGAGGAGGTTACAGAGATAGGGCTGGTTGTAGGGCTGGAGGAGGTTACAGAGATAGGGCTGGTTGTAGGGCTGGAGGAGGTTACAGAGATAGGGAGGGTTGTTGGGGCTGGAGGAGGTTACAGAGATAGCGAGGGTTGTAGGGGCTGGAGGAGGTTACAGAGATAGCGAGGGTTGTTGGGGCTGGAGGAGGTTACAGAGATAGCGAGAGTTGTTGGGGCTGGAGGAGGTTACAGAGATAGGGAGGGTTGTAGGGCTGGAGGAGGTTACAGAGACCCAGAAAATCCGTCATGGACCTAGCTGCTCCCTCACAAACCCAGGCATCTCCGTCACAGACCCGGAGAGCTCAAACACAGATCCAGAGAACACGCTCACAGACACACAACTCCCTCACAGACCCAGATAGATCCCTCACAGAACTAGACAGCTCCACCACCGACACCGCTGCTCCTACACAGACCCAGACAGCTACCTCACAGACCTAGACAGCTCCGACTCAGACCTAGCTGCTTTTACACAGACACAGACAGCTCCCTCACAGACCCAGAAACTCCTTCACAAATCCTGACAGCTCCTACACTGACGCACTCAGAACCTACACAGACGCCGACGGCTCATACACAGTCCCAGCTGCTCCCTCACAGACACAGATGCTCCCATACGGACCCAGACAGTTCTGGAACACAGACCCAGACAGCTCCATCGCAGACCCAGGCAGCTCCCTCACAAACTCAGACAGCATACTCACAGATACAAACAGCTCGGTCACGGATCCAGACAGCTACTACATAGACCCAGCTGCTCCTACATCGACCCAGACAAATCCCTCACAGACCCAGACAGCTGCCACACAGACCAAGCTGCTCTTCACAGACATAGACAGCTCCACACAGACACAGGGAGCTCCTACAAATACCCAGACAGTATCCCTCACAGACCGAGACAGATCCCTCACAGATCCAGACAGATCATTCACAGCCCGAGACAGCGCCTTGAAAGACCAATCTGCTCCCCCACAGATCCAGACAGCAACCTCAGATACACAGACAGCTCCCTCACAGTCAAAGATATCTACTTCTCTGGCCCACACAGTTCCTTCCAAGACCTAGACGGCTCATTCACCGACACAGCTTCTCCCTCACAGACCCGGACTGCTCCTACGCAGACCCAGGCAGCTCAATCGCATCCCCAGCTGCTCCTATACAGACCCAGGCAGTTCCCTCTCATACTCAGACAGCTCATTCACAGACCCAGACAGTTCATTCCCAGCTCCTACATAGACCCACCTGCTCCAACATTGAGACAGACAGATCTCACATCGACGCAGACAGCTCCATCACAGACTCAGCTGCACCTTCACAGAAGCAGACAGCTCCTAACCAGACCCTGACAACTCTTACACAGAGCCAGACAGCTCCCACAGAGACCGAGACAGCTCCTACATAGACAAAGGTAGTATTGCTCACACACCGAGACAGGTCACTCACAGACACAGACAGCTCACTCACAGACACAGACATCTCCTACACAGACACAGACCGCTCCCTCATAGAGCCAGACCCACAAAGCTCATACACAGGCGCAGAATGCTCGCTCACAGACACAGGCAGATCCTTCAGAGGCCTAGCTGCTCCGACACAAACTCAGACAGCTCCATCACAGACCTGACTATTTCTTCACCGATGCAGACAACGCCCTCACAGACCCAGACAGCTCTAATACCTACGCACACAGCTACTACACAGACACAGACAGCTCAAACACAAACCAGACAGCTCCTTCACAGGCTCAGACAGCTCCTACACAGACCCATACAGCTCCCTCATACCACCAGACATCTCCGACACAGACCCAGACAGCCCAATCACAGACCCAGAGAGCTCCTGCACTGAACCACAGAGCCCCCTCACAGACACAGAGCTCACTCAAAGACACAGACAGCTCCCTCACAGACCCAGACACCTCCCCCACAGACCCCGCTGCACCAACACAGACCCAGGCAGCTCCCTCACAGACGCAGACAGCGCCTACCCAGACCCAGCTGCTCCTACACAGACACAGATAGCTCACTCACAGACCCAGGCAGCTCGTGCACAGACCGAGACAGATCCTAAACTGATCCAGATGCTCCCTCACAGATTCAGACAGGTCCTGTACAGATCAAGACAGATCCCTCACAGACCCATAAAGTTCATTCACAGACCGAGACAGCTCCATCACGGACCCAACCTCTCCCACACAGACCCAGACAGGTCCTACACAGACCCAGACAGCTCCATCACAGACCCAGACAGCTCCCTCACATATCAAGCTGCCCCTACACAGACCCAGAGAGCTCCCTCACAAACTCAGACGGCTTACTCACAGATACAGTCAGCTCGGTCACGGACCCAGACAGCTCCTACATTGATCCAGACAAATCCCTCACAGACACAGACAGCTTCCTCACAAACCAGCTGCTCCTTCACAGACATAGACAGCTCCTACACAGACCCAGACAGCTCCGACAAAGACCCAGAGAGTAACCCTCACAGACCGAGACTGATCCCTCACAGATCCAGACAGATCATTCACAGACCGGGACAGCCCCTTCACAGACCAAACTGCTCCCACACTAATCCAGACATCACCCTCGCATACACAGACAGCTCCCTCACAGACCAGACATCTACTTCACTGGGCCACACATTTCCTACACAGACCCAGACGGCTCATTCACCGAAAAATCTGCTCCCTCACAGAACCGGACTGCACCTATGCAGACCCAGACAGATCAATCGCATCCCCAGCTGCTCCTACACAGACCCAGACAGCTCCCTCTCATATTCAGACAGCTCAAACACAGACGCAAGGCAGTTCGTTCACGGACCCAGAGAGCTCCTACATAGACACACCTGCAGCAACATTGAGACAGACAGATCTCTCATAGACACAGACAGCTCCCTCACAGACTCAGCTGCACCTTCACAGACGGAGACAGCTCCTAACCAGACCCTGACAACTCTTACACAGAGCCAGGCAGCTCCCACACAGACCGAGACTGGTCCTACATAGACCCAGATAGTATTGCTCACAGACCGAGACAGATCCCTTACAGTCCCAGACAGCTCCGTCACAGACCCAGACAGCGTTTCACAGACAAAACTTCTCTCACACATATCCAGACAGCTACCGCTCATACCAAAACAGCTCGTACAGTGACCCAGTTGCGCCGTCACAGACACAGACATCTCCTACACAGACACAGACAGCTCCTTCACAGACCTACACAGCTCCCCCACAGACGATGCGCTCAGATTTACATGGGAGGGATAGAAACCCCCTGTAAATATTAAGCCAGTCCTTGTGAAAATATTAACTGAATCACAGAACACCGTGCACACATGAAAATACTAGCAGAGACATTCTTTGTGCAATGACATTCTCCAACACACCCTCAATATATATTAACTCAAGTATAGAGGCACATTGTTCATAGTAACACAGTGTCATCGGTTTCCTGTAGAAAAATCTCACTCACTCTCGCGCCTGGCATGCCTCACATCACTCTCTCTCTCTCTCTCTCTTCTTCTCTCTATCTATAACTTACTCACTCTGTCTACTGGTCTGCCCCAAGTCTCTCCCTCACTCACTCGCTTGGCCTGCCTCACTGCTCTCTATTTATCTCTCTCTATCTCGCACTATCCCTCTCGATCTCTCTCTCTCTCTCTCTCCCTCTCTCTCTCTCTCTCTCTCTCTCTATCTCACTCTCTCTCTATCTCTCTCTCTCTCGTTCTCTCATTCTCTCACTACCTCACTCACCTGGTCTCTCTTTCTCCCTCACTGTATCTTTTATCCGCTGTTTATTGTATACACAGGGATGGCTGCTGAGATACACCTGGGCTGTACAGTATCAGACGGGGAGAATGAATGAGGTAGGTTGAGAGAAAGGGAGAGTGAAAGCAAGAAACTGCGGACGAGAGATAGACACAGTGATTGAGCGATAAGGAGAGAGAACGAAAGAGAGAGACACGCAAGGTGAGAAATAGAGTGAGAGAGACAGAAAGACAAGGTGTAAGAAAGGGAGAGTGAAAAATAGGGAGAGTGAGAGGTAGAAACAAAGGGGAGTGAGGGAGAGGCAGTCTGCGAGAAATAATGAGTGGGAAACAGAGAAAGAGAGAGAAGGGAAGATGCAGACAAGGAGATGAAAGAGAGTCAAAGAGTGAGGGATGGAGAGATGGGTAACAGATACAAAGAGAATGGAAGAGAGAGAGAGACATGAGAGAAAGACTGAGAGTGAGAGAAAGGGAGCAAAGAACAGCGACAGTGACTGAAGAGGAGAGAGAGATAAGCATGCAGAGACAGAGATCGAGAGTGAGAAATACAGGACGTAGTAAGACAGAGAATGTGAGGAAGCGTCGGGGATAGGGGGAGAGGAAGCTTTTAAAAAAGTCATTAGCGTTTAAAAATAATGATGAAAGCTGTATAATTTTTGCATTCTGGGTTCTTGTGTACAGTGAGTCAGACATTGTAATAAATCTCCCAGTGCTGTGCTAACATCAAATAGACACGGTGTTACATCAAAAATCTCCCAGGGCAGGTACAGCACAGGTGAGATTCAGAGAAAAGTTCCCTCTACACTGGCCGATCATACACACCCAGGGAAGGTACAACACAGGTTAGAAACAGAATAACGCTAACTCTAAACTGTCGCCATCAAATACTCCCAGGGCAGGGACAGCACGTGTTAGATATAGATTAAGGCTCCCTCTACACATGCCCGATCAAACACTCCAATGGCAGGTACAGCACGGGTTTGATACAGTGGAAAGCTCCGTCTACACTGTCGCATCAAACACACCCAGGACAAGTAAATGATGGGCACGTTACAGAGTGGATTTCCATCTACACTCTCCCATCAAACACTCGCAGGGCAGGTACAGCACGGGTTAGATACAATATATAGCTCCCTGCACTTAGTTCCATCAAACACTCCAAGGGCAGGTACTTCACGAGTTAGATAAAGAGTAAAGCTCCCTCTACACTGTCCCATCAAACACTCCCAGAGCAGGAACAGCTCGGGTTAGATAAAGATTAAATCACACTTTACACTGTCCCATCAAACACTCCCAGTGCATGTAGAGCACAGGTTAGACAACGAGTAAAGTTCCTCTTACAGTGTCCTATTAGGCACTCCCAGGGCAGGTGCAACACGTGTTAGATGTCGCGTAAAGTTCACTCCAAACTAACCCATCCCACTATACCAGAGCAATTACAGCATGGGGTAGATGCAGAGTAGTGCTCGCTTTATACTGTCCCACCAAAATCTGCACGGGCAGGAAATGCACAAGTTAGATACAGAGTAAAGCTCTCACTTCGCTTTCCCGTCAAACACTCTCAGGGCAGATGCAGCAAGGGTTATATACCGAGTGAAGCTCCCTCTACATTGGCCATTTTAAATCTCCCAGGGCAGGTACAGCATGAATTATATTCAGATTAAAGGTCGCTCTACACCGTCCTTTCATTCACTAACTCTGCACCACACCCAAGTGGGAATTTGTGGAGAACATTTTGACCCGGACAACCACGTTTTCAGAAAGTGCCCGCACCTTGAGCAAATTCAGCTCAGAGTTTTTCAGCTGGAGTCCGAGCTGCAGACAATGTGGGGATCAGGGATGGGGAGAGTTACATGCACACTATGATCCAGGATGCAATCACACACCTTACGTTAGGTAGTGGAACAAGTCAAGCTATTTGCCAGGACTGCAACTTAGGCATGTGCACTGTTGGAGGAGCCTCAGACTTTGCACTTATCCAACACCTATGATGTTCTTGCTCTCTGTGTGGATGATGGAAAAGCCTGCAGGATGGATAAGCAAACTGACCATGGCACCATGTTGCAGGAGACCATTCATTTGGGGGAGTGAAAGGAAATGTAGTTGTGGCAGGGGACAGTATAGTGAGGGTGACAGATACAGTTCTCTGCAGACACGACGGAGAATTGTGAAGGTTGTGTTGCCTGTCTGGTGCCAGGGTTAAAGACATCCCCTCGTGGCTGGAGGAGAACTTGAAGTGGAAGGGGGGAGGAAGCAATTGCCCTGGTCGACGTAGGAAACAACGACATAGGTAGCACTAGGAATGAGTTTCTGCTCAAGGATCTTGAGGACCTCGTGTCCAAATTAAAAAGCAGAACCGCAAAGGTAATAATCTCAGGATCGTTACCTGAGCCGCACTCAAAACGGCATAAGGACAAACAGATTAGAGGTTTCAATGCGTGGCTGAAAGTGTGTTGTGGGAGGAAGCGGTTTCAGTTCATGGGACACTGACACCAGACCTGGGGAAAGAGGGAGCTGTTCCATCGGGAAGGGCTCCAATTCAAATCGGGCTGGGACTAGTGTCCTGCCGAACCGAATAACTAGGGCAGTAGAGAAGGATTTAATCTAATGAAGCGGGCGGGTGGGAGGTGTAAAGGAAATAGCCATATTCCAAGAGATACATCATCCTATGAAAATATTTCTGAAATTATTAATACATGATATACTGGGTTTAAAAGTCTGGAAACCCTCGGCGACACAGGCTGTGTCAATACAGGCTTCTAAGATAAGATGAAGTATTAACACAAAGCTGTGAACACAACACAAGCTTTGAAATGGGAATTGATTGTTAATACTAAAACAACGGCCCTGTTAAAGAAGCAAAAGCTTGCTTCCAGAACGTCTGAGCTTTGGAACCAATACAATAGAAATGCCCAAGTAAAGTGTTAAAAGCTAACACTTCGAACAGAAACATAGAACATTAAAAAAACATGTGCCTTTGTAAAAGTAACATCAAATAAGACAGGAAACACGATTATATATGCAACCAATTGAAGTCATTAAGAAATGCATGGAACACCCTAGATGAAGTGTTTTTGAATGACATATTGTAAAAGGTACAAACAGAACACTTTGAAAATATTACATCAATAGATGACACAAAGCAATCACATGGTTTTTGTGTTGAACTTGGAACACATAGGAGTCACAACATCTGATTATAACCAGTGAAGCCAATATTTAGAAATATAGAAACATAAAAGATAGGAGCAGGAGTAGGCCATTCGGAACCTCGAGCCTGCTCCGCCATTCGATGAGATCATGGCAGATCATCCAAACTCAGTACCCTGTACCTGCCTTCTCCCCATATCCCTTGATAACTTTAGCTTTAAGAAATATATCTAACTCATTCTTGAATATATTTAATGACTTGGCCTCAACTACCTTCTGTTTTAGAGAATTCCACAGGTTCACCACTCTCTTGGTGAAGAAATTCCTCCACATTTCTGTCCTAAATGGCTAACCCCCTATCATTAGATTATGACCCCTGGTTCTTGACTCACCGACCATCGGGAACATTCTGCCTGCATCTCGTTTGTCCAGACCTGTCAGAATTTTATATGTTTCGATGAGATCCCCTCTCATTCTTCTATACTCTAGCTAGTATAAGCCCAATCGACCCAATCACTCCACATATGTCATTCCTGCCATCCCAGGTATCAGCCTTGTGAATCTTCGCTGAACTCCCTCCATGGCATGAACATCCTTCCTCAGATAAGGCGACCAAAACTGCACACAATACTCAAGGTGTGGTCTCAGCAAGGCCCTGTACAACTGCAGCAGGACATCCCAGTTCCTATACTCAAACTCTTTCGCTATGAAGGCCAACATACAATTTGCCTTCTTCACCGCCTGCTGCACCTGCATGCTTACCTTCAGCGACTGGTGCAGAAGGACACCCAGGTCTCGTTGCACTTCCCCTTCTCCCAATCTATTGCCATTCAGATAACGGTCTGCCTTTCTGTTTTTGACACCAAAGTGGATAACCTCGCATTTATCCACGTTATATTGCATCTGCCACGCTCCTGCCCACTCACTCAACCTGTCCAAATCATCCTGGAGTTTCTCGGTATGTTCCTCGCAGCACACACTCCCACCCAGCTTTGTGTCATCTGCAATTGAATGGAAGATCTTCGATAAAAATGGCATTAAATAGATGCATAAATTATAAACATTTTATGATAAGTTTTTCGAACACCTAAACAACAGACAGAAGTCTGCAAGCTAACAGCTGAATTGACAGTAAGAATAGAAAATAATTCAACAAAGAATGACTAAAGTTAATTAGCTTACATCAGCAGAAAACTTCAAAGAATAAACCACTAAAAAAGAATATAAAAATAGAGCTTTTAAGATAGAAAGTCAGAATCGCTGGAAAGGGCGAGCGATTCTCAACTGCAGAGGCAGGCTCTGTAAGTTTTTAATTCTTTGAGTCTCGGGGATCAAAAAGGTACTATTATTTGATTTTGGTGGATATTCTGGATTTAGAAATAAGTTAGAAAAGTAGAAATGTAACGAAGTTAAGATGTGGCAATAAGTATCTCTGAGAATGAAGTAATATAAGCTATTTGTATTTTGAAATGATAATGTTGCGATTGACTCAAAAGCTGTTAACTGTATGTCGGTTTTTAATAAATCTATGTATTTTTAGAATTGTCTCAATTAGTATTTCTGTACTAAACTGGCGAACTCAATTTCTGTACACTCTTTTGTAAGGAGTTGCAGTATTCTGGGGATTATTCCAGACCCTCATAATATCCGGAAGCTTACAACTAGTTAAACTTATTAAAAGTGCTATCCGGAGGACGGTAACATCTTCACGTCGTTCCTTTCCTTTAGGGAGAGATAGTCTGAACCAATTAAGCGTCTCATAGAATTCGGCTATCTTTAACTTTAGTTGAAGTTGAATGTCTGGGTAATACGCCTAATCGTGGGTAGCCCAAAAAGGGCTAGGACTAGTAATTATCCCTTCAGAGGATTCAGGAAAGTTTAAATTTAAAAGCCGTGATAGAACAATCAAGGCTCTAGAGCAGAGCAGAGTTTTGGGTAAAAATATGGATAGTGGGTCAGGAAGGGACAGAAAGAGGAGCAAAGTTAAAAAGGCATCAGTGACTAAGGTAACATCAGGGAAAAATAGAAATAAGTCAAAGCTAAAGGCGCTATATCTGAATGTGCAAAGCATTCAAAACAAAATAGATCAATTAACAGCACAGATAGTAATTGATAGATTTTTGTCTAAAAGCCATTATGGAGACGTGGTTGCAAGGTGGACATGTTTGGGAACTAAATATTCCAGGATACTTAAATTTCGGAAGAGATTGGCAAAATGGAAAAGGAGGAGGGGTAGGCTCCTTTTAAAGGATGGGATAAAGATAGCAGAGAGAAAGAATCTTAGCTCCGAAAATCGAGACATGGAATTCGTTTGGGTGTAGCTGAGAAACAGCAAGGGGCAGAAATCATTGGTGGCAGTTGTTTATAGACCCCCAAACAGTAACGTAGAGCAGAGAATAAATCAGGAAATTTTAGGCGCACGTAACAAGGGTACTACAGTAATTATGGTTAATCTACAAATAGATTGGGAAGCCAAATTTGCAGTAATAGTGTGGAGGACGAATTCATGGAATGTATGCAAGCTAGTTTTCTAGATCTGAATGTTGAGGAAGCAAATAGGGATCAGACTATTTTAGATCAGGTATTGTGAAATGAGAAAGATTTAATAAATAACCTTGTAGTAAAGTGACCCTTAGGGGATAGTGAACTGAATATGATATAATTTTATAATAAGTTTGCAAGTGATTTATTTAAATCTGAAACTAGGGTCTTAAATCTAAACAAAGCAAACTACGTAGATATTAGGGGCGAGTTGGCTAAGGTAGATTGGGAATCTATGATGGTGGACAAGCAATGACAAACATTAAAAAATACATAATTTACAACAAATATACATTCCTTCAAGGCACAAAAACCCCACAGGAAAATTGGTTCAACCGTGACTATCAAGAGAAGTTAAACTATTATTAGATCGAAGGAAGAGGCTTATAATGTTGTCAAAAATAGCAGTATGCCTGAGGATTAGGAGGATATTAGAATTAAGCAAAGGAGGACCAAAAAATTGAAAAAGAAAGATAAAATAGAATATGAGAGCAAACTAGCGAGAGAAATAAAACAGACTGTAAGTGTTTCTATAGATATTTGAAAAGGCAATAGATTAGCGAAAGTAAATGTTGGTCGCATACAGGCTGAGAGAGGCGAAATTACAATGGGGAATAAGGAAATGGCAGAGAAATTAAAAACATACTCTGTGTCTGTCCTCATACAAGAATACGCAAGAACCCTCCCCTATATAATGGAGAACTAACGGTCTAGCGAGAATGAGGAACTGAAATAAATTAGTATTAGTAAAAAATATCACTGGAGAAATTCATGGGACTGAAAGACGATAAAGCCCCTGGACGGTATGGCTTACATCCTAGGGTTTTTTTGTAACAGGTGGATATAGAGATAGTGAATGCATTGATTGTCATCATCCAAAACACCATTGATTCTAGAATGTTTCCCACTGATTGGAAGGAAGCAAATGTAACACCACCATTTAAGAAAGGAGAAAGAGAGAAAAATGAGAACTACAGACCAGTTAGCCTGACATCGGCAGGAGGGAAATGTTAGAGTCTATCATTAAGTACACCGTAACAGGGCATTTTGAAAATAATAATAGGATTGGGCATAGTCAACACGGATTTATTAAAGGGAAATCATGTTTGACGAATCTGTTAGAGTTGTTTGAGTTTTTATCTAGCAGAATAGATAAGGGGAAACCAGTGGATGTGTTGTATTTGGATTTTCAGAAGGCTTTCGATTAGCTGCCACACAAGAGGTTATTAAACAAAATTAGGGTTCATCGGATTGGGGGTAATGTATTTACATGGATTTCCATTTAGATTATCCCGCCTCGCCACGTTCTTCCTAACAAAGATAAATACTTGACACTTCTCTGCATTAACTGTTATCCCCCATGTAACTTTCCATTTCCCCACTCTGTCTGTGTCCACATGAAGTCTGCTACTATCCTGCTCACTATTCACTTCGTTGGCAAGTTTTGCATCATCTGCAAAATTCGAAATTGTAGTCCAGATACCCGAGGTTAGGTCACTTATATGTAATAATGCAAGCAGTGATCGTAATACTGAACCCTGCCGGACCCCACTGCCTACTTCTATTCAGTCCAAAAAACATCAGTCACCACTCCTCTATCAAGAAAGGTGACATCGATGTGATTTTTCAAAATTTCGTTCAGTCTGAGTTGGTCCGATGTGACTTCAAATTAGTTGAAGTTGGTGTTTGTTCGAGGAAGTGTTTCCCGCACATCAGTTCGAGGGGTGAGTATTATCTTAGTTATCGTGTCTTAAATGGATCTCCAGTCAGCAATGGTAGGATCAGGGAATAATTATGATGAGGTTCGGTCATTTCTTAATGAATGGATTGAGTCTAATAGGGGATCGTATGGGATAGGTGCAGGAAACAATGACAGGAGCATGGAGAGAGACACTGCCGTTCTCAGTGGAGAGTGTCCGATTAAAATAGATTAACGTGTTACTGTTAAAAATTGATAACAAGATAAAGACGTTAGTATTGCAGTGTCTAATGCTGGAGATGTAAAAGTTAGGAGAAGAGGCTGAGGCCAGAGATGGACAAGTCTCCGAACTTGTAGCGGATCACGTGTAACTTGCAGAGCAGCTAGCAGCAGCCAGGAAAGAGTTAGAAACCTGGCGATTTCAGGCGCTCGGAACAGCCAGGACTGTTCTGACGCTCGATCAGAATTTTGCAGAAGAACAGAATCGGAATCAAGAACTAGTGAAAGGAATATCTAAGCTGCAGTAAGTGGCGATTTTAGCTTGCTCAGTGGAGACAGAAATTAATGAGGCCTGATGATATTCAGAGGATTCCCCAGATCCAAGAGTTGAAAAGGGGATTAAGGGACAGGGAGCTTGGCAAACGTTACCTTCGCACCCGCTTTGTCTTATCCGACTTCAGAGCCCTGAACCCGCGTGATTCGAGTGGCGATGGTAGGTCTGGAGGCGGAGCAGTTGATGCATCTTTGTCTCCTCAAACGCTTGTCAACCCGCAACATTACACATTAACTTCCGGTAATGCAGGGTGTGGGTATTAGGCTCGGGCAGACAAAGCGAGAGCATAATCATGAAACTTCCACTCCATATGGAGCTCCTGACGGGAACACTACATTTAGCAGTTTTGGGTTTCACGGTATAAGCGAAAAGGAGGAAAGTTATACGAACATTAAACATAAGAAGCATGAGCAGGAGTCGGCCATCCGGACCCTCGAGCCTGCTCCACCATTCTATAAGACCATGGCTAATCATCGACCTCAACTCCCCCTTTCCCGCCCGATCTCCATATCCCTTGATTCCCCTAGTGTCCAAAAATCTATCTATCTCAGCCTTGTGGCAGATAATTCCAAAGATTCACAACCATCTGAGTGAAGAAATTCCTCCTCATCTCAGTCTTAATTGGACTACCCCTTATTCTGAGACTATGCCCCTTAGTTCTAGACAGTCCAGCCAGGGGAAACAACCTCTCAGCGTCTACCCTGTCAATCCCCTTCAGGATCCTGTATGTTTCAATAAGATCACCTCTTATTCTTCTAAACTCCAGAGAGTATAGCCCCATACTACACAATCTCTCATCATAGGACAGCCCACTCATCCAAGGAATCAACCTAGTGAATCTTCGTTGCGCCGCCTCCAAGGCAAGTATATCCTTCCTTAGATAAGGAGACCAGAAATATGCCAAGTACTCCAGGTGTGGTCTCACCTAGCTCCTGTACATCTGCAGCAAGACTTCCTTCCTCTTAATCTCCAACCCCCATGCAATAGAGCCCAACATACCATTTGCCTTCCTTATTGCTTGCTGTACCTGCTTGCTAGCTTTCTATGTTTCTTGCAGGAGGATACTCAAATCTCTCTGAACACCAATATTTGAAAGATTCTCACTATTTAAAAAATATTCTGTTTTACTATTCTTCCTACCAAAGTGAATAACCTTATATTTCCCTACATTGTACACCATCTGACACCTTATTGCCCACTCACAGTCTATCTGTATCGCCTTGTAGACTCTTTGAGCTGGATTTTGATACTGGGACGGTTTGGGTTCGGGTCATCCTCAGTTCGTGTTATCCACCCGCCTGCAATTGGATGTGGGAGATTGATGCAATTTTCTTGAATTGGGCAACTGAGTTCCAGCATTTGGGAACCCATGAACCAATTAGTGGTTTCAGTCTGAAAGTCGCCTCTGATGATGTCATTATTGCTGCTGCATTGCAGGTCAGAGACTGCCTGGTCTCAGAGATTGCCTGGCCTTTGCTGTGAGAGGACCTGGATGCAAAATGAGCAGCATCTCAGAGAGAGAGAGAGAGAGAGAGAGAGATTTTTTTTCCATCCAGGTCCTCCAAAGGCCCCGGCAGTCTCTGAAGACATTCAATGCAACAGTATCAGAGGCGACTTTCAGACCTAATACTACTACTACCTTCATCACATCTCCGTTGTAATAGTGGACCTGCAGCTGATAGTCAGCTATCCACTTGTGCTCCCGCCAGGTTTCACTGGCGTGTTTCATATCAGGCGTGCTTCACGTCAGAAAAGGGTTAAACTAGCTAAAACGTTTCAAAATGGCATTACAGAGCCAATTTAGGGCTTGCTAAGGGCTTTAATGGCCTCCTCCGCCTCTTGGAGGCGGCACGGAGTCGGAAACACCGCACACAATTTTATCAAAATTGCGTGGAGGCGCGTTGGAGGCGGGATGGGGTCGGGACCCCCGAATCTGCAACTTTAACCCCCCACACGCCTCCAAACCCGACTCCACGGGTCATTGAAAATCCAGCCCTTTGTCTTCTCCACACAGCTTACTGTTCCACCTAGCTTTGTATCATCAGCAAACTTGGATACGTTAAATGACATGAGAGCTATCCTCGGTGTATTGGGTACTGCACCGCTTCAGGATCAAAATAACCTTTCCCAATGGTGGTGTAATATTCTGGGATGGTGGCAATCACGGGATTGTCGAAGAAACAGAGAGTTCACACGATTCTAATAGATGAGGGAATCACCGGGGAAAATGATTAGTTTTGAAACAAACTCCAGGTCCCGGCTCAGAAGAATGATAGTTGCGATCTTCGGTGCTCAGTCAGGGCTTCTTTGAAAGTTTGGGAACTAATTGGATTAATATCACTTATTCTGGGGATGATACACACAGAGAGATAAATGGCCCAGAAATTAAACATGGATGGTTCCCGCGGGGGTAAGGATTCCCCGCGATATCGCACTCCGCGCCTACCTTTTTGCTCCGGGCCCACACGAACTTTAATTTCAAAGGCTCTCTCTGTTGGAACCGTGCAGTGCTTGCCTGACCCGGAGACGCAATTAGTTCGTGCGAGCTCTGGGATCACGTGATTCAGTTAGAGCCAATGGCAGCACACCATCTTTCATTCATAGTTTTGACGGCCAGAGCTGTCAAAGCTATGAATACTACACCCCCCCAAAAGAACAGCTAAACCTCAATTAAATTTTAAAAAAGCCATCACATTAATAAAATAAGTATAGTTAAATAAATTAAACACTTTAAACAAAAAATTTAATTTTTGAAAAAATTTAAAATCTTTTTAAAAGTTATAAAAATAAACTTACCTTTCTTTAAAGTCTCTAAAACAGATAAACCTGTTGAAAATAAAAATAACACTTAATTAACTACTTACCTTGTTAAAAGGTGGTCCTACTTTCTTTGTGTGTAAAATCTTCATCACTTACCTGCTTTTTCAAACCTGAAAAAAAACTTAGTGCACTGCGTGCGCACAGCCTGTAGTGCGCACGCGGTTAACTTAGGAACCGCCCCCTTTTCAATTCACGAAGTGCCGGTTTCCTGTGCATGCGCAGTGCATGCAGGAAACCGGCAATTCGGGATCTAATACGCGAGGGTACACAGTGCGTACTCTCGCGTATTAGATTTAATTTTCGGGCCAACGTGTCTCTACTACCTCCCTCACTAGTGCTGGAAGTAGATGCTTGAGGCGAGGACGGGAATTTTGATAAATAGTTGGCGAGTATAGAAAGCTTTTATCAGAGAGCTGCAGTTATGCCAGTCATGGAAGTGAAACAGGGGTTGCAGCGATGGAAGGCAGAAGGGCCTGAGTGGATAAATACCAGGAGCGGTTGCATGAGGGGAGCAGGACCAGTCGGTGCCTGGGTCCCGACCCGTCAGTTGATAGAGGACAGCGATAGTCTGGCTGAACAATTAGAGAAGTTAAAAGAAAAGTTGAAGAATCAGGAAAAAGCAGCAAGAATCACAGAAGGAAATCCAGTCGGTCAGGTTGGGAGTAGATTCCACAACTGAGGCGGAAATGCACTACAGAAGCCGCGCCTCAACCGCAGAAGCCGTTCACTGAGGACCCTTACTTCAGATAGGGGTGGGCGTCCCCTTATCATGACATATGCAGAAGGGCAGCGGGAAATATCTTCGATTGACACAGGGTCCACCGGACAAATGAAGTTTGAGGTGGTCCTCGTGGAAAGGGACCCCCTCCGGAGAGACAGTAACACATCACCCCAGAACCTCGAGGAGTAGTTACTGAGCAACTGATGCAGAAACAGTTAGAAAGGAAAGCAATGGGAGAAGCTTGCTCTGAAGCACTTAAGGTTTCTGTGGGAATGGGCAGCCGCGGAAGCTAAAATGTGTGAGTTGTAAGCATGGACTAAAGGGATGTGGAATTGGACTTGGAATTTTAAAAAAGTTGAGAGGCAGTTACAGCTGTTCTGAAGGGTAAATTGAGAGAAGCCTGGGAATCTCGACTGAATCTTCAGCGTTCCCATCACCCTTAATCTTTTCAGACCTGGGAATGCAATGCCTGGATTGTCGCGGGAGCAGTGTATTCTAGCTGGATGAGAAAATGGAAGTCCTCGACTCAGATAGAAGCATTGTACTCCCGGCATCCCTGGCAATGAAGTTCCCGGACTAAGACGGGAGCAGTGGAAACTAGGCATCCCTGGCAATGAAGTTCTCAGACGAAGGCGGGAGCAGTTTAATCTATGCAATCCAGGGACTTAAAATTCTGGACCGACATGGGTGCAGTTTAATCTAGGCTTCACGGGAAGTAAATACCTGGACAGAGGGGGGAGCAGTGTAATCTACGTGATCCTGGCAATGAAATTCCGGAACTGAGGCCGGGCCATTCTAATCTACCCTGCCCTGGGAATTAAATTGCTGTCCTGATGGTGGAGCACTGTAATCGCTGTGTCCCTGGGAATGTAATTCCTGAAGTTAGGCGGGAGAAATGTAATTTAGACGAGATGGGAATGTAATTGCTAAACTCAGGCGGTAGCAGTGTGTATTGGCAACCCTGGGAATAACATTCCTGGATTGGGGCGGGCGCAGTGCAATCAAGTTGACAATGGGAATGAAATTCCTTAACTGATGCACGACCAGTGTAATCCATGCAGCTCTGGAATGAAACAGAACTGAGGGGGGAGCAGTGTAATATAGGCGGCAATAGGAATGAAATTACTCGACTGAGGGAGGAGCAGTTAAAAGTAGGCGGCCGTGGTGATTAAATTCCTGAAATGTGTCGCGGGCAGTGCAACCTTGATATCCAAAGGACTTAAATTCTTGGACTGAGGTGAGAACAGTGTAAACTAGCTGCCCTTGGGACAGAAATTACTGGACTGAGGTGGGAGCAGCGTAATATAGGCGGACCATTGGAATAAAATATCTGGATTGAGTTGGGAGCTGTTTGAGGTGGGTAGCTTGATAATGGAAATCCTAGATTGAGGCGGGAACAGCGCAAGTTCGGCTGCCCTGTGGATGAACTTCCTGGACTGAGGTTGGAACAGTGTAATTTAATCTGCCCTGTGGATGAAATTCCTATATGAAGCAGTAGCAGTGTATTCTATGCAGCCCTGGGAATGAAATTCCTGGACTGAGGTGGGAGCAGTGTAATCAAAGCTGCCCTAGGAATTACATATCTTGACTGAGGGAGGAGCATTCTAACGTAGGAAGCTCTTGGAATTAAATTATTGAATTGACACAGGAGCAGTTTTATCCGGGCGGCCTAGGGAATTATGTTCCCGGACATAGGCGGGAGCAGTGTAATTAAGGCGCACCAAGGAATGGAATTCCTGGACTAAGGCGGGAGTGGTGTAATCTGCATGACATTCAGGCCTGAGCTGATAAGGAGCAAGTAACATTCGCGCCACACAAGTGCCAGGCAATGGCTATCACCAACAAGAGAGTTTCAAACCACTGCAACTTGATATTCAACGGAATTACCATCGCCGAATCCCCCACCATCAACACCCTGGGGGGTTCACCATTTATCAGAAACATTACTGAGCAGCCACATAAATACTGTGCCTACAACAGAGTTGGAGGCTGATTGTTCTGCGGCGACTGTCTGACCTCTTGACTCCCCAAAGCATTTCCACCATCTACAAGGCACAATGCATGTGTATGATGGAAATTGTACATTTGACTGGATGAGTGCAGCTCCAAGAACACTCAAGATGCTCGACATCACCCAGGAGAAAGCAGCCCGCTTGATTGGAACCCATCTACCACCTTAAACATTCCTTCCCTCCACTACCGGCGCACCGTGGCTGCAGTGAGTACCATCTACAAGATTCACTGCAGCAACTCGCCAAATCTTCTTCGACATCACATCACAAAACCACGACCGCTACCACCTAGATGGATAAGGGCAGTAGGCTCATGGGAGCACCATCACCTCCAAGTTACCCTCCAAGTCACACACCATCCTGACTTGAAAATATATCGCCATTCCTTCATCGTTGCTGGGTCAAAATCCTGGAACTCCCTCACCAACAGCACTGTGGGAGTGACTTCACCGCACGGACTGCAGTGGTTCAATAATGTGGCTCACCTCCGCCTTCTCAAGGACAATTAGGGATGGGCAATAAATGCAGGCCTTGCCAGCGACGTCCACAGCCCGTGAACCAATAAAACAAAATTTTGGTGAACCGGGGAATGAAATTCGTGAATTGATACGGGAGCAATGTGATCTCGGCTTCCATGGGACTGAAATTCCTGGATTGCCGCGGGAGCAGATTTACCAACTTGACCTATGAAATTAAGTCCTGGACAGAGACGGAAGCACTGTAATTTAGGTGGCCCAGAGAATAAAATTCCTGGACTCAGATAGGAACAGTGTAATATGGCATCGCTGCCAATGCAAATTCCGGATTGAGGCGGGGGATTGGAAATCTAGATGGTCCAGGGAATGTTATTCCTGGAATAAGGGGCGATCAATTTAATCTATCCGGCCCTAGGATTCGAATTGCGGGACTGAGGCGGGAGCAGTGTAATCTGCATGGATTTATGAAGTAAAATCCAGGACTGAGGGAGGAGCAGTGTTATGTAAGAGGGACTGGGAATGTCATTACTGGATGGAGGCGGGAGCAGTTTAATCTCGGTGGCCCTGGGAACGAGAAATATTGTACTGAGACGGCAGCAGATTAATGTAGGGGGCCCTGGGCATAGAATTAATGGACTGAGGCGGGAGCAGTGTAATCTAGGCTGTCCTGGGAAATAAATTCATGGTCTGTGGCGGGAGCAATGCAATATAGGGTGCACCTGGAATGACATTACTGGATTGAGGCCGGAGCAGCATAATCTAGTCAGAACTGGGAATGGAATTTCAGAACTGAGGAGGGAGCTGCGGAATCCGGACGAGATTCAGGCTTGCGCTGATAAGTGGCAAGTTACATTTGCACCGCACATTGGCAAGGCAACGATTGCCACCAACAAGCGAGAGTCAAACCACCGCCCCTTGAATGTCAACAGCATTACCGTTTACGAATCCCCCACGATCAACATCCTGGAGGCCACCATTGACCTGAAACACAACTGGACAAGTCACATAAATACTGTGGCTGCAAGAACAGGTCAGAGGCTGGGTATTCTGCGACGAGTGACTCAACTGTTGACTTCCTAGAGCCTTTCGCCATCGGCAAGGCAAAGTAAGGAGTGTGATGGAATACTCTGCAATTGCTTGGATGAGTTCAGCGCCAATAACACTCAAGAAGCTCGACATCATTCAGGACAAAGTACCTGCTTGATTGGCAACCCCATCCAGCACCTTAATTATTCGCTCACTCCACCACCTTCGTACCATGGCTGCAGTGTGCACCATCTACTATATGCACTGCAACAACTCGCCAAGGCTTCTTCGACAATACCTCAGTAACACACGACCTCTACCAACTTGAAGGACAAGGGCAGTAGACTCATGGGAGCACTATCACCTTCAATTCCCCTCCAAGTCACACACCATCCTCACTTTGAAATATATCGCCGTTCCTTCATCGTTGCTGGGTCAAAATCCTGGAACTCCCTCCCTACCAGCACTGTGGGAATACTTTCCCGACACTGAATGTAGCGGTTAAATAAAGCCGCTCACCACCACGTTCTCAAGGACAATTATGTATCAACAATAAATGCTGGCCTTGCCAGCGACGTTCACATCCCAGGAACGAATAAAATTTATCTTGGTGACCCTGGCATTGAAATTCCAGAATTGGGGCGGGAGCAGCGAAATCCACGTTGTCCAGGGGATGAAATTCCTGAATTGAGGCAGGAGCAGTGTAATATGTTTGAAATACCTTGTCTGAGGCGGGGGCTGTGAAATCTAGGCGGTCCATGGTATTACTTTTCTGAATTCTGATGGAAACTGTTTAATCTGGGCGGGCTGGAAAATGAAATAACTGGACTGAGGCGGGAGCAGTGTAATGTAGGCTGCCCTGGGAATTGAATTCCTTGATTGACGAGGTATCTGTGGAATGTCGGCGGCCCAGAGAATTAAACTCCTGGATTGAGGCGGGTGCAGTGCAATCTAGCTGGTCCAGAGAATAAAATTCCTGAACTCAGATAGGAGCAGTGCAATGTCGGCCTCCCTGGCAATGAATTTCCCCGACTGAGGCGGGGGCAGTGTAATCTAGGCGGTGCAGAGATTTAAAATCCTGGATTGAAGCGGGGGCAGTGTAATCGAGGCGGCCCGGGGAATAACATTCTTGGAGTGAGGTTCATCTCTAAGATCCTGCCGTTTAGCAAAGTTTATTGATTTTGACTATTTTTACCCTGATGATCTGTGTTTGATTAAATCAGACAACAAGAATGGGGCAATCCAGCCTTCTTTCTTCTTTTATTCATCCTGTTTTCTGTTATTTTCTCGTCTTTTGTTCTCAGGTTTTGTTCAATATCGGAAGAGAAACTCTCTTCTCTTTGTTCTCTCTCGGTATTTTATGCTCGGATGAAATATTTCACATTTGCTCACTTTTAATTTAAAACTGTGTACCATATGGTTAGCTAGATTGTGTTGCAGTAAATTGTTGTGTTGATAGTGGGTCAATGAGCCTGTTTGTTCAATGACTGTAATTAATGCCATTTACACTGTGGCCTAATGATGTCACTCGGGGATTTTTCTCTGCTATAAATAAGGAGCTCCCTTCACTGTGTCACCTCACACAGTCAGCGCGCTGCCTCCAGCACAAATACCATCAGCGACTCACAGAAGGGAAGATATGGTCGTGCCCCCTCCCCCGCCCCTTCCTGATAATTGGCGTGAAGATTTGCGGATAGTTAACTTATTTTATGAAATAGAAAAGATTTACTATCCCCTTCTCGCTGTTGTTGGTGTTCCGAGTAAGTATCCATGCCCAGTTATAAACTCCATAAACGATGTTACAGTATAATATTATTCTTGCTCTTTACAGTGGGATATTCGTTAATTAATGGTATTCTGTGCTTCAATTTATTGCATCATCTAAATCGTATAAATGCAAGTCTTTCTTTCTTTATTTCGTTTTGAATGCATAGGTTGCTGTATAAAAATACTCGAACAGCCTCGCTACCGCTGGTACTCCTGTTAAGACTCTGTATCTAATTATGAATTATGTAAATTATGTTTAACTGATTTACTGTTCTTGTAATTTACTTCCCGACCCCATCAGCCCCCACTGCTGTTGGTGTCCCTGGTAAGTCTCTGTATCCAGCTTTTAATTCTGTAAATAATGCTTAACTGTATTTCTCTCTACTTCTTCCCATATTCCTTGTCATTCTCCATGCTTTCCGCGCGGCTGTACGCTACTAATTCTGAACGTGATACGGTGTTACCAAGATTGCAATATTCTATGTTCATTTCAAGCAAAGATATTGGACCCAGACTCTTAATTTAACGAATTTATGTCTGCTATCCACACTGAGCATTTCTACCAGATCAGAATTTTTTTTTTTTGGTTTAGGTGACTTTTCACCTAAAGGCAAAGGTCATCGACCTGAAACGTTAATTCTGTTTCTCTCTCTCTCCACAGGTGCTGCCTCACCTGCTGAGTATTTACAACATTGTCTGCTTTCATTTCAGATTTCCATTATCCGCACTATTTTGCTTTTGTTTTCAATTAATGCTCGGTATGGTTACTTAAATAGAATCACCGGAACAAATACTGGCAGGTCATATACATATCTTTAAATGTGTGAAATATCAACTAAACATTCAGTTCCAGTCACTGCTTCCTTTTCCAGAATCTCCAGTTCTGCATTAGTGGCACTGCTTCTGGTGGTTGGAATAGGATTACAAGAATAATTTTGATTCTCATAAAATGTTCTTTAGCCAGATTTCAATACAGTTATTTGCAATCTTTGTTTTGAATTTACATTTGAGTCACATAGCCGTCTGGCACAGTTCAGTGGATCTCTCAGTGAGACCCAGAGTGGTTCTCTATTTCCTCCTGCTGAACTTCAGGATAAACAATCCCAGCTGAGGTTAAGACAATCCTTTGATATTTTCTCGTCTAATGTTCTCTGCACAAAGTTGGAAACAACATGTGAAAAGTACAAGGATAATTTTCTTCCGTTTGTGTTCAGATACTTTACAAAAGCGTTTGGCAGCACTTTGCCTGTTGGATAATTAGTCTGAATTCGATGATGATAAATACATTTACCGAGACATTTACTGTCAATGATAACTAATTATTATAATTCAGAATCCATTCTTTGCAATGTTATTTGGAAAATCTGCCTTTCAATGAACTACTATTTGTGTATTTCGACAAAAATGCAGTAAACTAAATCTTCAAAGCCCTTCTGGCAGCCGAGTTGTCTTTATAACTGCAGTTCACTTGTATTTATCTTAACATTGTCGTATTACATCCGTACATTTTAAATACAATTGCCTGTAATTATTGCACGCTAAAGGTTGCAGTTTCTGTATGTTGTTGTTGCATTCATTTACTGTTCTATATATAAAGGATATTCATACCAAGATCAGGAATCCAAGCGGGATTTCCACATCCCCAACACAGGGAACAGTAGCGAATTGCACCGCTCAAAATGCTGACTGATCCAGAGACACGACATTTTGTAAGAGTAATAATAACATATAAACACAGGAAGATGAGTAACCCATTTAGCCCCTCATCCTGTTTCGCCATTTAACGAGAGCATGGCTGATCTGCGACCTAACTCCATATACCCGACTTTGCCCCATATCCCCTAATAACTTTGGTTAACAAATATATATCAAATTCAGATTTAAAATTAACAATTGATCTAGCATCAACTTCCGTTGGCGAAAGAGACTTCCAAACTTCTAACTCCCTTTGTGTGTAGAAGTGTTTCCTAATTTCACTCCTGAAAAGTCTGGCTCTAATTTTTAGACGATGCTTCCCAATCCTAGAATCCCCAACATGGGGAAAGAGTCTCTGACTATCCACCAATCCGTTGATATGAATATCTTGAAAACTTCGAGCAGATCACCCCTTAACCTTCTAAATTAGAAGGAATTCAATCCTAATATATGTAATTTCTCGCCATAACTCAACCTGTGGAGTCCGGGTGTCATTCTGGTAAACCAACGCTGCACTTCCTGAAAGGCCAATATATCTTTCCTAAGGTGTGGTGCCCAGAATTACTCACATTACTCCAGGTGTGGTCCAACTAGGGTTTTGTATAGCTGCAGCATAACGTCTACCCCCTTGTGTTCTCATGCTGTAGATATAAAAGCCAGCATTCCATTAGCGTTTCTGATTATTTTCTGTACCTGTCGATGACAGTTTAAAGATCTATATAGATGCACCCCCGTTCTTTGGATCGCCTCTCTTTTTAGCTTTTCACCATTTAGAAAGTACAATTTTCTATCCTTTTTATGTACAAATTGGAAAACCTCACATTTGCTAAGGTTAAAATTATTTTGCCACATTTTTACCCATTCACTTAATCTATCGATATCCCTTTGTAATTTCATGCTTTCATCTACACTGCCGACATTGCTGCCTAACATTGTGTCATCCGCAAATTTGGATATATGACTTTCTATGCCATCATCTACGTCGTTAATAAAAACTGTGAATATTTGAGGCCCCATCTGGTCCTGGGAATGTGTCACTCTTTAGAATCATTATTTTATTTATTGCTGTTATTTTATTACCGTTAATTTTATTGAGTCCTTGTCTCTGATTCAATATCAGTTTCCTTGGGATTTTCGGCATGCTTCTTCCTTTACTGTAAATACTGAAACAAAGTCTGTATTCAACCTGTCCGCCATTTCCTTATTAACAATGACAATATCACCGCTTTCAGTTTTTAAGGGTTGAACATTCCTCCTGACTACAATATTTTACTAACATAATTGTAAAAATTCCTTGTGTTGATTTTGATATCCCTTGCAAGTTTCTTTTCACGCACCGTTTTGTCGCTCTCAATATCTGTTTTGTGAACCTTTGCTGTTCTTGGAATCTTTCCGATTCGCCAGGATCTGTGCTACTTTTTGCATATTTTATTTCCATGCTGTTCCTTACCACTTTAATCGTCCAGGGCTCTTTTTGACAAATAGAGCTCTTGCCCCTCGCGGGTATAAACTGATTCTGTATCAGCTTAAATTCTATTTTGAACATCCCCACTGAATGTCTGTTGTTTTACCCTTTAAAAGGTTTGGCCATTTTACTGTGGACAGTCTCTCCCTCGTCCTGTTGAAGTCGGCCTTACCTAAATCCAGAATTTTTGTAGCTTTTCGCGCTTCTCTTCATTGACCTCGATCATGTTATGATCAGTATTAGAAAAATGTTCCACACCGTTAGGCTGTTAAGCAGATCTGGCTCATTACCCATTACTAAATCTAACATGGCAAGCCCCTTGTTGGTTACAGAACCTATTGTTACAGAACTCTACCCCGGACACATTCAATAAATTCACTACCTTACTGAAATGTGCTAATCTGCTGATCCTAATCTATTCCTGAGATGTTCTGATCCCTTGCATCTCTGATACCTCGGCTGGTGCTTTTTATATGCTGGGCAGATTGATCTATCCTTTCATCTCTCAATGAGCAAGCATCTGTTAATTTCATGTATTTATTCTCATTTCATTTGTTGTTTAATTATTCTTACAATAAAGATTCACAGCTTCAAACTAATATAATTAGATTATATAAATGAATGTCGGTAATTAATTGCAGATTTCATTCCGAATTCCATTAAAATGCTGCTTTTTTCCAGCCTGATGTAAAACTTCCCTGTTTATTTCCCTTCCGCACAGTTAACTTAGTGACCATTGTGATCCTGTCTCGGAGAAAGTGCGGTCTCTCCACATGTGTCACTCGCTATCTGGTGGCCATGGCAGCGGCGGATCTACTGGTCGTTATCATCGATCTGATATTGAGGCAGATTCCGATGTCTTATAGGAAACTGTTTGCTCCTGTGTATTCTCTCCCGGTGTGTAATATCCACGCCGTCCTGCTTTATGCAGTCACAGACTGTTCTGTTTGGTTCACTGTCACTTTCACCTTTGATCGCTTTGTGGCCATTTGTTGCCAGAAGCTGAAAACAAAATATTGCACCAAGAAAACGGCGGCTGTGGTTCTAGGAACAGTGACTGTGCTGAGCTGTTTAAAGAACGTTTTCTGGTATTTTATGTTGACAGATGAATATGGGCAAGCGAACATCCGCTGGTTTTGTGATGTAACATTCGATGTTCAGTTTTCAAAAGTCTGGGGAGCAATCGAGTTCCTCCATCACATTCTCACCCCGGGGGTCGCATTTGTTCTGATTCTGCTGCTCAATGTTGTCACCGTCAGACACATTTTAGTGGCCAGCAGAGCCCGCAGGAAACTCCGGGGTCCCAGCAGTGGCGAGAGTCCCAGAGACCCAGAGATGGAGAGCCGAAGGAAATCCATCATTCTACTGTTTGCTATTTCGTGCAATTTCATACTGTTATGGTCAGTGCTTATGTTGTATTCTATATATAACCGGGTGTGGCGATTGGTTGATTATGTTGTATCTCTACCTACATATTTTCCAGATTTGGGACAAATGCTCCAGCTCCTGAGTTGCTGCACAAACACTTGCATTTATGCCGTGACACAGACTAGGTTTAGACAGCAGTTGATAAATGTGGTGAAATATCCCTTTACTTTAATTGTAAAATTCATTAAAGGATGAGAACTGCATCAGAACTTAATCCCGCCTCATATTCTGTCCGACCCAGTCTCACCCGCGGGGCCAGTGATTTAGGACAGTATTAGCACACTTACTGACACACTATGTACATCATAACCCAGCGCCAGAGACATCCTTTGAACTGTAAAACACTCCCACTGACCTCAGAAATATTAACACACTGAAAGTGCTTACAGGTTTATATTAGCACACTCACTGACGCACTCTGACCGTACTGTTACACTGCCAAGCGCTGATAGTAATCAATAAAGTTCTCCCCCAGATCCGGTGCTCAAATTTACAATGAGAGGGATAGAATTAATCCAGTCCTTGTGCAAATGTTAACTGAATCACAGAACACCCTACACACATGAACATACTCGCAGAGACATTCTTTGTGCAATGACATTCTCCAACAAACCCACAGTAAATATTAACACAAGTATAGAGACACATTGTTCATTGTAACACACTGTCATCGGCTTCCTGTAGAAAAATATCACTCACTTTCTCGCGCCTGGCATGTCTCACATCTCTCTCTCTCTCTCTGTCTTTCTCTCTATCTATAACTTACTTACAATGTCTACTGATCTGCTTCACGTTTCTCCCTCACTCACTCGCTCGCCTGCCCTGCATCACTGCTCTCTCTCTTTCTCTCTGTCTGTCTGTCTCTCTATATATCACTATCTCTCTGTCTCTCTCTCTCTTCCTCTGTCTCTCTCTCTCCCTCCCTCCCCTCTCTCCCTCCCTCTCTCTCTCTCTCTCTCCCTCTCTCTCCCTCTCTCCCTCTCTCTCTCCCTCTCTCTCTGTCTCTCTCTCTGTCTCTCTCTCTCCCTCTCTCTCTGTCTCTCTCTCTGTCTCTCTCTCTGTCTCTCTCTCTGTCTCTCTGTCTCTCTCTCTCTTTGACCGTCTCTCTCTCTGTCCGTCTTTCTCTCTCTCTCGGTCTCTCTCTCTGACTCTCTCTATCTGTCTCTGTCTCTTTCTCTCTCTGTCGCTATCTCTCTCTGTGTCTCTGTCTCACTCTCTCTCGCTCCCTCATTAACCTGATCTCTCTTCCTCACTCATTGTATTATTTATCCGCTGTTTATTGTAAAAACGGGAATTGCTGCTGAGATAAAGGTGGACCGTACAGTACCAGACGGGGAGAAAGAGTGAAATAGGGTGAGAGAAAGGGATAGCGAAAGACAGAAAAAGCGGACGAGTGCGAGACAGAGCGATTGAGAGATAATGAGAGAAGACGAAAGAGAGAGATAAATAGGTTGAGAAATAGAATGAGGGAGACAGACAGACAAGGTGAGAGATAGGGAGACTGAGAAATAGTGAGAGTGACAGGTAGAAACAGAGGGGAGTGAGGGAGAGGCTGTCTAAGAGAATTAATGTGTGGGAAACAGAGACAGAGAGAGAAGGACAGACAAAGAAATGAGAGAGAGAAAGAGTGAGGAATGGGGAGACGGTAACAGAGACAGAGAGAATGGCGGTGAGAGAGAGATATGGAGAGAACGACTGGGAGTGAAAGAAAGGGAGTAGGGAACAGCTACAGAGACTGAAGAGGAGAGAGAGAGAAGCAAGGAGAAAGACCGAGAGTGAGAAATACAGGACGTAGAAAGACAGAGAATGTGAGGGAGGGTCGGGGATGGGGGGAGAGGCAGATCTGAAAAATGGCACCAGCGTTTAAAAAAAAAGAAGAGAGCTGCATCATTTTTGTATTAATGTTTCTTATGTACAGTGAGTCGGACTCTGTAATAAATCTAACAGTGCTCAATTAACATCAAATAGACACGGTGTTGAATCAAACACTCCCAGGGAAGGTACAGTTCCCTCTACACTGGACAATAAACACTCCTAGGGCAGGTACAGCACGGGTTAGACACAGAGTAAAGGCACCTCTACACCTGTCGCCATCAAACTTTCTCAGGGAAGGAACAGCACGGGTTGGATATAGATTATCGTTCCCTCTACACTTTCCCATCAAACACTCACAGTGCAGGTACAGCACGGGTAAGATACAGAGTACATCTCCCTCCACACTGCCCCATAAAATATTCCCAGGGCAGGAACAGCACGCGCTAGATACACAGTAAAGCTCCCTCTGAACAGTCCCGTCAAACACTCCCAGGGCAGGAAAAGCGCGGGTAGATACAGAGTAAAGCTCCCTCCCCATTTGTACCATTTACTGCTGCCGCATCGCAACTCCACAATGAAATGCTCCTTCCACAATTGTACCATTTAATGACGCCTCCCAATTCCACAATGTACTACTGCGCTCCCCAATTGTACCATTTACTGTCGCCTCCCAATTCCACAATGTACTGCTGCTCTCCCCAATTGTACTATTTTTTGCTGCCTCCCAATTCCACAATGAACTGCATTCTTCCCCAATTGTAATGGCCCAAAAATTAGTGAGTGAGCCTTCGTGCGAGGGTAAGGCCTTCCCGCGATCTCTCACTGCGCGCTGGATTTTTCAGTCCGAGCTCGCACGAACTTGATGTTCTGGACAGCAGCTGTGCAGGGCTTTCGTATCCCACTGGCGTAGTTAATTCGTGCGAGCTGTGGGATCACGTGACTCAGTTAGAGCCAATGGCAGCACACCATCTTTCATTCATAGCTTTCACAGCACGGCTGTGAAAGCTATGAATACTATACCCCCCCAAAAGAACAGCTAAACCTCAATTAAATTTAAAAAAAACCATCACATTAATAAAATAAGTATAGTTAAATAAATTAACCATTTTAAACAAAAAATTAAATTTTTGAAAAAATTTAAAATCTTTTAAAAAGTTATAAAAATAAACTTACCTGTCTTTAAAGTCTCTAAAAAAGATATACCTGTTAAAAAAAATTCAAAATAATACTTAATTAAGTACTTACCTTGTTAAAAGAGGGTCTTACACCTCCTTTCTTTATGTCTAAAATCTTCCATGCTTACCTGCGCGTCCAAAGCACTAAGTGCACTGCGTGCGCGCAGCCTGTAGCGCGCACGCGGTTCACCTGGGAACTGCCCCCTTTTGAATTCACCAAGTGCCGGTTTTCAGCGCATGCGCAGTGCATGCAGAAAACCGGCAATTGGAGACAGAATACGCGAGAGTACACAGTGCGTACTCTCGCATAGCGGCACTAATTTTGGGGCCAATATTTACTGCCGCCTCCCAATTCCACAATGTACGGCTGCTCTCCCCAATTGTACAATTTACGGCTGCCTGCCAATTCGATGATGCACTGCTACCGTCCCCAATTGTAACATTTACTGCTACCGCCTCCCAATCCAAAATGTCCTATTGCCCTGCCAAAGTGTAGAATTTACAGCCGCCTCTCAATTGCACAATGAATTGCTGCCCTCCCCAACTGCACCATTATACGTCTGCCTCACAATTCCACAACTAACTGCTGCCCTCTAAAATTGTACCATATACTGCTGACACCCAATTCCACAATGTACTGCTTCCTTCCACAATTGCACCATTTATTGCCACCTCCCAATTCCAAAATGTACTACTGCCCTCCCAAATTGTACCATATACTGCCGGCTCCCAATTCCAAAATGTACTACTGCCCTCCCAAATGGTAACATATACTGCCGCCTCCCAATTCCACAGTGTACTACTGCCAAACCCAATTGTAACATTTACTGCTGCCTCCCAGTTCCAGAATGTACTGCTGCCCTCTCCAATTCTACCATTTACTGCTGCCTCTCAATTCGAAAATGCACTGCTACCGTCCCCAATTTAACAGATACTGCTGCCGCCTCCCAATTCCACAAAGTACTGCTGCACTCCTAAATTGTAGCATTTACAGCCGCCTCTCATTGCACAATGTATTGCTGCCCTCCCCAACTGCACCATTTACTTCTGCCCCCAATTCCACAACGAACTGCTCTCATCTACAATTGTACCATATACTGCTGCCACCCAATTCTACAGTTTACTACTGCCCTCCCAAATTGTACCATATTCTGCCGCCTCCCAATTGCACAATATACTGCTGCAATCCCTAATTGTAACATTTACTGCTGTCTCCCAATTCCACAATAAACTGCTCTTTCGCCAATTGTAGCATTTAATGCTGCCTCCCAATTCCACAATGTACTGCTGCCCTGTCCAATTGTACCATTTACTGCCGCCTCCCAATTCCACAATGTACTACAGCCCAACCCAATTGTACCAATACTGCCGGCTCCCAATTCCACAATGCACTACTACCTTCCCAAATGGTATCATTTACTGCTGACGCCTCCCACTTCCACAATGTACTGCAGTCCTCCCCAATTGTACCATTTACTGCTGCCTCCCAATTCCACGATGAATTGCTGCCTTCTCCAATTGTACCATTGACTGCTGCCTCGCAATTCCACAATGTACTGCGGCCCTCCCCAATTGTACCATTTACTACCGCCTCCCAATTCCACAATATACTGCTGCCTTCTCCAATTGTACCATTTACTACCGCCTCCCAATTCCACAATATACTGCTGTCCTCTCCAATTGTACCATTTACTGCTGCCTCTCAATTCCACAATGAATTGCTGTCCTCTCCAATTGTACCATTTACTGCTGCCTCTCAATTCCACAATGAATTGCTGTCCTCTCCAATTGTACCATTTACTGCTGCCTCTCAATTCCACAATGAATTGCTGTCCTCTCCAATTGTACCATTTACTGCTTCCTCTCAATTCCACAATGAATTGCTGCCTCTCCAATTGTACCATTTACTGCCGCCGCCCAATTCCACAATGTACTGCTGCCATCCCCATTTTTACCATTTATTGTCCGGCTCACAATTCCACAATGTACAGCTGCCCTCCCAATTGTACCATTTACTGCTGCGCTCTCAATTCCACAATGAACTGCTGCCCTTCCCAATTGTCCCATTTACTGCCCCCTCCCATTTCAACAATGTACTGCTGCCCTCCCCAATTGTACCATTTATTGTTACCTCCCAATTCCACAATGAACAGCTGCCCTGCCAATTGTATGTTTTACTGCCGCCTCTCAATTCCACAATATCCTGTTGCCCTCTACAATTGTCCCATTTACTGCCGCCTCCCAATTCAATAATGTACTGCTCGAGTCCTCAAATTGTACCTTTTACAGCTGCCTCTCAATTCCACAATGTTCTGCTGCCCTTCCCAATTATAACATTTAATGGTGCCGCCGCCCAATTCCACGATGAATTTATGCCCTCCACAATTGTACAATATATTGACGCCTCCCAATTCCACAATGTACTGCTTCACTCCTCAATTGTGCTATTTACTGCTGCAGCTTCCCAATTCCACAATGAACTGCTTGCCTCACCAATTTTCCCATTTTCTGCTGCGTCCCAACTCCACAATATACTGCTGCTCTCCCCAAGTGTACCAATTACTGCTCCCACCTCCTAATTCCACAATGCACGGCTGCCCTTTCCAAATGTACCATTTTCTACTCTCCCCATTCCACAATGTACTGCTGCCCTGCACAATTGTACCATTTACTGCTGCCTCCCAATTCCCCAATGGACTGTTGCCTTCCCCAATTGAACCATTATCTGCTGCCCCCCAATTGCACAAAGTACTGCTCTGTTTGTATCATGTCCAATTGAACAATTAACTGTAACTCTATTCCCCTGTGTATAGCTTACCATGTCCAACTGAACAATTAACGTTAAGTTTCTTATCCTATATCTTGTTTATCATGTCCAATTTAACAAGTAACTATAACTTTATCCTCCTGTGTATAGGTTTTCCTGTTCAAATTGGCCAGGGAATCAATAGTTACAGAAGAGGAGTGTAAAGTGAGAGGAACTGCTGTTACACTTTCACAATAAACACACCTAGGGCAGGTGCAGCACGGGTAAGTTACGAAGAAACGCTCACTCTATACTGTCCTATCAAACACTCCCTGGGCAAGAACAGCACGGGTTTGATACAGAGTTAATCTCCCTTTCCACTGCTACATCAAAAATATCGCAGGGCAGGTAGAGCACGCGTTAGATACAGAGTAAAGGTCCCTTTACACTGATCCATCAAACACTCCCAGGGCAAGTACAGCACGGGATTGATACAGAGTAAAGCTCACTTTGCACTGTCCCATCGAACACTCTCAGGGCATGTAGAGCAGGGTTTGGATAAAGAGTAAAGCTCACTCTGCACTCTCCCATCAAACACATCCAGTGCAGGTACAGTACTGTTAGATACAGAGTAAAGCTTCGTCAACACTGTCCCATCAAACACTCCCAGGGCAGCTACAGCATTTGTTAGATACAGATTAAAGCTCCCTCTATACTTTCTCATCATAAACTCCCAGGCCGGTTTCAGCACGGGTTAGATACAGAGTAAATTTTCCACTACACTGTCCCACCAAACACTCCCAGGGCAGCGACAGCACGGGTTAGATACAGAGTAAAGCTCCCTCTACACTGTCCCACCAAACCCTGCCAGGGCAGCGACAGTACGGGTTAGATACAGATTAAAGCTCCCTCTACACTGTCCCATCAAACACAGAGCAGGTAGAGCATGTGTTCAATGCAGTGTACAGCTCCCTTGACAATATCCAATGAAGTACAATCAGCTCCGGTACAGCATATGGTGAATACAGAACGAAAATCTCTCCACATGTAAGTGTCAAACACTCCCAGGTGAGGTATTGGCAAGATTTATCTACGTGTTAATCTACACTCAACTTCCCACAACAAAGGCCGAGCCTGACGGAAGATGTAGATCATCTCCCGGCATCTGGTTAGACTCTCACCGCGGCAAAATCGTGGACTGATGGGATTCTTAGTAAAGTTCCTCACCTTTCCAATCATCGATGCAGCATCGCGTTTTATCCCTTCTCCGGAGCTGGATTTTGAAACTGGGGTCGGGTTGGGGTCGTGAATCACGCATTCTGGCTTGTGAACCCGCCTCCATCGAGATGTTGCCAACCCACTGTATTTTCCCTTGATTGACCTTGTTGAGCCAGCCCAGTGGGCTCAGCAGGCCAATTAAGGGCCACCCGGCAACAGTTGACGTCACAGATTGACATTTCATCTGTCAACAGCTTTTGACAGATGAAATATCAGCGTTTGACAGCTCTGTGAAGCTGTCAAACACTGACAATATGATTTTAAACTTCTGTCCTTCCTCTCCGGCTGAGGTAGAAATCATTCCAGCACAGAAAAGAGAAGGCTGCAGTTTTTGAAAGGACCACGGCTTTTCTGCTTTCTGTGCCGGTGAGATTTCTGACTCCCGGGAACTGAAGTGCTGACACCTGCAGTAGGAACTTAAGGTAAGTAAAACTTTTTCCTACACTTAGCACTTACCTTACACACTTACCTCTGCACACATGCACCCATCACTTACCTGCCCAACGGACATATCAAACCCTCCAACCACTGCAGACCCACGGTCCGCTCCGATAACTTGGCGTGGTAGCCAACTGTCGGGAAGCCCAAATTTCAGTAATGAAAATAGGGATTATCCAAAATACTGCCTGTTAACTACCTGTCACTAATCCCTTCCCGCCTCGGGGAGACGGGTCTCAGCACAGGTCGGGTACCCGCCGCCAGAGAAACTGGCATGGAGGCGGGTTGGAGGCGGGATGGGGTCGGGACCCCCGAATCTGCAACTTTAACCCCCCACCCGACTCCACGGGCCATTGAAAAGCCAGCCCTGAGGGTCTCGGTCCCGCGGGATCTGCTCTGTGAAGCCCGAAACATTTATCGTGTCCCAGTAAGTGTGGCGATAATTCGACTTGTCTCTCTCCACCTTCCTGAGATATTGCTCACTCCCAGAGACTGTCAATAGAAAAATGGTACATTTTAATCCCAGATTATGGACCTGGAATACAATTGAGCTGTTTTTGTCGCTGTGATATTACTTAATTTGAATATATTTGTAATTAATGAATGTATTTGAATTACTTACTTCAATATTAAATTGATCTTTTCTGTCCATTGCCCTGTTTATTCTCCCAGTGTCAGCTGTCACTCCAGCTCCTCCAACACTGACATTCCACTGTTGCACCATAACAAGGGGCGGGGCCTTTACTCCAGGTGACATCACACAGGATCCGGGATCCAATCACACAGCAACCAGGAACGATGTTACAAAGTGACCGGAACCCATCCCAATCGAGGGGTCACTGGGTCACATTGAAGAAGCTCTGCTCCTGGTTTGCAGTCTCACTGGGCATGAACACATGTTGTACAATAAGCCCCACCTCCGACCCTGCTCCCATATTCTGAGACTCCAGGCAGGGAGCGCAGAATTCCAAAATTACACCTCATGAATTCTCCCTCCAATCCTCCAAATGTCTGGTCCCCTTATTCAATGGCCACAGCCCGCACCCGCCCCCCCCCCCCACCCACCACCCCGCCAAATGTCAATTTGTTGCTTTATACACCCTGAAGTCTCCCCTATTTTTATAACAGGCAGTGTGTCTCCCTCCTGCTTTGTCAGTGAGAGGCAGTTTGAGGTATTCCTGTTGGGATGAGGCAGGGATATTACAACCTCTCCTGTGTTCTGAAACCAATATATTCCCTACAACAGGAAGGGCATCAGAGGCAATAAATGAAGTGGTCATCAGGGGGATCAAGTGGTGTGAACATCAGAGCAATAATTGGAGGTGAACATCAAGGGAAATAATGGATAAAGCTACTGGTACAAAGTCCCCAGAAACAAGAGAAGAATAGAGAAGGTATTACTAAAGATGAGAGAGTACGGAACCGCCCGGTAAATAACAATCATCGCAGATTAGATAATGCCAGGTGCAGCACGCGTTATATGCAGAGTAAAACTCCCTCTCAACTGTTCCAGCAAACCAAAACAACAAAAACTTACATTTATATAGTGCCTTTAACGTAATAAAAAGTCCCAAGGCGCTTCACAGAAGTGTTATCAAAAAACAATATTTGACACCGAGCCGTATAAGGAGATGTTCGGGCAGGTGAACTATAGCTTGTTCAAAGATGTAGTTTTGTAGAAGCGTCTTAAAGGAGGAAATAGAAATGGAGAGATTTAGGGAGGGAATTCCAGAGCTTAGGACCCAGGCAGCTGAAGGCAAGACAGCCAATGGTGGAGCGAATTAAAATCTGGATGTTCAAAAGACCAGAATAGGCGGAGTGCAGATGTCTAGGTGGATTATAGGGCTGGAGGAGATTGCAGAGATAAGGAGAGGTGACGCCATGGAGGGATATGAAAACAAGGATGAGAACTTTAAAATCGAGACATTCCTTAACTGGGAGCCATTGTAGGTCAGCAAGCAGAGGAGATGGGCAAGTGGGACTTGGTACGAGTTTGGACACGGTTGGCAGAGTTTTGGATGAACTCAAGTTTATTGTGCGCAGAACTAGGGAGGCCAGCTAGGAGTGTGTTGGAATAGTCAGGTCTAGAGGTGAGAGAGGCATGGACGAGAGTTTTGGCAGCAGGTGAGTTGAGGCAAGGGAACAGACATGCGATGTTACGAAGGTGCAAATGGGCAGTCCTAGTGATAGAACGGACAGGAAGTAGGAAGCTCAATTTGAAATCAAATATGACACCAAGGTAGCGAACAGACTTGGTCAGCCTTAGACAGTTGCCTGGTAGCGAGATTGAATCAGTGTAAAGGGAACAGAGTTTATGGTGTGAATCGAAGGCAATGGCTTTGGTCTTTCTGATATTTAATTGAAGGAAATTTCTACTCTTCCAGTGCTGAATGTCGGACAAGCAGTCTGATAGTATAGAGGTGGTGGAGGGTTCGAGCGAGGTGGTGACGGGGTTGAGCTGGGTATCATCAAAGTCCCTGTCAAAACTCACGTTTGTGTTGTCGGATGATGTCACCGAGGGTCATCATGTATACAGGATGGGGCAAAGGATTGATCCTTGTGGGACACCAGAGGTGACCATGCGGGATCGGGAAGAGAAGCCATTGCAGGTTATTCTATGGTTATGGATAGAAAGATAGGAATGAAAGCAGGCGAGTGCAGTCCCATTCAGATGGAAGACGGTGGAGAGGCCTTGGAGCAGAATTTTGTGGTCAACCGTGTCAAAGGCTGCAGCCGAGAAGGCATAGATTACCTTTGTCGGAGACAATTAGGATGTCATTTGTGACATTGGTAAGAGCAGTTTCAGTACTGTGGCAGGGGTGGAAACCTGATTGGAGGGATTCGAACAAAGAGTTCTGAATAAGATGGGCACGGATTTGAGAGGCGACAATACGTTCAATAATTTTGGAGAGGAAAGGGAGGTATGAGATGAGGCTATAGTTTGCAAGGACAGAGGGGTCAAGGGTTTGTTTTTGAAGCGAGAGGTGATGACAGCAGATTTTAAGGAAATGGCGACAATACCAGTGGAGAGAGAACAGTTAACAATATCCGCTAACGTGGGAGCCAGGAAGGAGAGTTGGGATGTCAGCAATTTAGTAGGAATAGTGTCGAGAGATCAGGAGTTCTGCCTCATTGACAAGATGAGCTCGGAGAGGGCATGAGGATAGACAGGAAAGCAATTAGAGAAATATGCAAATTTAGGATTAGGGCAGGGGAAACCGGAGAGGAAACCAGATCCCGTTGGATAGGGGAGGAGAAGGAATTAATAGCAGAAGCAATTGAACTGATTTTGTCGATTATTTTAACAAAGAAGACTATGAGCTCCTCCCATTTATTGTTGGAGGTGAGGAAGGAGGAGGCTGGGGAGGGTGGTTTGAGAAGACGATAGGTGGTGGAGACGGGAAGCCTGGTGTTATTTTTGCCATCCATGATGATCTTAGCTTAGTGGGCGGTTTTAGTGATGGAGAAGACGACCCGATACTGCTTTATCGTATCTAGTCCAATCTAATGATGGATGATTAGACCAGTTTTCCACCAAAGACGTACAAGTCTGCATCCCGTGGACTTAAGGGAGCGGAAATGAATGGTATAGGTGGGGAACGACTAGGGTGAAAGAGAGTAATGATTTTAGTCAGCACAAGGGCATAATGGGGGAATTGAGAGTGCGATTTAATAAGTCAGTAGCTGCAGAGATGTCGTGGAGAATAATAGGCCAAAGGCGAGGTAGCTGGGAATTAGAAAGTGCAGTGGTAAGGGCTTGAGGGAGAGTTTTTTTCCCGGTGCAGTTACGAAAAGAAATGGGTTCAGGAGCAGGAAGAGGAATATGGGTAGAGAGCGATATAGAAAAAAAATTACAGGATTTATCTATTTCATATGAGTAATGTGTCAGTATTAGGCAACGATTCTGTAAGCTGGAATTTTAATTGGCACTGCTGGAGATAAAATATCGTCAAGATAAATCCCTCCCTTATCAGTAATAGAATCCGGCTCAGAGTCATTGAGCTGGAGTGCGAGTTGGAGACACTCGAACACATAATGGAGGGGGCGGAATTCTGGACAGTTTTATCCACAATACAGTCACACCCCAGAAGAAACCACAGGTTCTGGAAAGGAAAGATGTGCCTGTTCGGGAGGCGGGTAGCGGGGATTTAGGAGAGGTTGAGCTCCTGTCCAACAGGTACGATGCACTCGCTACCTGCGAGGACAAGGAGAAATACTGCAGGGAGGACAGCCACAATGTCGACCAAGGCACCGTGGCTCAGAAGGCTGTCCAAGGGGGTGGAGAGCAGATAGAAATGTGCTAGTGATAAGGGATTCTATAATTAGGGGTTTGATAGCGTCCTTTGCAACTAAGAATGAGAAGCCAGAAGGGTGTGTTGCCATGGTAAGCGATATCTCACTCTTGTTGTTGTGAAACTTGGAAAGGGAGGGGGTAAATCCAGTTGTCGTGTTCCATGTTGGAACAAACGATATAGGTAGGAAAAGGGAGGCGGTCGTTCTGAAAGAGTATGAGGATATAGGATCTAAATTACAAAGCAGGACCTCGAAGGGAATAATCTCTGGATTATAGGGCGAGCCATGTGCAAATTGGCATAGTAGCCGATATATAAGGAGAATTAACACGTGGCTAAAGGGCTGGTGTGGGAAAGAGGAGTTCCTTTTCATGGGACATTCCCACCAGTTCTGGGACAGCATGTAGCTGTACCGATGGGTGGGTTCGACCTGAACCGGGCTGGGACCCGTGTCCTAGCAGAAAGGGTTAAAAGGGAGTTGGCAAAGGCTTTAAACTAGTAAGACGGGCGGAGGGATCTACAAGAAATGTAAACAGCCTAAATATTAAAAACGCAGGAAAAGAGAGCATGGGAAAGAATAAAGTAAGGGAGGACATTCATGGCAAGGGAATAAATAGAGTTATCGAATAGGAAGCTAAAAAAATAGTTAAGCATAAAGTGAGAGGAAATCCTATTAAAAATGAGTTAAACTGTCTGTGCAGTAATGCATACAGTGTTCGTAATAAAACAGGGGAGCTGGAAGCAATCATAAATTGCAAGAAAACAGACAAAGTAGCGATTACTGAGACATGGATCAAGAAAAATCAGGACTGGAAATTAATCATTGCAGGGCATAACATATTTGGAAAAGGTAGGGAGGGAAAAAGAGGAGGTGGAGTAGCTGTACGTATTAGAGATAACATAATGGCACTAGAAAAAAGTGACACAAATATGAACAAGACAAAAGTCGAATCCACATGTATTAGCTAAAATATTAAAAAGGACCAATCACATTAATAGGCGCAGTCTATAGACCAACTAGTAGTGGAAGGGAGGTGGAGGGATAAATAGTCAGACAAATTAGGGAACTTAGTAAAAAAACATAGAATAATAATCTTGGTGGATTTCAATTCCCCCGATATTAACTGGAGAGAAGAGGTAGGTAAGGGAATAAGGGAGTGGTGATACTACAATCTGTACAGGACTCCTTTCCAGTCCAGTTCTTTAAATGCCCAACAAGGGAGGATTAGATATTGGATCTAGTAATGAGGAATGAACCAGAGCAGATAAGAGAAGTAAAAGTACAGGAACATATAGGCAATAGTGACCATAACATAAGACGGTTTAAGATGATAATTGAGAAGGAAATAAGTATGACGAAAATCAAGTTAATAGATTGGAGAAAAGTTGATTTTGAGGGGCTGAGAATAGAACTTGGCAAAAAAATGAGCAACAATATTGGCAAACAACAATGTAGAACACCAATGGGAAACATTTAAAACAGTGTTCAATTGAATGCAGGAAAAATATATTTTGCGAAAAGGAAAAGAACAAACTAAACGATAATGAGATTCCATGGATGAATAAAGCCATAAGGAACGATTGAGGGTAAGGAAAGAGGTATATATTAAGTACATAGACAGCAGGGGAGTGCATGATAAGGGAGAATACGAAAAGATTAGGAGAGAAGTCTAAAAAACAATTAGGGTGACAAAGAGGAACTATGAAATAAAATTATCAAGGAACACAAAACAAAGTAGTAAAATAATTTATAGGCACATCCATAGAAGAGGACGGCTCGGATGAGATTAGGGCCATGAAGGGATAGACAGGATAATACCACAGGTAACGATAGAGAGGTGGCAGAAATATTTAATCATTATTTGGCTTCAGGATTTACCAGGGAGATCGAACAGGTGGACATGACATTGGATAATGAGATTGGTAATGAGATAAGTGAAATTAAAATAAAAAGGGGATTTATTAAATAAACTAATCAAACTCAAAGAGGATAAAAACTTAGTTCCGGAAGGATCGCATCCATACATTTAAAAAAAAATCTCAGGAACAGATAACAGAGGCATTACTGCGCATATTCAATAATTCGTTAGAAAATGGTGTGGTGCCAGAGGACTGGCGGATAGCTAACCTCATACCGATATTTAAGAAGAGGGACAGAACATGTCCAGGGAATTATAGACCAGTCAGCTTATCCTCAGTGGTAGGTAAAATAATGGAATCCCTACTAAAGGAGAAAACAGAAGTATCTAGAAACCAAAACTATAAAAATGAATTGTCAGCATGGATTTCAAAAGGGAAAGTCTTACTAGACCAATCTTATTGAATTTTTTTGTAGAGGTAACAGAGAGAGTAGATAGTAGTAATGCAGTCGATGTAATTTAAATGGATTTTCAAAAGGCCTTCGATAAGTTACCCCATAACAGACTTCATAACTGGCTTCAGGGCAGAAAGCAGAGAGTAGGACTAAAGGGTAGTTATTTATCGGGGCAGAAGGTGGGTATTGGTGTTCCACAAGGATCATAAGACCAGAAGAATATAAGAAATAGGCCATTCGGCCATTCCAGCCTGATCCGCCATTCAATGAGATCATGGCTGATCTTCTGCCTCAAATCCATTCACCGGCCCTATCGCTATATCCCTTGATGCCCTTAATAGTCAGAAATCTATCGACTTCTGTTTTGAATATACATAATGACAGAGCCTGCACAGCCCGCTGGGGTAGAGAATTCCAAAGATTTACCACCCTCTGTCTGAAGAAATTTCTCTCATCTCAGTCCTGAATGACCTACCCTTTATCCTGAGGCTGAGGACCCTGATTCTAGATTCCCAAGCCAAGGGAAACATTCTCCCAGCATCCATCCTGTAGGAGTAAAAATTTATATAGGGTTTTAAACAGAAATGTAAAATTAAAGAATGCGCCGTAAGAGGTAAATTCGTAAATAGAGAATGGTTTCGCTGACAGTGCGATGAGTAATGTCTGTGTTCAACATTGAGGCCCACCAAGGAGGCCACCAAGACAATAATAGTACAACGATTACACAATCACCGCATGACCGGCTAGTCCGAATGAACAGATGTGAGGCAAACCGCTATGCTTGTAGTTTCGGTAGGGAAGTAACATTTTAACCTAACGTACATATTGGCCCAAAAATTAGTGCCTCTACGCGAGAGTACGCACTGTGTACTCTCGCGTATTCTGTATCCAATTGCCGGTTTTCTGCATGCACTGCGCATGCGCTGAAAACCGGCACTTGGTGATTTCAAAAGGGGGCGGTTCCTAAGTGAACCGACTGCGCGCTACAGGCTGCGCGCACGCAGTGCACTTAGTGCTTTCAACGCGCAGGTAAGCATGGAAGATTTTGCACATAAAGAAAGGAGGCGTAAGACCCTCTTTTAACAAGGTAAGTAGTTAATTAAGTATTATTTTGAATTTTTTTCAACAGGTATAACTTTATTAGAGACTTTGAAAGGTAAGTTTATTTTTATAACTTTAAAAGATTTTAAATTTTTTCAAAAATTTAATTTTTTGTTTAAAGTGGTTAATTTATTTAACTATACTTATTTTATTAATGTGATGGGTTTTTTTTAAATTTAATTGAGGTTTAGCTGTTCATTTTGGGGGGTATAGATTCATAGCTTTCACAGCACTTGTTGTGAAAACTATGAATGAAAGATGGTGTGCTGCCATTGGCTCTAACTGAATCACGTGATCCCACAGCTCGCACGAATTAACTGTGCCTGTGGGATACGCAAGCACTGCCCAGCTGCTGTCTAGAAAATCAAGTTCGTGCGAGCTCGGAATGAAAAAGCCGGCGCGCAGTGAGATATCGCGGGGAAGCCTTACCCCCGCACGAAGGCTCCCTCTTTAATTTCTGGGCCATTATAATTAGAAATCTGTTGCTCAGGCTATGTGATTGGATGAATAATGTATAAAAGGAATCTCATACCACTGTAATTTCGAGAAGAAGCAAGTCACTAGATGGCTCTTCTCCCAGAGATCTCTGAATATTAATAAACTGTTTGCTTGTACCTATCAACACAGACTGGAGTGAAGTAATTTCTCCACAACAATCCTATCAAGCCCTGTAATAATGTTGAATGCTTCAATGAGATCTCCTCTCATTGTTCTGATTTCAAGAGAATACAGGCCGAATTTACTCAATCTCTTCTCAGACGACAATCCCGTCATCTCTGGAAACAATCTCGAGAACCTTTGTTGCAATCCCTCTATGGCAAGTATATCCTTCCTTAGGTAAGGTGACCAAAATTGTATACAGTGCTCACGGTGTGGTCTCACCAAGGCCCGATATAATTGGATTCAGGCTTCTTAACTCCGACACTCAAATACTCTTGGAATGAAGGAGAGCATAACATTTGCCTTCCTAATGGCTTGCTGCACCTGCTCATTCACTTTCAGTGACTCATGTACAAGGACACCCTGCTCCTTTTGAGCATCTGCATTTCCCAATCTTTCACCATTTCGGAAATATACTGACTTTCTGTGTTTTCTACCAAAGTGGATAACTTCACAGTTATCCACGTTATATTCCATCTGCCATGATCTCCCACACTGACTGAGCCTGTCGAGATCCCCTTGAAGCCTCTTCACATCCTGTTCACAACTGACACTACCACCTAGCTTGTTTCAGCAGCAAATTTGGAAATATTACATTTAGTCGCCTCATCCAAATCATTGATATAGATTGTGAATAGCTGGGGCCCAAGCACCAATCCTTGCGGTACCCCACTCGTCACAGCCTGCCATCCTGAAAAAGACTCATTTATCCCTACTCTTTGTTTTCTGTCTGTTAACCAATTCTCAATCCATGCTAGTATATTACCCCAATTCCATGTGCCCTAATTTTGTTCACCAAACGCTTGTGTGAGATCTTATCGAAGGCCTTCTGAATATCCAAATACACCACATCTACCGGTTCCCCTTTGTCTATTCCAGTAGATACATCCTCAAAGAAATCCAGTAGGTTTGTTAAACAGGATTCCCTTTTCATAAATCCATGTTGACTCTGTCCAATCTTACTATTAGATTCTAATTGCCCAGGTATTGCATTGTTTATAATAGATTCCAGCATTTTCCGAACTACTGATATAAATCTGCAGTTCCCCGTTTTCTCTCTCGCTCCGTTCTTAAATAGCAGGGTTACATTTGCTATCCTCCAAACTGTAGAAAGCGTTCCAGACTCTATAGAATTTTGGAAGACTACAACAAATGTGTCCACTATCCCAATGGCCACCTCTTTCAAAATCCCTAGGATGCAGGTCATCCAGTCCTTGGGATTTATTGACTTTTAGTCCCATTAATTTGGCTAGTCCTTTTTTTTACTAATAATAATTTATTTAAGTTCCTCATTCTCGCCACACCCTTGGATTTCTCGTATTTCTGCGCGGTTTTATGTGTCTTCCTCCGTGAAGACAGAAACAAAGTTTTTATTTATTTTCTCACCATTTCCTCATTCCCCATTTTAAATTCTCCAGTCTCTTACTGTAAAGGACCTACATTTACCTTCGGCAGTCTTTTGATTTTCACATACCTATAGACGCTTTTACAATCCGTTTTTATATTTTTCGCTAGTTTGTGCTCATATTTCATTTTCCCTTTCTTTATCAAATTCTTGGTCCACCTTTGCTGATTTCTAAAAAATCCCAATCCTCAGGCTGACCGCTTTTTCTGGCAACTTTATAAGCTTCCTCCTTTGACTTAATACTACCTCTAATTTCTTTTGTTAGCCATGTTTGGATCACTTTTCCTTTTGGGTTTTTATGCCCTAGAGGAATATATGTGTGTTGCAAATTGTGCATTATTTCCTTGAATGTTAGCCATTGTATGTCCACAGCATACCTTTTAGTGTAGTCTCCCAATCTACCATGGCCAACTTTCCCTCATACCTTTGTAGTTTCCTTTATTTAAATTGAAGACCTTAGTTTCAGATTGGACTACATCACTCTCAAACTTAATGTAAAATTCTATCGTATTATGGTCCTTGTATCTAAATGCCCCTTTACCACAAGATAATTGATTAGCCCTTTCTAATCAGTGCTGGGACCACTGTTGTTCACAATTTACATTACGATTTAGACTTCGGAATCAAAAACTCCATTTTTAAATTTTGCGAATGATAGAACATTGGGTTGATAGTCAACACTGAGAAGGACAGCAACAAATTAGAGGATGATATTAAGCAACTTGCAGAAGGGGCATATAATTGACTACTGAATTTCAACACAGATAAATGAGAGGTATTACATTTCGGTAGGAAGATTAGGGAGGTCAATTAACACTTCGAGATTGCAAGTCTGGGTGATGGAGTGGTACAAAGGGATCTCACAGTACAAATACACAACTCACTAAAAGTTGCGACACAGGTTAGCAATCCCTCTTCCCCAATCCCCCAATTACTGGTGCCTTCCCAAATCCCCCATTTACTGGTGCCTTTCCCAATCCCCCATTTACTGGTGCCTTCCCCAATCCCACATTTACTTTGGCCTTCCCCAATCAACCAATTACTGGTGCCTTCCCTAATCCCCCATTTACTGGTGACTTCCCCAATTCCCATGTACTGGTAACTTCCCCAATACCACATTTACTGGTGCCCTTCCCCAATCCCCCATTTACTGGTGCCTTCCCACAAACCCCCATTTACTGGTGCCTTCCCACAATCCCCCATTTACTGGTGCCCTTCCCCAATTCCCCATTTACTGGTGCATTCCCCAATCACCATTTACTGGATCCCTTTCGCAATCCTCCATTTCCTGGTGCCTTCACACAATTCCTATTTACTGGCGCCCTTCCCCAATAACCCATTTACTGGTGCCTTCCCCAATCCCTCATTTACTGTTGCCATTCCCCAATCCCCCATTTACTGGTGCCTTCCCCAATGCCCCATTTACTAGTGCCCTTCCCCAAAAACACATTTACTGGCACCTTCCCCAATCCCCCATTTACTGGTTACTTCCCCAATCCCACATTTACTGTTGCCATTCCCCAATTCCCCATTACTGGTGCCCTTCCCCAATCACCCATTTACTGGTGCCCTTCCCGAATCCCCCATTTACTGGTGCCCTTCCCCATCCCCCATTTACTGGTGCCCTTCCCCAATCCCCCATTTACTGTGGCCTTCCCCAATCCCCCATTTACTGGAGCCCTTCCCAATCCCCCATTTACTGGTGCCCTTCCCCAATCACCCATTTACTGGTGTCTCCCCAATCCTCCATTTACTGGTGTCTTCTCCAATCCCCCATTTACTGGTGCCCTTCCCCAATCCCCCATTTACTGGTGCCTTCCCCAATCATCCATTTACTGGTGCCCTTCCCCAATCCCACATTTACTGGTGCCCTTCCCCAATCCCCCATTTACTGGTGCCCTTCCCCAATCACCCATTTACTGGTGCCCTTCCCCAATCCCACATTTACTGGTGCCCTTCCCCAATCCCCCATTTACTGGTGCCCTTCCCCAATCCCCCATTTACTGGTGCCTTTCCCCAATCACCCATTTACTGGTGTCTCCCCAATCCCCCCATTTACTGGTGTCTTCCCCAATCCCCCATTTACTGGTGCCTTCCCCAATCACCCATTTACTGGTGCCTTCCCCAATCACCCATTTACTGGTGCCCTTCCCCAATCATCCATTTACTGGTGCCCTTCCCCAATCCCACATTTACTGGTGCCCTTCCCCAATCATCCATTTACTGGTGCCCTTCCCCAATCCCACATTTACTGGTGCCCTTCCCCAATCCCCCATTTACTGGTGCCCTTCCCCAATCCCACATTTACTGGTGCCCTTCCCCAATCCCACATTTACTGGTGCCCTTCCCCAATCCCACATTTACTGGTGCCCTTCCCCAATCACCCATTTACTGGTGCCCTTCCCCAATGCCCCATTTGCTGGTGCCCTTCTCAAATCCCCCATTTACTGCTGCCTTCCCCGATCCCCATTTACTGGTGTCCTTCCCCAATCCCCCATTTGCAGGTGCCCTTCCCCAATCACCCATTTACAGTTGTCTTCCCCAATTCCCCATTTACTGGTGCCTTCCCCAATCCCCAATTTACTGTTACCTTCCCCAATCCCCCATTTACTGGAGCCCTTCCCCAATCCCCCATTTACAGAAGCCTTCCCCAATCCCCCATTTACTGGTGTCCTTCCCCATTTCCCATTTACTGGTGCCCTTCTCCAATCACCCATTTACTGGTGCCCTTCCCCAATCCCCCATTTACTGTTGTCTTCCCCAATCCCCCATTTACTGGTGCACTCCCCAACCCCCATTTACTGGTGCCTTCCCCAATCTCCTATTTACTGGTGACCTCCCCAATCCCCCATTTACAGTTGTCTTTAGAAGGGGTCCTTGATGATGAGACTCCCTCTTTAAAAGGGGTCCATAATGGGGAGACTCTTTTTAAAAGGGGTACCTTAGGGCGAGACTCTATCTTTAAAAGGTGTCCCAGATGGTGATACTCCCTCCTTAAAAGGTATCCCTGATGGTGAGATTCACTCTTTAAAAGGGGTCCCTGGTCGTTAGAATCTCTCTCTAAAAGAGGTCCCTGATGGTGAGACGCCCTCTTTAAAATGTGTCCCAGTTGGAGACACTACCTCTTTAGAAGGTGTCCCTGATGGTGAGACTCTTTCTTTAAAATGTGTCCATAAGAGGAAAATTATCTTTAAAAGTGGTCCCTGATAAATAGACTCTCTTTAAAAGGGGCCCATGATAGAAAGACTCTCACTTTAAAATGGGTCCCCGAGGGTGAGACTCCCTCTTTAAAAGGGATCCCTGATAGAAAGAAACCCTCTTTAAAAGGGTCTCTGATGGTGAGACTCTCTCTTTAAAAGGGATCCCAGATGTTGAGACTCCCTTTTCAAAAGGGGTCCCGATGGTAAGAATCCCTCCTTAAAACGAGTCCCTGATAGAAAGACTCCCTCTTCAAAAGAGTCTCTGATGGTGAGACTCTCTCTTTAAAAGGGATCCATAAGGGGGAGACTCTCTATTTAAAAGGGATCCATGATATTGTCATACCCTCTTTAAAAGCTGTTCCTGATGGAGACACTCCCCCTTTAAAAGGTGTGCCTAACAAGATGATTCTCTTCATAATAGGTCCCTGATAAAAAGAATCTGTCTTTAAAAGGCGCCCTTGAAATAAAGACTCCCAATTTAAAAGGGTCTCTAATGGTGAGACTCCCACTTTAAATTAGGTCTGTGATAGAAAAACACCCTCTTTGAAACGGATCCCTGGTCGTGAGACTCACTATTTAAAAGGGACCCCTGATGGTGAGACTCCATATTTGAAAGGTGTCCTTTATGGGGAGACTCCCTCTTTAAATGGGTCTTAAATGGTGAGAATGTCTCTTTAAAAGGGGTTCCTGATGGGGAGACACTCTCTTCAAAAGGGGTCCCTGATGGGGAGACTCCCTCTTTAAAAGGGGTCCCTGATGGTGATACTCCCTCTTTAAAATGGGTCTCTGATGGTGAGACTCCCTCTTTTAAACTGGTCCCTGATGGTGAGACTCCCTTTTTTAAAAGTGATCCCGGATTGTGAGACTTCCTCTTTTAAAAGATTCCCTGATGTTGAGACTCCCTCTTTAAATGTGGTCACTGTTGGGGAAATACTCGCTTTAAAAGCTGTCCCTGATAGAAAGACATCCTCTTTAATAGGGGTCCTTGATAGGAATACTCTCTCTTTAAAATGAGTCCCCATGGTTGAGACTCCCTCTTTAAAAGGGGTCCATGATAGAAAGACACCCTCTTTAAAAGGGTCTCTGATGGCGAAACTCCCTCTTTAAAAGGGGTCCCTGATGGGGAGACTCTCTCTATAAAAGTGTCTCTGATGGTGAGACTCTCTCTTTAAAAGAGGTCCCTGATGGTGAGACGCCCTCTTTAAAAGGTGACCCTGATGAAGACACTCCCTCTTTCAAAGTCTCCCTGATGGTGAGACTCTTTCTTTAAAATTAGTCCCTAATAGGAAGATCCTCTTTAAAAGATGTCCCTGATAAATAGATTGTCTTTAAAAGGGGCCCATAATAGAAAGACTCTCTATTTAAAATGGGTCCCCGATGGTGACACTCCCTTTTTAAAAGGATTCCCTGATAGAAAGACTCCATCTTTAAAAGGGTCTCGGATGTTGAGACACTCTCTTTAAAAGGGTCGCTGATGGTGAGACTCTCTCTTTAAAAGGGTCTCTGACGGTGAGACTCTCTCTTTAAAGGGGCCCCTGATGGTGTGTCTGTCTCTTTAAAAGGGGTCCCTTATAGTGAGAGTTCCTTTTTAAAAGAGACCCCTGATGGTGAGATTCCCTCTTTAAAAGGGTTCCCAGATGGTGAGACTCCCTTTTCAAAAGGGGTCCCTGATGGTGAGACTCCCTCTTTAAAAGGGGTCCCAGATGGTGAGACTCCCTTTTCAAAAGGGATCCCTGAAGTTGAGACTCCCTCTTTAAAACGGATCACTGATAGAGACACTGCCTCATAAAAAGGGTCCCTGATAAAAAGATTCCCCCCTCCAAATAATCTCTGATGGTGAGATTCCCTCTTTAAAAGGGATCCCTGATAGTGTCACACCCTCTTTAAAAGCTGTCCCTGATGGAGACACTCCCTCTTTATAAGGTGTCCCTGATGGTGAGACTCTCCATTTAAAAGGTGTGCCTAACAGGATGATTCTCTTTATAATAGGTCACTGATAAAAAGAATCTGTCTTTAAAAGGCGCCCTTGAAAGAAAGACTCCCAATTTAAAAGGGTCTCTGATGGTGAGAATCCCCCTTTAAATTAGTTATGTGATGGAAAAACACCCTCTTTGAAAGGGATCCCTGTTGGTGAGACTCACTCTTTAAAAGGGATCCCTGATCGTGAGACTCCCTCTTTGAAAGGTGTCCATCATGGGGAGACTCCCTCTTTAATTGGGTCTCTGATGGTGACACTTCCTCTTTAAAAGGGATCCCTAATGGTGAGAATGTCTCTTTAAAAGGGGTTCCTGATGGGGAGACACCCTCTTCAAAAGGGGTCCCATATGGTGAGACTCTCTCTTTAAAAGGGGCCCCTGATGGGGAGACTCCATCTTTAAAAGGGGTTTCTGATGTTGAGACTCCCTCTTTTAAACTGGTTCCTGATGGTGAGACTCCTTCTTTAAAAGGGGACCTTGATGGGAAGACTCTCTCTTTAAAATGGGTCCCCATGGTTGAGACTCCCTATTTAAAAGGGGTCCATGATAGAAAGACACCCTCTTTAAAAGGGTCTCTGATGGCGAGACTCCCTCTTTAAAAGGGGTCCCTGATGGAGTTATCCTCTCTTTAAAAGGGGTCCCTGATGTTGAGACTCTTTAAAAGGGGTCACTGATGATGAGATTCTCTCGTTAAAAGGGGACCCTGATGATGAGACTCTCTCTTTCAATTGTAACTCTACTTGAGGGAGGGGCGATAGCTCCGAAAGCTTGTAATATTAAATAAATCTGTTGGACTATAACCTGGCGTTGTGCGACTTCTCACATGTGGATGTATACAGAATACCCCCAAAAGCGTGATCATACCATTTTTGTTCCAATATTCTCATCCAAAGGGATTCTGTCCTTGTCCCCTCAAGAACATCCTCCCTTTCCAACACTACAATGTCTTCCTTAATCAGCACTGCCACCCCACCTCCCTTTTTTTCTTCCCTATCTTTTCTGAACACCTTGTTCCCTTGAAAATTAAGTTCCCAGTCCTCACCGATTTAAGCCACGTTTCCGTTATTGCCAACAAAATCATATTGCCATACGGATAATTGTGCTTGTAGCTCACCAACCTTAATCACCACACTTTGTGCGTTTACGTGCATGCTTTCTGAACCCCTTTTTGAATTTTTCGTCATCTTTCTGAATCTCCAATCTAATATTCTACTACAACCTCCTCCAGTACTATATTCTCTAGCACTATCCAACACACATTTTATGCACCTTATTCCTCTTTTCTGCACCTATATGCTGGTGCCCATCCCCCTGCCAAGCTAGTTTAAACCCTCCCCAACAGGACTAACAAACCTCCCCGCGAGAATATTGCCCCGGCTCCGTTGAGGTTTAACCCGTCCGGCTTGTACAGGTCCCACCATCAACAGAAACCGTCCCAATGCCATAGGAATCTGAAACGGTCCCTCCTGCATCATCTATCCAGCCCCGCATTCATCTCTTCTTTCCTCCTACTCCTATACTCACTAGCACATGGCACCGGGAGTAATCCGGCGATTACTAACTTTGTGGTCCTGCTTTTTAATCTCTCTCCTCGATCCCCAAACTCTGCCTGCATGACCTCATCCCTCTTTGTGCCTATGTCGTTGTTGTCGATTTGGACAACGACCTCTGTCTTTTCACACTCCCCGCTCAGAGTGTCCTGCAGCCGATCAGTGACATCCTTGATGATCCATACCATCCTGGATTCATGTCGACGGCCGCAGAAACGCCTGCCTGACCACGTGGAGCAGCTAATAAATACATAGCTTGCGGAAACACAAATTGTCCCTTCTGCTCCGGTAGAAATATCACACAGCAAAAGAATTAGATGCTCTAGGCGAAGCTCGAACTCACAACCTCGGCATTTCCCGAGCCTGTACTGTCATATAAGCACCGCGCGCTAATCGATTGCGCCATTACAGCCACACATGTTTGGCGGCACTTATTTGTGCTGATTTAATTCCACATTCAGGTTGTAGAAGCGTGCGGGTGCGCAGGGGCAATGGTTAATGTTATCTAACCAGCTGGATCCTTTCGCATCACATTGAAGTTAGCCCTATTCCAGTTTAGAAGTTACACTCTAGATTGTTCCTTGCTCCTCTCCATTTCTAATCCAAATCGTATGATACGATGATCACTCGTAGCCAAGTGTTCTCCCACAGACACTTTGTCAACCTGGACAACCTCATTCCCCAGCACCAGACCGGCAATGCCCCCTTCCTAGTTGGGCCAAGAACATATTATTCAACGAAATTCTCCCGAACACATTTCAGAAATTCCTCCCCTTCATTTCGCTTTTCCCCAGCATTATCCCAATCGACATTTGAGTAATTAAAGTCCCGCAATAACACAACTCGAGAGCTTTTGCATATCTCTGCGATTTCTCTGCAGATTTGCTCCTCTAACTCCCTCTCACTATTTGGATGTCTATAGAATACCCCCAATAGCGTGATCATACCATTTTTGTTCCACAATTCTCATCCAAATGGATTCTGTCCTTGTCCCCTCAAGAACATCCTCCCTTTCCAACACTACAATGTCTTCATTAATCAGCACTGCCACCCCACCTCCATTTTTTCTTCCCTATCTTTTCTGAACACCTTGTACCCTTGAATATTAAGTGCCCAGTCCTCACCGATTTAAGCCACGTTTCCGTTATTGCCAACAAAATCATATTGCCATACGGATAATTGTGCTTGTAGCTCACCAACCTTAATCACCACACTTTGTGCGTTTACTTACATGCTGTCTGAACCCATTTTTGAATTTTTCGTCATCTTTCTTAATCTCCAATCTAATATGGTACTACAACCGCCTCCAGTACTATATTCTCTAGTACTATCCAACACACGCACTATTTTATGCACCTTATTCCTCTTTTCTGCTCCTATATGCTGGTGCCCATCCCCCTGCCAAGCTAGTTTAAACCCTCCCCAACAGGACTAACAAACCTCTCCGCGATAATATTGCCCGGCTCCGTTGAGGTGTAACACGTCCGGCTTGTACAGGTCCCACCTTCCCCAGAAACAGTCCCAATGCCTCAGGAATCTTAAGCGCTCCCTCCTGCATCATCTCTCCAGCCACGCATTCATCTCTTCTTTCCTCCTACTCCTGTACTCACTAGCACGTGGCACCGGGAGTAATCCGGCGATTACTACCTTTGAGGTCCTGCTTTTTAATCTCTCTCCTCGCTCCCTAAACTCTGCCTGCATTACCTCATCCCTCTTTGTGCCTATGTCGTTGATGTCGATATGGACAACGACCTCTGGCTGTTCACCCTCCCCGCTCAGAGTGACCTGCAGCCGCACAGTGACATCCTCGAACCTGGCACCAGGGAGGCATGTCGACGGCCGCAGAAACGCCTGTCTGCCCATGTCTATTCTAATTGAGTTTTCCAGCACTTGGTCCGTAACCTTGTATGCTATGGCGATTCAAGTGCTCATCTAAATGCTTCTTGAATGTTGTAAGGCTTCTTGCCTCTACCACACATTCAGGCAGTGAGTTCGAGATTCCAACCACCCTCTGGGTGAAAAAGTTTTTCCTCAAATCCCCTCTAAACCTCCTGCCCCTTACCTTGAATCTATTCCCCCTGTTTATTGGCCCCTCTACTAAGGGGAAAGTTCCTTTCTATCTACCCTATCTATGCCCCTCATAATTTTGTACACCTCAATCAGGTCCCCCTCAGCCTTCTCTTCTCGAAGGAAAACAACCCCAGCCTGTCCAGTCTCTCTTCATAGCTGAAACGGTCCAGCCCAGGTAACATCCAGATGAATCTGCTCTGCACCCTCTCCAATGCAATCACATCTTTCCTATAGTGTGGGGACCAGAACTGCACACAGTATTCCAGCTGTGGCCTAACTATTGTTTTGTACAGCTCCATCATAACCTCCCTGCTCTTATATTCTATGCCTCGGCTAATGAAAGCAAGTATCCCATATGCCTTTTTAAACACCTTATCTACCTGTCCTGCTGCCTTCAGGGATCTATGTACATGCACACCAAGGTCCCTCTGATCCTCTTTCCTTCCTAAGGTCCTACCATTCATTGTGTATTCCCTTGCCTTGTTAGTCCTCCCAAAATGCAACACCTCACACTTTTCAGGGTTAAATTCCATTTGCCACTGTTCTGCCCATCTAACCCACCCATCTATATCGTCCTGTAGCCTGAGGCTTCCCTCCTCGCTATTTACCACCCCACCAATTTTCGTATCATCTGCTAATTTACTGATCATACCTGCTACATTCATATCTAAAGCATTAAAGTAAACTACAAACAGCAAAGGACCCAGCAATGATCCCAGTGGTACACCACTGGACAGAGGCTCCCAGTCACATAAACAATCTTCGACCATCACCCTCTGCCACCTGCCACGAAGCCAATTTTGGATCCAATGCACCAAGTTGCCCTGGATCCCATGGGCTCTTACCATCTTGAAAAGTCTCCCATGCGGGACTTTGTCAAAAGCCTCACTGAAGTTCATGTAGACTACATCAACTGCACTACCCTCATTCACAAATCTAGTCATCCCCTCGAAAAATTTAATCAAATTGGTCAGACATGATCTTCCCCTGACAAAGCCATGCTGACTATGCTTGATTAATCCTTGTCTCTCCAAGTGGAGACTAATTCTGTTCCTCCGAATTTTTTCCAATTATTTCCCGAACACTGATGTTAGGATCACTGGCCTGTAATTCCCTGGTTTATCCCTACTACCCTTCTTGAATAATGGTACTACGTTAGCTGTTCTCCTGTCCTCTGGCACCTCCCCTGTGGCCAGAGAGGTTCTCAAAATTTGTGTCAGAGCCCCTGCAATCTCCTCCCTTGCCTTACACTGCAGCCTCGGGTACATCTAGCTTGGGCCTGGGGTTTTATCCACTTTTAAGCCCGCTAAAACCGCTAGTACCTCCTCCCTCTCAATATTAATTTGTTCAAGTACACCACAATCCCCCTGCCTGATTTCTATGCCAACATCGTCCATCTCCACTGTGAACACAGATGCAAAATATTCATTTAAAACCTCACCTACATCTTCTGGCTCAACACACAGATTGCCACTTTGGTCCCTAATGAGCCCTACTCTTTCCTGGTTATCCTCTTGCCCTTAATATACTCATAAAACACCTTGGGATTTTCCTTTATTTAGCCCGCCATTGTTTTCTCATGCCCCCACTTCGCTCTCCTAATTTCTTTTTTAAGTCCCACCCTGCACTTTCTATATTCCTCGAGGGCTTCCATTGTTTTTAGTCCTTTGTATCTGCCAAAAGCCTCCCTTTTTCTCCGAGACGATTCTCGTATATCCCTTGACTTCCAAGGTTCCGTGGGCTTGTTGGTCCCACCCTTGACCTTTACGGGAACATGTGGACGTTTTACTCTCTCTATTTCCTTTCTGAAAGACTGCTCTGATGTGGATTTTCCTCCAAGTAGCTGATCCCAGTCCACTTTGGCCAGATCCTGCATTATCATATTAAAATCGGCCATCCCCCAATTTAGCACCTTTATTTCCAGTCCATTTTTGTCCTTTTCCATGACTACCTTAAATCTCACCGAATTATGGTCACTGTCACCAAAATGCTCTCCTACTAACGCTTCTACCACTTGCCCGGCTACATTCCCTAGAATTAGGTCCAGTACCGCCCCCTCTCTTGTAGGAATTTCTACATGCTGGCACAAAAAGCTCTCCTGGATGCACTTTAAGAATTTCGCACCCTCTAAGCCTTTCACACTCTGACTATGCCAGTTAATATTGGGGAAGTTGAAATCCCCGACTATTATTACCGTATTATTTCTACACTTCTCTGAGATTTACCGACATATCTGTTCCTCTATCTCCCCCTGACTGTTTGGGGGCCTATAGTACACTTCCAGCAAAGTGCTTGCCCTCTTTTTGTTTTTAAGATCTACCCATATAGCCTCATTAGAGGAACCTGCTAAGATATCATCCCTCCTTGCAGCAGTAACTGACTCCTTGATTAATATTGCGACAGCCCCTCCCCTTTTACACCTCCCTCTGTCTCGCTGAAGATTCCATACCCCGGAATATTGAGCTGCCAGTCCTGCCCCTCCCTCAACCATGCCTCTGTGATAGCAACAATATCATATTCCCATGTGTTCATCAACAGCTTCAATTCATCTGCCTTACTTGCAGGACTCCTTGCATTAAAATAAATGCCATCCAGCCTTGCCATACTCCCCTGTGCCGTTACCTATTTGCTCTGCCTACCAGGCTGACTTGCTTTTTCCTCTATATTTGTCTGTGCATCACCCCCTGCTATAGCTCCACTCCGTATCCCATCCCCCTGCCAAGTTATTTTAACAACCCCGCCTACCGCCCCCCGCAACAGTACTAGCAAACCTCTCCGCAAGGATATTGGTCCCGTTCCGGTTCAGGTTCAACCCGTCCGACTTGTACAGGTCCCACCTTCCCCAGAAGCAGACCCAGTGATCCAGGAAACTAATGCCCTCCCTCCTGCACCAACTCTTTAGCCACGCATTCATCTGCTCTATCCTCCTATTCCTATACTCACTACCAAGTGGCATCGGGAGTAATCCAGAGATTGCAACCTTTGAGGTCCTGCTTTTTAATCTGATACCTAGCTCCCTAAATTCTTGTTGCAGGACCTCATCCCTCTTTCTACCCATGTCGTTGGTACCAATGTGAACCAGGACCTCTGACTGTTCGCCCTAACCCTTCAGAATGCCCTGCAGCCGATCAGTGACATCCTTGACCCTGGCACCAGGGAGGCAACATACAATCCTGGAGTCAGGTCTGCGGCCACAGGAACGTCTATCTGTTCCCTTACGATAGAATTCCCTATCACTATTGCTCTCCCACTCTTTTTCCTCCCCTCCTGTGCAGCTGAGCCACTCGTAGTGCCACGGACTTGGCTCTTGCTGCATTCCCCTGAGAAACCATCTCCCCCATCAGTATCCAAATCGGAAAATCTGTCGGAGAGGGAGATGAACCCAGGGGCCTCCTGCACTACCTTCCTAGTTCTTTTACTCTGTCTGGTGGTCACCCATTCCCTCTCTGCCTGTGCACTCTTTACCTGCGATGTGACCACCTTGTTAAACATGCTATCCACGAAGATTTCAGCTTCGCGGATGCTCCACAGTGACTCCAGCCGCAGCTCCAGCTCCGAAACGCGGATTTCGAGTAGCTGCAGCTGGAGACACTTCCTGCACATGTGTTCGCCCTGGACACCTAAAGTGTCCCTGACTTCCAACATAGCACAGGAGAAGCACTCCACGCTGCCGCGCTGACCTGCCATGTCCTACCCTTAATTTACTCCCTTTAAATTAAAGAATATTATATACACTAGGGACCTTACTTCCCTTTAAACACGACTTACTCTAAACTAGAGACCTTACTTTTACTTTAATGACTGGAATATAGAAATATTGTAGAAATACTCACCGCTGGTTCTCTGTCCCCTCTTGTGCAGCTTTTTAGCTCCTGCTCTCCTGGAAGCTGACAAAGATGGAAAAAGAAAGAAACACCTCCCTCCCCTCACTCCCTCACTCACCAAACTCGCAGCTTAACACTCTGTTCCGATCTGCACTCCGTGACAAACGGCACTCTAGCCTCCCTTATTTATACTGCTGAGATTTAAATAAGTGAGCTCTCTGGCAGTTACAGAACAAGATTAGACCACTTAATTGATTAATTACGTTCACCTGCTCTCCAGCACAGAGCTTGCTTCGCCCTGCCCAAGCCTGGAAGAAACTTAAAGCTTAAAACAGTAAATTTAAATGCTAATTGCAAGCACACAAGACTAGAATTTTTAAAAAAAGAGATTAACCTTTAAGATTCACTCCCTCACTCAACAAACTCGCAGCTTAACACTCTGTTCGATCTGCACTCCGTGACTAACTGCACTCTAGCCTCCCTTATTTGTACTGCTGAGATTTAAATAAGTGAGCTCTCTGGCAGTTACGTCTTCCTTAATCAGCACTGCCACCACTCCTCCCTTTTTTCTTTCCCTATCTTTTCTGAACTCCTTGTACCCTGTAATATGAAGTGCCCAGTCGTCACCGATTTAAGTCACGTTTCCGTTATTGCCACAACATCATATTGCCACAAGGATTGCGCCACTAGAGCTGTGCGCAGGCGCTGTGAGATCTCAGTGCTGCCATCACCTGTCTTATAAGCGAGAAGACATCGAATCATCGAATCATTCAGCACAGAAGAAGACCATCATGTCTGCACCGGCTCTCTGCAGGAAGCTATCAATTATTCAGACTCCACTGATTTTCCCCATCGCTCTGCTTTATATTTGTGTCTATCTCTTTATTAGTTCTAATCAATTTGGATATACGTGCGTGATATTTATAAATACATTTGTGCATCTTTCTGTGAGTTGTAAATGAAATTGTGTGCAGCTGCCTTAGTTATCAAATTATTTGTGTTCATCTCTGTGTTATTATAAATGTATTTGTATCTCTGTTTTATTTATGAACATATCTCTGTGTATCTTAGTGTTATAATTGTATTTGCGTTTATCTACGAATTATTTACAAGTAACATAGAGACAAATATATAAACAGAAAATACATTTATAACGAACACAGATGCGCCGCAGCAACAATTATAAATAAAACTGTTGCATTCAAATAACTGAACACTGACACAGATAAACAAAATGTATTTATATACAACAGAACAACTCACAACTACATTTGTTACAAACACAGAGTCACCAAAATATATTTACAACTATCTCAGATAAAAGAAAATGTTACTCACTCCGGTTCCTCGGCAAATGCTGCTGTGCCTGTTTTTGCTGTGCTTGTGCTCGGTGTATGGGAAGGTTTGGCCGGGCCGTGGTATCGTTTCCCAGGGATGGGCTGTAATGCGCTGTTTGAGGCTACATTCTCTGCTCTATTGGGCCAAAACTTCGGCACTTGCCGGTTGAGTACGCACTGTGTACTCACCCGCAAGGCCTCCTGAAGTGCCGGTTTCCTGCTAGCACTGCGCATGCGCGGGAAACCGGAACTTCCGGTCTGGTGAAGGGAGCGGTTCAGAGGTGAACCGCGTGCGCGGTAGAGGCTGCGTGCACGCAGCAAACTTAGGTTTTTTTTCAGGTGTCTCCGGAGGATAAGTATTGAAGAAGCTGCGCTTTTAAAAAGGAGGAGCAGGACCCGTTTTCAACAAGGTAAGTGGTTAATTAATGATAAATTAAAAGGTTTTATAACAGGTTTACCTTTTGTAGATACATTAAAGAAAGGTAAGTTTATTTTTAGCACTGTTAAAAAGTATTTTAATTTTTTCAAATATTTAAATTTTTGTTTAAAGTAGTTAATTTATTTAACTTATAGTTATTGTATAAATGTGATGGGTTTCTTTTAGCTGTTCTTTTGGGGCCGATTTTAATTCATAGATTTGACAGGTCTTCCAGTCAAATCTATGAATGAAAGATGGTCTGCTGCCATTGGCTCTCCATGGCCCACGTGATACCAGGGGACGCATCGCACTAACTACGCCCCTGGGACACGCAGGCACTGCGCGCGGGCACTTGGAGCAGGCCCAGGAGCTGAAGTTCCCGTGGGCCCAGAGGTCAACGGCAGGCGTGGTAGGTAAGTGCGCGCGCGATCCTTACCCCTGCGGCAAGCCGGAGAGGCGAATTTCAGGGCCATTATATATATAATAATGACCTGGACTTGGGTAAACAGGGCACAATTTCTAAGATTCTATGATTCTATCGATCCAGCGCTCATTATATATATTACATGATTTTCATTGCGTATGAAAACGATGGCAACATAAATCGGGCGGTTTCTTTAACGGACAGTCGATAACGATTTCCGGTTTATTTTTGGGCGCCAAGTTGAAGTTTTACTCCAATGTCATCTTTCTCTTTCTCTTCGTCATTTCAGTCTAGCGGAATGAACTGTGTTTAGGTGTCAGCCGTGGCTCAGCGGCAGCAAACTCAAGTCCCACTGCAGAGACTTGAGCACATAATCCAGGCTGACACTCCAGTGCAGTACTGAGGGAGTGCTGCACTGTCGGCGGTGCCGTCTTTCTGATAAGAGGTTAAACCGAGGCCTCAGATCACATGGCACTATTTTGAACAGAGTATACTTTCTAATGTAGTGCGCATTATTAATCACTCAACCAACGGCACTAAACAGATTTTCTAGTCATTAAGATTGGTAAAATGTTTTGAAGTTAAATTTCTTCCCAATGGATAATATCATGTTTCTGCTCACTAATCTTTATTTTTTTCCTGCTAGTCTATCATTCGGTGTAAATCTCCGAGGGAGGAAGGAAGGAAGAAGGAAGAGAAGGAGGGGAAGTTCTATCTCCCATTCGTGATCACTGTTCCACCTTCATTCAATTACAATTGGGTAAACAATTCTAATGAACCGTCTCAATTTTAAGAAGCTACAAACAATGCAGGGAGAAAGGCCAGGATCCCCACTGACAAGATTAGGAACCAAGGCCTATTTTATGTAAAAGACAGAGACATGATTATCTGCATCAAAAGGATGGGTTTAGAACCCACGCGTACAGAGCACAATGGATTAACAGTCCATCGCCTTAACTTCTCGGCCAGCTCGTCTCGCATCGTCCTCGCGCTCAGCCATTCAATTTTCTGCTTTTTGCATCCAGACAGAAATACTATGCAAGAAAGTCCCCTTCATCTCTTGTGCTGCCCGTGCTCCCAGATCGACAATGTTAACAATGTACAATCAGCTTCTGTAAACTAAAGGCCTTCCGGTAGTTCAGGTGAGGGACTGTCAGAAATGGTCGGTTTTGAGGCAGATTCAGAACAGAGAAGACAACGTTTCGCGCAGTGAGGGAAATCACCGCGGCAGGGCGTGAACCTGCAATCTTTTGACAACATCCCGGCCAGCATCATTGAGCCACGCGACCGCTGTTTTCGCTGAGCGACTTGTTGTGGGGACAATTGTGAGCAAATTCAGGGCAACAGCTCATATAAAGGACTGGTTTTAGGAACATTGAACATATTTCCAATTAATGAGCAGGTGCGCTGCGAGCTGCGTTCACACGTGCGCAGAGAAACGCTATGTAACTCTGAACACAACACCTTAACAACTCTGTCCTCACAGCTGAAATCGCACTCCTTTTAAAACGACTAACACACAGAATGATCCGGGACTGGGGGCACACCCGTTTTAAACAGACACAGAATGATCTGTAACTGACAACAGTCCCGATTACGATTAGCAGCGATGTCAGATGGACTATCCATCAGGCCAAGGAAATTTCGTGAGCAATCCGGCTAATTTGCTTCCAAAGGCCAGCCCTGCTTTCGCAGTGCTTGTCTGTCCAGCGGTCCCGCGGGACTAAATGTATCGACCGGTTTCAAATCATCAATTCAGATTGTTGCGACCCCTTTGAGGGAAGACGATCAGAGAAGATTTGAGACAAATAACTCGACGTGCCATTGGGCACTGAGTTTTTAGGAAGAGACTTTACAGGTTGAATGGTCCTGTCCGTATTTTACTTCAGGCCCACCCATAAAGAAGGGTATAAGAGAAAGGCCTGAACAGCCCTTAGCACAGACGGTGGAAGGGAGAGCCATAAAAGAGTGGGGCAGGTCTAACACTCTTCCGGGAGCGGATGCAAACCATCCTTGAAGGTTCCAGACGAGAGGGATAAAGACCGTGAGCCAGAGAACTGTTTGCGCAATCCAGCCGTGTGTCCGATCGGGACTGACACCAGCTTCTTGTCATGGCAGTATGTTTTTGCTGTATGACTAATGTGTTATATTCCGGCTTAAACTCTGATAAAACACGATTTTCCCACCATATTGGTTTACAGTCGATCCTGATAATTTGAAAGAGATTGGTAATCACTACAAGCTAACACACATTTAACGTCATTTTCATGCATTGATGTCCTTGAGCTATACATGTGATTTAAAACAACAACAGAAAACGCTGTAAAAACTCAGCAGGCCAGGCAACACCCGTGGAGAGAGAAACAGAGTTAATGTTTCAGGTCGAAACCCTTCAGCATAACTGAGAAAAGAGCAGGAAATGAAACAGATAAAAATGCAAGGGGGGAGGCTGGGGGGAGGAATAACTATGGTAAGTAGAGACATTAAGAGATGCTCAAGGCAAGACGAGATGGTAATGGGACAGGTTAAGAAACAAAAGGTGGAGTGTGAAATGCTGGCAGAATGAGAGACAGCTGCCGTAGGGGGAGAGGAGAGAAAAAAAGGAAAAAGGCACGAATCAAAAGGGTGGATAAAATGTATATATATGTGGTAGGGGCCGAGGTTATGATCTGAAATTGTTGAACTCGATATTGAGTCCGGAAGGCTGTAAAGTGATTTAATGCTGTCTCTGATCTAAACTAACTGCTTTATATGTGTGAGCTCAACCGCTGTGTTTAGCCTCTACCCTGAATATTTATCTCCAACCTAGAATCAGTTTATAATCTGGAGACAAGGTTTCAGCAGCCGGCGGGCAGGGAGCAGAGGCTGAGGCTGATCTATGTTATGTGGGAGGAGAACACAATATTCCTGCTGTTTATTTTCATTATCCTGCAGAATATTGGACACTGTTCTCAATATGTTATATTCCTCTTAAATATCGGAGGGTTTCGCTTATTGTAATGATCGCTGCGGCTCTTTTCAATTTGATGAATTTGCAGCAAATTGAATATCACGAAACCAGCGAAATCGCCATTGCCGAGATTAAACACTCAGTGCAGGGTCAGCGGTTTGGGACTTTTAACGGGACGTTGCGCTTAGGCAACTGCGATGGTCCCGTGGTTCAGGCATTAAAAGCGTAATTTTAGGATTTGCCTGTAAAGTTTCGAACCCTGTTGCAAAACTTGTTGTATTTTAATGTTAATAAATCCAATTTGTTAGAAAAGTTTAAAGCCTTGGTTGATCGGAGCTCTGATTACCCTAAAGAGTGAAGAGAGTTAAAACAAAAACCCTACAGAGCCTCAAGTCCAAAGTCGCATTTTCCTCCCAAGCTTGCTGCACTTAGCTCATGGCACGGCTCAAATTACTGATATATACTTGGAATGGAAAACATTGGTCGGACGGTGTGGTAGAGCAGGGAAGTGGGAATAATTGGACAGCTCTTTCAGAGAGCCGGCACAGGCAGGATGGGCCCAATGACTTTCTTCTCAACTTTATTTTTTGTGATTGCATCACTCCAAGTGTTGCAGTGTTTGCCAACGGCTTGTTGGTATGTGGGTGTGGACCTCGCTTAGAGAATTACATTGAGTGAAATGCGAGAACAATCATCGATTCCCTCAGCTTAGCGACATTGCAGAAGACTTCAAATAATAACTGCCCAAAATCTCTGCAGGTCATTTCAGTTAGAGCCAATGGCAGCACACCATCTTTCATTCATAGTTTTGACAGCAAGGGCTGTCAAAGCGATGAATCTATACACCCCCAAAAGAACAGCTAAACCTCAATTAAATTAAAAAAAAACATCTCATTAATACAATAAGTATAGTTAAATAAATTAACCACTTTAAACAAAAAATTAAATTTTTGAAAAAATTTAAAATCTTTTTAAAAGTTATAAAAAGAAACTTACCTTTCTTTAAAGTCTCTAAAAAAGATAAACCTGTTGAAAAAAATTTAAAATAATACTTAATTAACTACTTACCTTGTTCAAAGAGGGTCTTACGCCTCCTTTCTTTGTGTGCAAAATCTTCCATGCTTACCTGCGCGTTCAAAGCACTAAGTGCACTGCGTGCGCACAGCCTGTAGCGCGCACGCGGTTCACTGAGGAACCGCCCCCTTTTGAGTTCACCAAGTGCCGGTTTTCAGCGCATGCGCAGTGCATGCAAAAAACCGGCAATGTCCAGTATGTAGCAAGAAACCGCGGTTTAATTATTCAAAGCGGAATTCAGTCCCAGATGTGCCGTAACTGTGACCTAAGTACGTTTCTTTTCAGAGCCTGCTGCACATTTCCTACACTGTCCACTGGGACCACGGAGAGGATTATCTTCACTCTGCCGCTCACCCACAAAGCAGCACAAACTCACGGATTCAGAAACAACCCACAGGTGGAGAATCAAAGATAAACACAACCAGCGAGACTTGAAATACCTGCAGCCCAAGGAAAGACCGGCAGTGTGCTTCGGCTCCGTGCTTTATTTAGTTGGTTATACTGTGTGCCGAATAAACAGGAGATTTGGTTGCCTACTCACAGCGGGGACAAGCTTTTAATTTATAATGTGTTAATTTCAGTTCCAGAATAACAGAGGCTGGAATCTGTATCTATTCACAATGGCTGTTCTAAATTTCCTCTCTAGTAAAATGTTTCTATAACACATTATGTGAGAGCACAATTATGTTCGTGGGACTTCAAAACAGATTTGGGGAAAGTGGCCCTGACGCTGAGAAAATCTCCCGCGTCTGTCGCTACTTGAAGAGGTGGGCGATATTCTATTTAAAAATTGAGGTTCACAACTTTAACATCGAGATTTTGGAAGAAAAAGACATTAGAACAATAGAGAGACACAGTGTCAGTGCTCGGATTCAAACTTCGTCCAGCAAAAACTCTAATTTTAAGCGGGCCACCTGGATGTAATTTTAATGACCATAAATTGCAGTCCGTTTTAGCTCCGGAGTCGGCTGCGGAAAGAATACCTGATGGCGGCCCTCCTTGGTAAATTGCTCTCTGACGCTGCGTGCTGGAGGGCAGCGCGATGGCTCACGGATCCATGGGGCGCAGCCTGGGCGGAAGGGACCTGGGATCACGTGGGTCTGGTCCTCCAATCAGGAAGCAGATTGTCTTTCATTCATTTAAATACATAAATTACTTCATCGCTTAAAATACAAACATATTTAGTTTTTTTGTAGTGGGAATAAAATTCATTACTGATAATTCCTAATTCTAAATAAATACTGTACATTGTGCAGAAAGTTAGGAAACGTAACCGTTATTTTTTTTTATTCCTGCAGCTTTAACATACACGAGGATTGCTGCTCGCAACTGCATTCGACCTTGAACGCACTCTGGACATTAATCTCACTGAAGCAGAGTGTGACCGCGGTGTGTCTGTCAGTGGGTAGGTGACGAGTTTAGGGTGGCTGTGGGTCGCTTTCAATGGAGGCTGGGACACGATGCAAGGGGAAGGTTTGCTACGATGTTTGGAATACATTGCCAGTCGGGAGCGGGACAAATCGAAAGGAAATAAAAAAAGAAAACCCAGTCAGCAGAATTGAGAATCTGTCGATCCGCTTTGGGAAAGTGAATCAGAGCAGAATGAAGGGTAAACTGTCCGACTGCCCAGAAGCGATCAAGGCACAGCTCGGTCGGCGCGTTCCCCTGGTTTACGACGCTGGAACATTCCTCACACATAAATTATTCAACCCAGTGTAAAAAATTCTAACAGACGATAACTTATTCTAGCGATTGAAGGAATGCCTGACGTGGTTACCAAGTGACGGTAAAAAGTTTATTAACTTTTGTTCCATTTATCCGAGTTGTGATGAACTTTGAACTTTTCTCATTTTATAGACTGTATTTGAAGGGTCCCGGTAAAAATGTTCAGTGTTTCTGAGAGCGGGGTGTGGTGAGCAGCTGGTGAGTGTAACAGGCTCAGGGCTGGATGCAGGAAGCTCTCTGACAGTCTCTCTCTCTCTCTCTCTGATGGGGAGAGTTGATTGACAGCTGGAGGCTGTTGGCGGTTTGATTAATGCAGGAAGTTCCCTCCGAACCGTGTTATGATTGACAGCTGCCAACCACTTGTTTGTCTCAGGACACAAACCAGTTCTGTTATAATTGCCAAGCTTAAACGCACAGTTCAGCGTTAGTAATTTGAGAATTTAACTTGTTGGAGAATACCTTTATGCAGCTGTGATGGCCGAGTGGGCAAGGCGCTGGAATTCAAATTCAAAGGATTTCCCCGCGTAGATTCAATCCCTGCTCGCAGCGGATTTGCACGCAATGCTTCATATAGTTTGTTTCTTCAGAATCATAGAACGAAACTATTCGGCCCATCGTGTCTGTGCCGACCGAAGAAGAGCGATAGGAATACTAGCATTCGCTCCCCTTTGAAGCTGTTAGACATTTCGGTGCCGGTTTTAAGGAAACTGAAGTATTGGCTAGAAAGCTGCACTGATTACCTGCTAACTGAGCTGAGCCTGAGTAAGAGTATTATTTCAATAAAGGAACTAATAAACTAACTGTTCAGGAAGGAATGCTGGGAGGCTTGACCAAATTCCGAAAGTGTTCTGCAGACTGTCACACAGAACAGAACATGGAACATATAAGATTCTGAAGGGGATTGACAGGGTAGATGCTGAATGACTGTTTCCACTGTCTGGAGAGTCTAGAACTAGGGGGTATAGTCTCAGGGTAAGGAGTCGGCCATTTAAGACTGAGATGAGGACGGATTTCTTCACTCAGAGGGTTGTGAATCTTTGGAATTCTCTACCCAAAGCGCTGTGGATGCTGAGTCGTTGAGTATATTCAAGGCTGAGATCGATAGATTTTTGGATTCTAGGGGAATCAAGGAATATGGAGATCAGGCGGGAAAGTGGAGTTGAGGTCGAGATCAGCCATGATCTTGTTGAATGCCGAGCAGGCTCGAGGGGCCGTATGGCCTACTCTTGCTACTAATTATTTTGTTCTTAAGTTCTTATGGGCAAAGCAATTCTAATAAAAATGTTCTGCAATACTTTGGATTGCTGCAAAACCTCAGACCTGAGGAGAGCACATCGACCTGTAACGTTAACCCTTTGTTTCTCTCTCCACAGATGTTCCCGGACCTGCGGAGTATTTCCAGTATTTTCTGAATAAATCCATTTTCAGCGTCTGCAGTATCTTGCCTTATGTTCTGTTGTGCTACCCGTTGTATGAACAAAACGCGACAAAGTAATTGCGGGCTCTCGAAAGTTGCATTTTCTGAAACGTGTGCATTGGTGGTTCAGGGGCAGAATTATCGCTTTCTACGCGGGAGACCCGGGTTCGAATCCCGGCCGATGCAAAGCTCCAACTTTTACGAATTTATTTCTGTAAATGTTTTAAATTTAACAAGTTCCCTGAAACGCTGTACAAAAAAGATTGTCTGGTGGCCGTTCAGACCATCTTATCTTGATCTGTTTCGCTTGTCTATTTGCCTGTGAATCCCGATGCTGCACATGTTGGCCAGATTGGGATTATGTTAATCAGAAAACAGGTTATAGAGTCATAACGGCACAGAAGGAGGACATTCAGCCCATCGAATCCATGCCGGCTCTCTGCAGAGCAATCCAGTCAGTCCCATTCCCGTGCTCTGTCTCCCTGGCCCTGCAAGTTTATTTACCTGAAGTGTCTATCCACTCTCACCTTGAAAACAGGAAGTGTCTCCGCTTCCACCACTTCCGTCGACAGCGAATTCCAGGTCATCACCACTCGCTGCGTAAAAATAATTTTCTTCACAACCCCCCTGTATCTCTTGCCAAAACATAAATATGTGTCCCCTAATCCTTGTACCATCAACTAGTGGGAACAGCCTTTCCCCGCATAGCCTATCGAACCCCGTCATAATCTTGTACACCTCTATCAAATCGCCCCTCAACCTCCTTCGCTCGAATGAAAACAAATCCTGCTTCTGCAACCTGTCCTTGTAGCTAAGATCCCCCATCCCCGGAACCATTCTGGTAAATCTCCTCTGCACCCTCTCAAGTGCCTTCACATCCTTCCTGAAGTGTGGTGACCAGAACTGGAGGCAATACTTCAGTTTTTGCCTAACCAGCGCTTTGTAAAGTTTCAGGATAACTTCTCTAATAATACACTCAGTACCTCTATTTATGAAGCCTAAGATACCATATGCTTTGTTAAACAATCCCTCAATATATCCTGCCATTATCGGGAACTAGGCACATTAACTCCCAGGTCCCTCTGTCCCTGGACACTCTTTAAAACGTTGCCATTAAGTGTATATTGCCTCTCCTAATTCCTTCTGCCAAAATTCATTACCTCACACTTCTCTGTATTAAATTCAATCTGCTACTTGTCTGTCCATTGTGCTAGTCTGTCTATTTCCTGTTGCAGTCAATTGGTATCATCATCACTGTTTGCGACACCCCAAAGTTTGGTGCCATCGGCAAATTTTGAAATTCTACTCTGTATTCCAATATCCAGGTCATTTATATATATTAAAAAATCAGTGGCCCCAGCAATGACCTTTGGGGAACACCACTGTCTACCATCCTCCAGTCTGAAAAACAGCCATTTACCACAACTCGCTGTTTTCTGTCCTTAAGCCAATTCCTTATCCAAGCTGCCACTGACCCACCCGGTCCATAAGCCTCAATTTTGTTAACCAGCCTTCTATGTGGTACTTTGTGAAACGCCTTCCGAAAATCCATGTAGACAGCATCCATTGCACTCCTTCATCGATCCACTCTGTTAATTCATCAAAAAATTCAATTAGATTAGTCAAACACGATCTGCCTTTTAAAAATCCGTGTTGACTCTTCTTAATTAGCTTAAACCTCTCCAAGTGCCCGTTAATTTTTTCCTTGATTATTGCTTCTAAAAGTTTACCCACCACTGATGTTAAACTGACCGGCCTGTAGTTACTAGGATTGTCCTTAGAAACCTTTCTTGAACAATTGTATCACATTTGCAACTTTCCAATCCTCAGGCACCTCTCCTGCATCAGGGAAGGTTGGAAGATTATGCAATCAAAATTACACGATCTCCTCCCACAATACCCTCAGCAACCTGGGATGCAAGCCATCTAGACCAGGCGACTTGTCCACTCTAAGCATACCTAGCCTATCAAGTACATCCTATCTATCAATTTTCACCCCGTCCATTGCTTCGACCTTTTCCAGTTCTACCGATATTTTGTCAGCATCCATCTCCTTAGTAAACATCGATACAAAGTACTCATTGAGGATTCTAGTCTTGCCCTGCGCTTCTAAGCATATATCACGTTCTTTGTCTCTAATAGGCCTCACGCCGACTCTTACTAGTCGCTTACTCTTTACATGCCGGCAGAGGATTTTTCTGTTCCCTTTTATGTTAACCGCCATTCTACTCTCTTATTCTCTCTTTGCCAAACTTATTTTCATCTTCACATCCCCTCTCAACTTATTGTATTTGGTTTGGGTCGCTCTTGAAGAATTCACTGACATGCATCATATACCCTCTTTTTATGTTTCATCATCTTCTCTATCTCCCTTGTCATCCAAGGAGCCCTTGCTTTGGATCAGTTACCCTTCCATCTTGTTGGAATGTACCTAGCCTATACTTGGAACATCTCCTCCTTAAAGATCACCCATTGTTCCGTTACAGATTCTCCTGTCAGTCTTTGGTTCTATTTTACCCTGGCTAGATCCTTTCACATTCCATTGAATTTAGCCCTATTGCAGTTTAGTAGTTCCACTGTAGATTGCTCCTTGCTCCTCTCCATTGTTAATCTAAATCTTATGATACGATGAATACTCGTACCCAAGTTTTCTCCTACAGACAGTTGGTTGACCTGACCCACCTCATTTCCCAGCACCAGGTCCAGCAATGCCTCCTTCCTAGTTGGGCCAAGAACATATTGGTCAAGGAAATTCTCCTGAACTCATTTCAGAAATTCCTCCCCTTCCTTTCCCTTTACCCTAGCATTATCCCAATCGATATTTGGATAAATAAACTCCAACAATATCACCACTCTGTAGTTCTTGCATATCTCTGCGATTTCCCTGCAGATTTGATCCGCTACCTCCCTCTCACTATTTGGAAGGCCGATAGAATACCACCAATAGTGTGATCATACCCTTTTAGCTCCTCAACTCTAAACACATTGATTCTGTCCTTGTACCCTCAAGAACATCCTCCCTTTCCAACACTACAAGTTCGGTTGTCGGTTTTCTGGTGACCTGGAAGATGAAGGTCCCACTTGCTTAATGAAGCAAGACAAGATACATTAAGCACATCGACACTCTTAACGAAAGCGGACCCGATACAGTCAGCGTCAGTCAGTGCTCGCGTGGCCTGATGGATGCGCTGCTTGGCTCAGGTGTTGATCGTGTTGTTTATCTGAAGATTGCAATTTCGAGTTCTACCGTGGGCGTTCTACACGTCAAATGAGATCGTCTCCTACATGGTCATAGCTGATTTACACCCGACTGTTTCAAAATAGTCCCTGACTTAACCGGAAATAAGTAAATTGGATTCACCGACTGAAGCTGACTGTTCATTTACACATTGTCGATCTGGGCGATCTCGCTGGACTTTCACCAGAGAGTTAGATTATGAGTAGATATTACATAAACTAAGCTCGTATTTCCTGGAATGTAGATGACTAAACTTTGTTTAAGGTTTTTTGGGGTTTTGTAAGCAATTGGTTGGGTAAATAGAGAGAAACGTTGCCCGTTGGTTCGGGAGTCTAGGATAAGGGCACAAAACCTTAAAATTTGAGTCAGGCCATACAGGAGAGAAGTTAAGAAACATTTCTTCATATGAAGGCAATTATAATTGAACGAATATGGAATAGAGATTACGAATGGGAGCTACATTTTTCCCGCCCTCTCTTCCTTCTTGTCTCTGGCCTGTTTTAACTTTCTGTTCCCATCCACACAGTTTACTGTTCCTCCGATATCAGTGTGATCTGCTAACTTGGATATGCAATACTTGATTCCTTCATCCAGGTTACTGATAATTATGGGGAGCACATTCCCGAGTGTTCACTGAAATCCCGTTGCTTAATATTGCGAAGCATCCTCTCCTGATTTGACCTAAACTGATGCGTTTTGCACATCTCGGGGCGGTCAGACACGCTTTTACTGTCTCTTACTGCTTGGGACCTTTAACGGGAAAAGGCCGCGAGTTAAACGATTATCAGCAAAAACCGAAGAAAGACAAATAAACAGAAAGGTGTGTTACTCCACCCCAGTGCAAAGGTGCAATTGATGTTATTCAAAATAATTTCTGCCTGACATTTTGTGTATATTTTTTGCTAAAGTGTGCATTTCAAATGTTACGAAAATCCTTATAAGTAAGAAATAAACTTCCTATATCCCGTATGGAGATAGAACCACGCGACCTGGGTGTTATCAGCACGAAGCTGCAAACAACTGAGCTAATCGTCTTGAACGTATCGGGATTGCTCGAGCCCGATACTGGGCGATTGGCGTTTCAGGGGTGGTCGGCCATTAGGACTGAGAAAAGGAGGAGTTTCTTCAATCAAGGTGTTGTGAATCTTTGGAATTCCCTACCCCAAACGGCTGTGAATGCTGCGTCGTTGAGATTATTCAAGTCTGCGATAGATAGAGTTTTAGACTGTAGGAGAAACAAAGGTTCATAGAATCATAGAATCGTAGAAAGTTACAGCACGGAAGGAGGCCATTTCGGCCCACCGTGTCCGCGCCGACCAGCAAAGAGCTATCCAGCCTAATCCCACTTCCCAGCTCTTGGTCCGTAGCCCTGCAGGTTACAGCATCCCAAGTGCATATCCAAGTACTTTTTAAATGTGGTTAGGGTTCCTGCCTCTACCATCCTTTCAGGCAGTGAGTTCCAGGCCCCCACAACCCTGTGGGTGATGAAATTTCCCCTCAAATCCCCTCTAAACCTTCCCCCAATTACATTAAATCTGCGCCCCCTGTTTTTTGACCCCTCTGCTAAGGGAAAGAGGTCCTTTCTATCCACTTTATCTATGCCCCTCAACATTTTATACACCGCAATAAGGTCTCCCCTCAGCCACCTCTGTTCCAAGGAAAACAGACCCAGCCTATCCAGTCAATCCTCATAACTAAGATTCTCTACTCCCGGCAACATCCTTGTAAATCTCCTCTGTACCCTCTCTAGGGCAATCACATCTTTCCTGTAATGTGGTGACCAGAACTGCACGCAGTACTCTAGCTGAGGCCTAACTAGTGTTTTATACAGTTGAAGCATACCCCCCTGCTCTTGTATTCTATGCCACTGCTAATAAAGGCAAGCATTCCATATGCCTTCTTAACCTTATCTATTTGGCCTGCTACCTTCAGGGATCTGTGGACATACACTACAAGGTCCCTTTATTCCTCTACACTACTCAGCGTCCTACCATTTACTGTGTATTCCCTTTCCTTGTTAGCCCTCCCCAAGTGCATTACCTCACATTTCTCCGGATTGAATTTAATTTGCCACTGTTCTGCCCACCGGACCAATTTATTGATATCTTCCTGCAGTCTACAGCTTCCTTATTCAGTATCAACCACACTAGAAACAGCCTTCCAGTCACAAAATCACCCATCAACCATTACCCTCTGCTTCCTGCCTCTGAGACAGTTTTGAATCCAACTTGACACTGTGCCCTGGATCCCATGGGCTTTTAACTTCGTGACCAGTCTGCCATGTGGAACCTTATCAAAAGCCTTGCTAAAGTCCATATACACTACATCAAACGCACTACGCTCATCTACCCTCCTTGTTACCTCCTCAAAAATGCAATCAAATCTGTCAGAAACGACCTTCCCTTAACAAATCCGTGATGACTATCCTTGATTAATCCGTGACTTTCTAAATGAAGATTTATCCTGTCCTTCAGAATTCTTTCCAATAATTTTCCCACCACCGAGGTTCGGCTGACTGGCCTGTAATTACTCGGTCCATCCTTCTCTCCCTTTTTAAACAAGGGGATCGGTCCGGAAAGTGGAGTTGATGTTGAATATCAGCCATGATCTTATTGAATGGCCGAGCAGACTCGAGGGGCCGTATGGTCTACTCCTGCTTCAAATTCTTATGTTCATCAATCCCGAGTTTCGGCAGGTTTTATGTCATTTTGCGTCTCTTTATTTGCTCCGATTCTCGAACTGCGCGATTTATACTGAAGTTCATTATCCGCCACTGAAGAGTTAGATTGCAACAGAGAAACATCAAGGATGGAAAATATGTATACTGTCTGTAGTTAGGGTTTATTTCTCTGTCTCCTTCTGCCTGTTTCTCTGGTTTTTGTTACTCTCGGTGCCGGGTGAACATCTGATTTGATGCATTTGCCCTAAACTGATTTCTTCTGCACATCTCGGGGCGATCAGACACGTTCTGTCTGTCTGTTACTGCTCGCGACCATTAACAGGAAAAGGCCGCGAGTTTATCAGCAAACGAGGAAAGACAAATAAACGGAAAGATGTGCTTCTCCGCCCCAGTGCAAAATTGCAATGGATATGATACAAAATAATTTCCCCCCGACAGTTTGTGTGGATTTTGTTTTTGTAAAGTCTGGATGTTGAATATTACGAAAAACTGTAAAAGTCAGAACAAGCTTCTTATATAGAATCAAACCGACGACTTTCGTCACATCAGCCACAAGATTTAACCAACCATCCGTGAAGGCGTCTCTGTCGGAGGTGCGAGCCCTAGGCTGGGCGGTTTGTGTTTCACTTCTCACACTGGGTGACAGAGTTGTTGCACGAGATCCGCAGCAAACTGGTTAAGACGGATCTATAGGAGGGAGATCAGTGCGGACCGCCGCCTGGGCTCTCGGCTTGCGAGAGATCGGGAACGGTAGCGTCGTGGTAATGTCACTGGGCTAATAATCCAGTCGGCCTGGACATATGATGCAGAGACGTGAGTTCAAATCCTGGCAGTGCAGCTGGTGAATTTAACTACAGTTAATTAAATAAATCTGGAATGTTAAAAGGAAATGCTAGTATCAGTAATGGTTTCCACAGGATTGCATGATTGCCGTAACAAACCCATCTGGTTCACTAATGTCCCTTAGGGAAGGAAATCTGCCATCCTTACCTGGTCTGGTCTATATGTGACCAATAGCAAAGTGGTTGACTAAACTACCCTCAGTTGTAACAAACCTCTACGAAACAAACTAATAAGAATTAAACCCCGCATCGACCTCGGTACGGACACGACAACACCCAGCCGAGTCGACCTGCAAATTCCTACTCTCCAACATCTGGGGACTTGTGTCAAAAGTGGGAAAAGTGCCCCACAGGCTAGTCAACCAACAGCCTGAAATATTCATACTCGCAAAATCATACCTTTCAACAAGCTCCTGCATCACCGTCCTGTCCCACCAGGGGTGGCGGCACAGAGTTATACATTCGGGAAGGAGTGTCCCTCGGGAGTCCTCAACATTGACTACGGGCCTCATGGCTTCAGGTCCAGCATGGGCAAGGAAACCTGCTCCTGCTGATTACCACTTACAGCACTCCCTCAGCTGATGAATGCGTACTCCTCCATGTTGAACACCACATGGGAGAAGCACTGAGAGTAGGAAGGGCACAGAATTTAGTCTGGGTGGGGGACTTCAATGTCCATCACCAACTGTGGCTCGGTAGCTCTCTCCCCATAGCCCTGTATCAATCCCAAACTAATCCTTCTGCCCCACTCTCTCAATATAGATCTGTATCAATCTCGAACTAATCCCACTGCCCCGCTCTTTCCCCATAGCCCTGTATCAATCTCAAACTAATCCCACTGCCCCGTTCTTTCCCCATAGCGCTGTATCAATCCCCAAACTAATCCCACTGCCCCGCTCTCTCCCCATAGCCCTGTATCAATCTCAAAATAATCCCACTGCCCCGCTCTCTCCCCATAGCCCTGTATCAATCCCAAACTAATCCCACTGCCCCGCTCTCTCCCCATAGCCCTGTACCAATCCCAAACTAATCCCACTCCCTGCGCTCCCCATAGCCCTGGATCAATCGTAAACTAATCCCACTGCCCCGCTCTTTCCCCAAAGCCCTGTATCAATCCCAAACTAATCCCATTCCCTGCGCTCCCCATAGCCCTGGATCAATCGTAAACTAATCCCACTGCCCCGCTCTCTCCCCATAGCCCTGTATCAATCACAAACGAATCCCACAGCCCCGCTCGCTCCCCATAGCCCTGTATCAATCATAAACAAAACCCACTGCCCAACTCTCTCCCCATAGCCCTGTATCAATCTCAAACTAATCCCACTGCCCCTCTCTCTCCCATAGCCCTGTATCAATCCCAGACTAATCCCACTGCCCCGCTCTCTCCCCAAAACCCTGTATTAATCCCAAACTAATCCCACTGACCCGCTCTCTCCCCAGAGCCCTGTATCAATCCCCAAACTAATCCCACTGCCCCTCTCTCCGCATAGCCCTGTATCAATCCAAAACTAATCCCATTGACCCGCTCTCTCCCCATAGCCCTGTACCAATCTCAAAATAATCCCACTGCCCTACTCTCTCCCCATAGTCCTGTACCAATCCCCAAACTAATCCCATTGCCCTACTCTCTCCCCATAGCCCTGTATCAATCCCAAACTTATCCCACTGCCCTACTCTCTCCCCACAGCCCTGTATCAATCCCTAAATTAACCCACTGCCCTGCTCTCCCATTAGCCCTGTATCAATCCCAAACAAATCCCACTGACCCAAACTCTCCCCATAGCCCTGTATCAATCACAAACAAATCCCACTGTCCCACACTCTCCCCATAGCCCTGTATCAATCCCAAACCAATCCCACTGACCCAAACTCTCCCCATAGCCCTGTATCAATCCCAAACTAATCCCAGTGCCCCGCTCTCTCCCTATAGCCCTGTATCAATCTCAAACTAGTCCCTCTGCATTACTCTCCACCCATAATCCTGTACCATTCCCAAACTAATCCCAATGCCCTGGTCTCCACCCATAGCCCTGTATCAATCCCAAACTATTCGCACTGCCCCGCTCTCTCCCCAAAGCCTTGTATCAATCTCAAACAATTCCCAATGCCCCACTCTCCACCATAGCCCTGTATCAATCCCAAACTAATCCCCCTGACCCGCTCTCTCCTCATCGCTCTGTAACAATCCCAAACTAATCCCACTGCCCTGCTCTCCCCCATAGCCCTGTATCAATCCCAAACTAACCCCACTGCCCCACACTCTCCCATATCCCTGAATCAATCCCCAAACTAAAAACAGTGGAAGCAGGACTAAAAACAGTGGAAGCCCTGGAGAAGTATAGAAAGTGCAGGGGGGTACTTAAAAAAGAAATTAGGAGAGCGAAGAGGGGGCATGAAATTAAACACTGGTGGGCAAAATAAAGGAAAATCGCAAGGTGTTTTATACGTATATTAAGGGCAAGAGGATAACCAGGGAAAGAGTAAAGCCCATTAGGGACCAAAGTGGCAATCTGTGAGTAGAGCCGAAAGATGGAGGTGAGGTTTTAAATGAATATTTTGCATCTGTGTTCACTATGGAGAAGGGTGATGTAGGCATATAAATCAGGCAGGGGGATTGTGATATACTTGAACAAATTAGTATTGAGAGGGAGGAGGTACTAATGGTTTTATCGGGCTTCAAGGTGGATAAATCCCCAGGCCCTGATGGGATGTATCCAAGGCTGCTGTGTGAGGCAAGGGAGGAGATTGCAGGGGCTCTGACACAAATTTTCAGAACCTCTCTAGCCACAGGGGAGGTGCCAGAGGACTGGAGAACAGCTAACGTAGTACCATTGTTCAAGAAGGGTAGTAGGGTAAACCAGGGAATTACAGTCCAGTGAGCCTAACATCAGTGGTAGGGAAAATATTGGAAAAAATTCTGAGGAACAGAATTAGTCTCCACTTGGCGAGGCAAGCATTAATCAGGGATAGTCACCATGGCTTTGTCAGGTGGAGATCGTGTCTGACCAATTTGATTGAATTTTTTGAGGGGGTGACTAGGTGTGTGGAGAGGGTAGTTCAGTTGATGTAGTCTACATGGACTTCAGTAAGGCTTTTGACAAAGTCCCATATGGGAGACTGGTCAAGAAGGTAAGTGCCCATGGGATCCAGGCCAATTTGGCACATTGGATCCAAAATTGGCTTAGTGGCAGGCGGCAGAGGGTGATTGTCGAAGGTTGTTTTTATGACTGGAAGCCTGTGTCTAGTGGTGTCCCGCAGGGGTCGGTGCTGGGTCCTTTGCTGTTTGTAGTGTACATTAATGATTTAGATATGAATGTACCAGGTATGATCAGTAAGTTCGCAAATGACACGAAAATTGGTGGAGTGGTAAATAGCGAGGAGGGAAGCCTCAGGCTACAGGACGATATAGACGGGATGGTTAGATGGGCAGAACAGTGGCAAATGGAATTTAACCCTGAAAAGTGTGAGGTGGTGCATTTTGGCAGGACAAACAAGACAAGGGAATACACAATGAATGGTAGGATCCTAGGAAGGACAGAGGATCAGAGGGACCTTGGTGTGCATGTACATAGATCACTGAAGGCAGCAGGACAGGTAGATAAGGTGGTTAAGAAGGCATATGGGATACTTGCCTTCATTAGCCGAGGCATAGAATATAAGAGCAGGGAGGTTATGATGGAGCTGTACAAAACGCTAGTTAGGCCACAGCTGGAATACTGTGTGCAGTTCTGGTCACCACATTATAGGAAGGATGTGATTGCATTGGAGAGGGTGCAGAGGAGATTCACCAGGACGTTACCTGGGCTGGAGCGCTTCAGCTATGAAGAGAGACTGGACAGGCTGGGGTTGTTTTCCTTAGAGCAGAGAAGGCTGAGGGGGGACCTGATTGAGGTGTACAAAATTATGAGGGGCATAGATAGGGTCGATAGAAAGGAACCTTACCCCTTAATAGAGGGGTCAATAACCAGGGGACATAGTTTCAAGGTAAGGGGCAGGAGGTTTAGAGGGGATTTGAGGAAAATCTTTTTCACCTAGAGGGTGGTTGGAATCTGGAACTCACTGCCTGAAAGGGTGGTAGAGGCAGGAACCCTCACAACATTCAAGAAGCATTTAGATGAGCACTTGAAACGCCATAGTTAAAGCACATGGGATTGGGGGTAAGGTACTGACTTGGATAGAGAACTGGTTGGCAGACAGGAAGCTACTATTTGTGTATTTCGACAAAAATGAAGTAAACTAAATCTTCAAAGCCCTTCTGGCCGCCTAGCTGTCTTTATAACTGCAGTTCACTTGTATTTATCTTAACATTGTCGTATTACATCCGTACATTTTAAATACAATTGCCTGTAATTATTGCACGCTAAAGGTTGCAGTTTCTGTATGTTGTTGTTGCATTCATTTACTGTTCTATATATAAAGGATATTCATACCAAGATCAGGAATCCAAGCGGGATTTCCACATCCCCAACACAGTGCACAGTAGCGAATTGCACCGCTCAAAATGCTGACTGATCCAGAGACACGACATTTTGTAAGAGTAATAATAACATATAAACACAGGAAGATGAGTAACCCATTTAGCCCCTCATCCTGTTTCGCCATTTAACGAGAGCATGGCTGATCTGCGACCTAACTCCATATACCCGACTTTGCCCCATATCCCCTAATAACTTTGGTTAACAAATATATATCAAATTCAGATTTAAAATTAACAATTGATCTAAAATCAACTTCCGTTGGCGAAAGAGACTTCCAAACTTCTAACTCCCTTTGTGTGTAGAAGTGTTTCCTAATTTCACTCCTGAAAAGTCTGGCTCTAATTTTTAGACGATGCTTCCTAATCCTAGAATCCCCAACATGGGGAAAGAGTCTCTGACTATCCACCAATCCGTTGATATGAATATCTTGAAAACTTCGATCGGATCACCCCTT
>JASTWF010002149.1:0-36930 GCA_030390025.1 Squalus acanthias | reverse complement strand
CATACTACCCTCATACCAGCACATACTGCCCTCATACCAGCACATACAGCCCTCATACCAGCACTTACTGCCCTCATACCAGCACATACTGCCCTCATACCAGAACATACTGCCCGATACCAGCACATACTGCCTTCATACCAGCACATACTGCCCGAAACCAGCACATACTGCCCTCATACCAGCACATACTGCCCCATACCATCACATACTGCCCCATACCAGCACATACTGCCCTCATACCAGCACATACTGCCCTCATACTAGCACATACTGCCCTCATACCAGAACATACTGCCCTCATACCAGAACATACTGCCCTCATACCAGCACATACTGCCCTCATACCAGCACATACTGCCCTCATACCAGCACATACTGCCCTCATACCAGAACACACTGCCTTCATACCAGAACATACTGCCCTCATACCAGCACATACTGCCCTCATACCAGCACATACTGCCCTCATACCAGCACATACTGCCCTCATACCAGCACATACTGCCCTCATACCAGCACATACTGCCCCATACTAGCAATTACTGCCCTCATACCAGCACATACTGCCCTCATACCAGCACATACTGCCCCATACCAGCAGATACTGCCCTCATACCAGCACATACTGCCCTCATACCAGCACATACTGCCCTCATACCAGCACATACTGCCCCCATACCAGCACATACTGCCCCCATACCAGCACATACTGCCCTCATCCCAGCACATACTGCTCTCATCCCAGCACATACCGCCCAATACCAGCACATACTGCCCGATACCAGCACATACTGCCCGATACCAGCACATACTGCTCGATACCAGCACATACTGCACGATACCAGAACATACGGCCCTCATACCAGCACATACTGCCCTCATACCAGCACATACTGGCCTCATACCAGCACATACTGCCCTCATACCAGCACATACTGCCCCATACTAGCAATTACTGCCCTCATACCAGCGCATACTGCCCTCATACCAGCACATACTGCCCCCATACCAGCAGATACTGCCCTCATACCAGCACATACTGCCCTCATACCAGCACATACTGCCCTCATACCAGCACATACTGCCCCCATACCAGCACATACTGCCCCCATACCAGCACATACTGCCCTCATCCCAGCACATACTGCTCTCATCCCAGCACATACTGCCCAATACCAGCACATACTGCCCGATACCAGCACATACTTCCCGATACCAGCACATACTGCCCAATACCAGCACATACTGCCCGATACCAGCACATACTGCTCGATACCAGCACATACTGCACGATACCAGCACATACTGCCCTCATACCAGCACATACTGCCCTCATACCAGCACATACTGCCCTCATACCAGCACATACTGCCCTCATACCAGCACATACTGCCCAAATACCAGAACATACTGCCCAATACCAGCACATACTGCCCAATACCAGCACATACTGCCCTCATACCAGCACATACTGCCCTCATACCAGCACATACTGCCCGATACCAGCACATATTGCCCTAATACCATCACATACTGCCCAATACCAGAACATACTGCCCTCATACCAGAACATACTGCCCTCATACCAGCACATACTGCCCGATACCAGCACATACTGCCCTCATACCAGAACAAACTGCCCTCATACCAGCACATACTGCCCGATACCAGCACATACTGCCCTCATACCAGCACATACTGCCCTCATCCCAGCACATACTGCCCGATACCAGCAGATACTGCCCCCATACCAGCACATACTGCCCTCATCGTAGCACATACTGCCCAATACCATCACATACTGCCTGATACCAGCACATACTGCCCTCATACCAGTACATACTGCCCGATACCAGCACATACTGCCCTCATACCAGAACATACTGCCCTCATACCAGCACATACTGCCCCCATACCAGAACATACTGCCCTTATACCAGAACATACTGCCCGATACCAGCACATACTGCCCTCATACCAGAACATACTGCCCTCATACCAGCACATACTGCTGTCATACCAGCACATACTGTCCTCATACCAGCACATACTGCCCGATACCAGTTCATACTACCCGATACCAGCACATACTGCCTGATACCAGCACCTACTTCCCTCATACCAGCACATACTGCCCGATACCAGTACATACTGCCACCATAACAGCACATACTGCCCGATACCAGCACATACTGCCCCCATACCAGCACATACTGCCCGATACCAGTACATACTGCCCCCATACGAGCACAAACTGCCCGATACCAGCATATACTGCCCCCATACCAGCACATACTGCCCTCATACCAGTACATACTGCCCTCATCCCAGCACATACTGCTTAAGGTAAAAAATCACGGGATTGGGGGTAATATTCTGGCATGGATAGAGGATTGGCTATCTAACAGAAAGCAAAGAGTTGGGATAAATGGTTCATTCTCAGACTGGCAATCAGTAACTAGTGGTGTTCCACAGGGGTCAGTGCTGGGTCCCCAACTCTTTACAATCTATATTAACGATTTGGAGGAAGGGACCAAGTGTAACATATCAAAATTTGCAGATGATACAAAGATGGGAGGGAAAGTAGTGAGTGAGGAGGACATAAAAAACCTGCAAGGGGACATAGACAGGCTAAGTAAGTGGGCAGAGATTTGGCAGATGGAATACAACACTGGAAAGTGTGAGGTGATGCACTTTGGCAGGAAAAATCCTAGAGCAATTTATTATCTTAATGGCAAGAAACTGGAGAGTACTGAAGTGCAAAGGGATCTGGGGGTCCTGGTGCACGAAACTCAAAAGGTTAGTATGCAGGTGCAGCAAGTGATTAAGAAGGCAAATGGAATGTTGGCTTTCATTGCTAGGGGGATAGAATATAAAAATAGGGAGGTATTGCTTCAGTTGTACAATGTATTGGTGAGACCGCACCTGGAATACTGCATACAGTTTTGGTGTCCTTACTTAAGGAAAGACATGCTTGCTCTCGAGGCAGTGCAAAAAAGGTTCACTCGGTTAATCCCGGGGATGAGGGGGTGGTCATATGAGGAGAGGTTGGGTAGATTGGGACTCTACTCATTGGAGTTCAGAAGAATGAGAGGCGATCTTATTGAAACATATAAGATTGTGAAGGGGTTGGATCGGGTGGATGCGGGGAGGATGTTCCCGATGACGGGTGAGACTAGAACTAGGGGACATAGTCTTAGAATAAGGGGCTGCTCTTTCAAAACTGAGATGAGGAGGAACTACTTCACTCAGAGGGTGGTAGGTCCATGGAATATGCTGCCACAAAAAGCTGTAGAAGCTACATCATTAAATAAATTTAAAACAGAAATAGACAGTTTCCTAGAAGTAAAGGGCATTAAGGGTTACGGGGAGCGGGCAGGAATTTGGACATGAGTCTAGGTTCGGATCGGTCATAGCCCTGTGGGTAGTGGAGCGGGCCCAGGGACCGTGTAGCCTGATTCTGCTCCTATTTCGTGTGTGCAATTCTGTTAGATGCAGGAGATGGTTCTGTGATAGATAGTAGATTGGCGGTTAGGATCAGATCAGCCATGATCTTATTGAATGGCGGAGCAGGCTCGAGGGGCCGATTGGCCTACTCCTGCTCCTATTTCTTATGTTCTTATGTTGTTATACCAGCATATACTGCCCCCATACCAGCACATACTGCCCTCATCGCAGCACATACTGCCCAATACCAGCACATACTGCCCAATACCAGCACGTACTGCCCGATACCAGCACATACTGCCCAATACCATCACATACTGCCTGATACCAGCACATACTGCCCTCATACCAGTACATACTGCCCGATACCAGCACATACTGCCCTCATACCAGAACATACTGCCCTCATACCAGCACATACTGCCCCCATACCAGCACATACTGCCCCCATACCAGAACATACTGCCCTCATACCAGAACATACTGCCCTCATACCAGAATATACTGCCCGATACCAGCACATACTGCCCTCATACCAGAACATACTGCCCTCATACCAGCACATACTGCTGTCATACCAGCACATACTGTCCTCATACCAGCACATACTGCCCGATACCAGTTCATACTACCCGATACCAGCACATACTGCCTGATACCAGCACCTACTTCCCTCATACCAGCACATACTGCCCGATACCAGTACATACTGCCACCATAACAGCACATACTGCCCGATACCAGCACATACTGCCCCCATACCAGCACATACTGCCCGATACCAGTACATACTGCCCCCATACGAGCACAAACTACCCGATACCAGCATATACTGCCCCCATACCAGCACATACTGCCAAATACCAGCACATTCTGCCCAATACCAGTACATACTGTTCGATACCAGCACATACTGCCCTCATACCAGCACATACTGCCTGATACCAGCACATGCTGCCCGATACCAGCACATACTGCTCGATACCAGCAAATACGGCCTGATACCAGCACTTACTGCCCCCATACCATCACATACTGCCCGATACCAGCACATGCTGCCCTCATACCAGCACATACTGCCCCCATATCATCACATACTGCCCTCATACCAGCACACACTGCCTGATACCAGCACATACTGCCCGATACCAGCACATACTGCTCTCATCCCAGCACATACTGCCCAATACCAGCACATACTGCCTGATACCAGCACATACTGCCCGATACCAGCACATACTGCCCTCATACCAGCACATACTGCCCTCATACCAGCACATACTGCCCCATACCAGCACATACTGCCCTCATACCAGCACATACTGCCCTCATACCAGCACATACTGCCCTCATACCAGCACTTACTGCCCTCATACCAGCACATACTGCCCTCATACCAGAACATACTGCCTGATACCAGCACATACTGCCTTCATACCAGCACATACGGCCTGATACCAGCACATACTGCCCTCATACCAGCACATACTGCCCTCATACCAGCACATACTGCCCGAAACCAGCACATACTGCCCTCATACCAGCACATACTGCCCCCATACCATCACATACTGCCCCATACCAGCACATACTGCCCTCATACCAGCACATACTGCCCTCATACCAGCACATACTGCCCTCATACCAGCACATACTGCCCGATACCAGCACATATTGCCCTAATACCATCACATACTGCCCAATACCAGCACATACTGCCCTCATACCAGAACATGCTGCCCTCAAACCAGCACATACTGCCCGATACCAGCACATACTGCCCTCATACCAGAACAAACTGCCCTCATACCAGCACATACTGCCCAATACCAGCACATACTGCCCTCATACCAGCACATACTGCCCTCATCCCAGCACATACTGCCCGATACCAGCATATACTGCCCCATACCAACACATACTGCCCTCATCGCAGCACATACTGCCCAATACCAGCAGATACTGCCCAATACCAGCACATACTGCCCTCATACCAGCACATACTGCCCTCATACCAGCACATACTGCCCCATACCAGCACATACTGCCCTCATACCAGCACATACTGCCCTCATACCAGCACATACTGCCCTCATACCAGCACTTACTGCCCTCATACCAGCACATACTGCCCTCATACCAGAACATACTGCCTGATACCAGCACATACTGCCTTCATACCAGCACATACGGCCTGATACCAGCACATACTGCCCTCATACCAGCACATACTGCCCTCATACCAGCACATACTGCCTGAAACCAGCACATACTGCCCTCATACCAGCACATACTGCCCCCATACCATCACATACTGCCCCATACCAGCACATACTGCCCTCATACCAGCACATACTGCCCTCATACCAGAACATACTGCCCTCATACCAGAACATACTGCCCTCATACCAGCACATACTGCCCTCATACCAGCACATACTGCCCTCATACCAGCACATCCTGCCCTCATACCAGCACATACTGCCCTCATACCAGCACATACTGCCCTCATACCAGCACATACTGCCCTCATACCAGCACATACTGCCCTCATACCAGCACATACTGCCCCATACTAGCAAATACTGCCCTCATACCAGCACATACTGCCCTCATACCAGCACATACTGCCCCCATACCAGCACATACTGCCCTCATACCAGCACATACTGCCCTCATACCAGCACATACTGCCCTCATACCAGAACATACTGCCCTCATACCAGCACATACTGCCCTCATACCAGAACATACTGCCCTCATACCAGAACATACTGCCCTCATACAAGAACATACTGCCCTCATACCAGCACATACTGCCCTCATACCAACACACACCGACCTCATACCAGCACATACCAGCCAGAGCGGAAGATTGGGAACAGTTTAAGATAGAGCAAAGGAGGACAAAGGGCTTAATCAAGAGGGGCAAAATAGCTTACGAAAGCAAGCTGGCGGAAAATATAAAAACTAACTCCAAAAGCTTTTATAAGTATATCAAGAGGAAAAGACTGGTGAAAACCAAAGTTGGTCCATTGCAGTCAGATACGGGGGAATATATAACGGGAAATAAGGAAATGGCAGACCAACTAAATGCATACTTTGGGTCAGTCTTTACGAAGGAAGACACAAAAAACCTCCCTGGGATATCGGGAAAAATAGGGACATTGGCAAAGGAGGAACTGACGCAAATCAATATCTCTAAGGATATGGTGTTAAGGAAGCTAAAGGGATTGAAGGCGGACAAATCCCCAGGGCCTGATAACATGCATCCTAGGGTACTGAAGGAGGTGGCCCGAGAGATAGCGGATGCACTAAGTATGATTTTTCAGAATTCATTAGACTCGGGAACAGTGCCCATGGATTGGAGGGTAGCTAACGTTACCCCACTATTCAAAAAGGGGGGTAGGGAAAAAGCAGGTAATTACAGACCTGTAAGCCTTACATCAGTTGTGGGCAAAATGCTGGAGTCCATCATTAAGGATGAAATAGCGGAGCACTTAGCAAATGGGGACAGGATAGGACAGAGTCAACATGGATTGACAAAGGGTAAATCGTGCTTGACTAATCTATTGGAATTTTTTGAGGGAGTAACTGGTAAAATAGATGGGGGAGAGCCAGTAGATGTGGTGTACCTGGACTTCCAAAAGGCCTTCGACAAGGTCCCACATAAAAGATTAGCATGGAAAATTGAAGCTCATGGGATAAAGGGGAAAGTATTGACGTGGATAGAGAACTGGCTGTCAGATAGAAAACAGAGAGTTGGAATAAACGGCCTCATTTTCTGAATGGCAGGCAGTAACAAGTGGGGTACCGCAGGGATCTGTCCTGGGTCCCCAGCTGTTCACAATTTACATTAATGACCTGGATCAGGGAGTCGGATGCAGCATTTCCAAATTTGCAGACGACACTAAACTAGGAGGGGGGGTGGGCTCAGAGGAGGAGACCAGGAAGCTCCAGAGCGATTTGGACAGACTGGGTGATTGGGCGGTTAAATGGCAGATGCACTATAATGTGGACAAGTGCGAAGTTATCCACCTTGGGTGCAGGAACGGGAGGGCAAATTATTATTTAAATGGCAATAAATTGGGAGAGGGGGAAGTACAGAGAGACCTGGGTGTTCTTGTACACCAGTCACTGAAGGCGAGCATGCAGGTGCAACAGGCGGTCAAGAAGGCAAACGGTATGCTGGCCTTCATAGCAAAAGGGTTGGAATACAGGAACAGGGATACCTTGCTGCAGCTGTACAGGGCACTGGTGAGACCACACCTCGAGTACTGTGTACAGTTTTGGTCGCCTCATCTGAGGAAAGATGTTCTTGCCATGGAGGGGGTACAGCGGCGATTCACCAGGCTGATACCAGGAATGGCGGGATTGACCTATGAGGAGAGACTATGTAGTTTAGGGATGTACACACTGGAGTTTAGAAGATTGAGAGGGGACCTCATAGAAGTGTATAAAATTCTGACAGGTCTAGACAGACTAGATGCAGAAGGAATGTTTCCCTTGGCGGGTGAGAACAGAACTAGAGGACATAATTTAAGGATAAGGGCTAAACCATTTAGGACAGAAATGAGGGGGAATTTCTTCACTCAGAGGGTGGTGAACCTGTGGAACTCATTGCCACAGAGGGCAGTGTACGCCAGCTCATTAAATATATTTAAGAGGGAATTAGATATATTTCTACAGGCAAAAGGGGTTAAGGGTTACGGAGAGAAGGCGGGGACGGGATACTGAATTGGAGGATCAGCCATGATCTCATTAAATGGCGGAGCAGGCTCGAAGGGCCGGATGGCCTACTCCTGCTCCTATCTTCTATGTATCTATGTATCTATGTATACTGCCCTCATACCAGCACAAACTGCCCCATACCAGCACATACTGCCCTCATACCAGCACATACTGCCCCATACCAGCACATACTGCCCTCATACCAGCACATACTGCCCTCATACCAGCACATACTGCCCTCATACCAGAACATACTGCCCTCATACCAGCACATACTGCCCTCATACCAGAACATACTGCCCTCATACCAGAACATACTGAACTCATACCAGAACATACTGCCCTCATACCAGCACATACTGCCCTCATACCAGAACATACTGCCCTCATACCAGAACATACTGAACTCATACCAGAACATACTGCCCTCATACCAGCACATACTGCCCTCATACCAGAACATACTGCCCTCATACCAGCACATACTGCCCTCATACCAGAACATACTGCCCTCATACCAGAACATACTGAACTCATACCAGAACATACTGCCCTCATACCAGAACATACTGCCCTCATACCAGAACATACTGCCCTCATACCAGCACATACTGCCCTCATACCAGCACATACTGCCCTCATACAAGAACATACTGCCCTCATACAAGAACATACTGCCCTCATACCAGCACATACTGCCCTCATACCAGAACATACTGCCCTCATACCAGCACATACTGCCCTCATACAAGAACATACTGCCCTCACACCAGAACATACTGCCTCATACAAGAACATACTGCCCTCATACCAGCACATACTGCCCTCATACCAGCACATACTGCCCTCATACAAGAACATACTGCCCTCATACAAGAACATACTGCCCTCATACCAGCACATACTGCCCTCATACCAGTACATACTGCCCTCATACAAGAACATACTGCCCTCATACCAGAACATACTGCCCTCATACCAGAACATACTGCCCTCATACCAGAACATACTGCCCTCATACCAGCACATACTGCCCTCATACCAGTAAATACTGCCCTCATACCAGAACATACTGCCCTCATACCAGAACATACTGCCCTCATACAAGAACATACTGCCCTCATACCAGCACATACTGCCCTCATACCAGCACATACTGCCCGATACCAGCACATACTGCCCTCATACCAGCACATACTGCCCTCATATCAGCACATACTGCCCCCATACCAGCACATACTGCCCTCATACCAGAACATACTGCCCCCATACCAGCACATACTGCCCTCATACCAGCACATACTGCCCCATACCAGCACATACTGCCCTCATACCAGCACATACTGCCCTCATACCAGCACATACTGCCCTCATACCAGAACCTACTGCCCTCATACCAGCTCATACTTCCCGATACCAGCACATACTGCCCTCATACCAGCACATACTGCGCTCATACCAGCACATACTGCCCTCATACCAGCACATACTGCCCTCATACCAGCACATACTGCCCTCATACCAGCACATACTGCCCTCATACCAGCACATACTGCCCGATACCAGCACATACTGCCCCCATACCAGCACATACTGCCCTCATACCAGCACATACTGCCCTCATACCAGAACATACTGCCCCCATACCAGCACCTACTGCCCTCATACCAGCACATACTGCCCTCATACCAGAACATACTGCCCGATACCAGCACATACTGCATTTATACCAGCACATACTGCCCTCATACCAGAACATACTGCCCGATACCAGCACATACTGGCCTCATACCAGCACATACTGCCTGATACCAGCACATGCTGCCCGATACCAGCACATACTGCCCTCATACCAGCACATACTGCCCCCATATCATCACATACTGCCCTCATACCAGCACACACTGCCTGATACCAGCACATACTGCCCGATACCAGCACATACTGCTCTCATCCCAGCACATACTGCCCAATACCAGCACATACTGCCCGATACCAGCACATACTGCCCGATACCAGCACATACTGCCCTCATACCAGCACATACTGCCCTCATACCAGCACATACTGCCCTCATACCAGCACATACTGCCCTCATACCAGCACATACTGCCCGATACCAGCACATACTGCCCCCATACCAGCACATACTGCCCTCATACCAGCACATACTGCCCTCATACCAGAACATACTGCCCCCATACCAGCACCTACTGCCCTCATACCAGCACATACTGCCCTCATACCAGAACATACTGCCCGATACCAGCACATACTGCATTTATACCAGCACATACTGCCCTCATACCAGAACATACTGCCCGATACCAGCACATACTGGCCTCATACCAGCACATACTGCCTGATACCAGCACATGCTGCCCTCATACCAGCACATACTGCCCTCATACCAGCACATACTGCCCCCATATCATCACATACTGCCCTCATACCAGCACACACTGCCTGATACCAGCACATACTGCCCGATACCAGCACATACTGCTCTCATCCCAGCACATACTGCCCAATACCAGCACATACTGCCCGATACCAGCACATACTGCCCGATACCAGCACATACTGCCCTCATACCAGCACATACTGCCCTCATACCAGCACATACTGCCCTCATACCAGCACATACTGCCCTCATACCAGCACATACTACCCTCATACCAGCACATACTGCCCTCATATCAGCACTTACTGCCCTCATACCAGCACATACTGCCCTCATACCAGAACATACTGCCCGATACCAGCACATACTGCCTTCATACCAGCACATACTGCCTGATACCAGCACATACTGCCCGATACCAGCACATACGGCCTGATACCAGCACATACTGCCCTCATACCAGCACATACTGCCCCCATACCATCACATACTGCCCCATACCAGCACATACTGCCCTCATACCAGCACATACTGCCCTCATACCAGAACAAACTGCCCTCATACCAGAACATACTGCCCTCATACCAGCACATACTGCCCTCATCCCAGCACATACTGCCCTCTTACCAGCACATACTGCCCCCATACCAGCACATACTGCCCCCATACCAGCACATACTGCCCTCATCCCAGCACATACTGCTCTCATCCCAGCACATACTGCCCAATACCAGCACATACTGCCCGATACCAGCACATACTTCCCGATACCAGCACATACTGCCCAATACCAGCACATACTGCCCTCATACCAGCACATACTGCCCTCATACCAGCACATACTGCCCGATACCAGCACATATTGCCCTAATACCATCACATACTGCCCAATACCAGCACATACTGCCCTCATACCAGAACATGCTGCCCTCAAACCAGCACATACTGCCCGATACCAGCACATACTGCCCTCATACCAGAACAAACTGCCCTCATACCAGCACATACTGCCCAATACCAGCACATACTGCCCTCATACCAGCACATACTGCCCTCATCCCAGCACATACTGCCCGATACCAGCATATACTGCCCCCATACCAACACATACTGCCCTCATCGCAGCACATACTGCCCAATACCAGCACATACTGCCCAATACCAGCACATACTGCCCTCATACCAGCACATACTGCCCTCATACCAGCACATACTGCCCCATACCAGCACATACTGCCCTCATACCAGCACATACTGCCCTCATACCAGCACATACTGCCCTCATACCAGCACTTACTGCCCTCATACCAGCACATACTGCCCTCATACCAGAACATACTGCCTGATACCAGCACATACTGCCTTCATACCAGCACATACGGCCTGATACCAGCACATACTGCCCTCATACCAGCACATACTGCCCTCATACCAGCACATACTGCCCGAAACCAGCACATACTGCCCTCATACCAGCACATACTGCCCCCATACCATCACATACTGCCCCATACCAGCACATACTGCCCTCATACCAGCACATACTGCCCTCATACCAGAACATACTGCCCTCATGCCAGAACATACTGCCCTCATACCAGCACATACTGCCCTCATACCAGCACATACTGCCCTCATACCAGCACATCCTGCCCTCATACCAGCACATACTGCCCTCATACCAGCACATACTGCCCTCATACCAGCACATACTGCCCTCATACCAGCACATACTGCCCTCATACCAGCACATACTGCCCCATACTAGCAAATACTGCCCTCATACCAGTACATACTGCCCTCATACCAGCACATACTGCCCCCATACCCGCACATACTGCCCTCATACCAGCACATACTGCCCCCATACCAGCACATACTGCCCTCATACCAGCACATACTGCCCTCATACCAGCACATACTGCCCTCATACCAGAACATACTGCCCTCATACCAGCACATACTGCCCTCATCCCAGAACATACTGCCCTCATACCAGAACATACTGAACTCATACCAGAACATACTGCCCTCATACCAGAACATACTGCCCTCATACCAGAACATACTGCCCTCATACCAGCACATACTGCCCTCATACCAGCACGTACTGCCCTCATACAAGAACATACTGCCCTCATACAAGAACATACTGCCCTCATACCAGCACATACTGCCCTCATACCAGAACATACTGCCCTCATACCAGCACATACTGCCCTCATACAAGAACATACTGCCCTCACACCAGAACATACTGCCTCATACAAGAACATACTGCCCTCATACCAGCACATACTGCCCTCATACCAGCACATACTGCCCTCATACAAGAACATACTGCCCTCATACAAGAACATACTGCCCTCATACCAGCACATACTGCCCTCATACCAGTACATACTGCCCTCATACAAGAACATACTGCCCTCATACCAGAACATACTGCCCTCATACCAGAACATACTGCCCTCATACCAGAACATACTGCCCTCATACCAGCACATACTGCCCTCATACCAGTAAATACTGCCCTCATACCAGAACATACTGCCCTCATACCAGAACATACTGCCCTCATACAAGAACATACTGCCCTCATACCAGCACATACTGCCCTCATACCAGCACATACTGCCCGATACCAGCACATACTGCCCTCATACCAGCACATACTGCCCTCATATCAGCACATACTGCCCCCATACCAGCACATACTGCCCTCATACCAGAACATACTGCCCCCATACCAGCACATACTGCCCTCATACCAGCACATACTGCCCCATACCAGCACATACTGCCCTCATACCAGCACATACTGCCCTCATACCAGCACATACTGCCCTCATACCAGAACCTACTGCCCTCATACCAGCTCATACTTCCCGATACCAGCACATACTGCCCTCATACCAGCACATACTGCGCTCATACCAGCACATACTGCCCTCATACCAGCACATACTGCCCTCATACCAGCACATACTGCCCTCATACCAGCACATACTGCCCTCATACCAGCACATACTGCCCGATACCAGCACATACTGCCCCCATACCAGCACATACTGCCCTCATACCAGCACATACTGCCCTCATACCAGAACATACTGCCCCCATACCAGCACCTACTGCCCTCATACCAGCACATACTGCCCTCATACCAGAACATACTGCCCGATACCAGCACATACTGCATTCATACCAGCACATACTGCCCTCATACCAGAACATACTGCCCGATACCAGCACATACTGCCCTCATACCAGCACATACTGCCTGATACCAGCACATGCTGCCCGATACCAGCACATACTGCCCTCATACCAGCACATACTGCCCCCATATCATCACATACTGCCCTCATACCAGCACACACTGCCTGATACCAGCACATACTGCCCGATACCAGCACATACTGCTCTCATCCCAGCACATACTGCCCAATACCAGCACATACTGCCCGATACCAGCACATACTGCCCGATACCAGCACATACTGCCCTCATACCAGCACATACTGCCCTCATACCAGCACATACTGCCCTCATACCAGCACATACTGCCCTCATACCAGCACATACTACCCTCATACCAGCACATACTGCCCTCATATCAGCACTTACTGCCCTCATACCAGCACATACTGCCCTCATACCAGAACATACTGCCCGATACCAGCACATACTGCCTTCATACCAGCACATACTGCCTGATACCAGCACATACTGCCCGATACCAGCACATACGGCCTGATACCAGCACATACTGCCCTCATACCAGCACATACTGCCCCCATACCATCACATACTGCCCCATACCAGCACATACTGCCCTCATACCAGCACATACTGCCCTCATACCAGAACAAACTGCCCTCATACCAGAACATACTGCCCTCATACCAGCACATACTGCCCTCATCCCAGCACATACTGCCCTCTTACCAGCACATACTGCACCCATACCAGCACATACTGCCCCCATACCAGCACATACTGCCCTCATCCCAGCACATACTGCTCTCATCCCAGCACATACTGCCCAATACCAGCACATACTGCCCGATACCAGCACATACTTCCCGATACCAGCACATACTGCCCAATACCAGCACATACTGCCCTCATACCAGCACATACTGCCCTCATACCAGCACATACTGCCCGATACCAGCACATATTGCCCTAATACCATCACATACTGCCCAATACCAGCACATACTGCCCTTATACCAGAACATGCTGCCCTCAAACCAGCACATACTGCCCGATACCAGCACATACTGCCCTCATACCAGAACAAACTGCCCTCATACCAGCACATACTGCCCAATACCAGCACATACTGCCCTCATACCAGCACATACTGCCCTCATCCCAGCACATACTGCCCGATACCAGCATATACTGCCCCCATACCAACACATACTGCCCTCATCGCAGCACATACTGCCCAATACCAGCACATACTGCCCAATACCAGCACATACTGCCCTCATACCAGCACATACTGCCCTCATACCAGCACATACTGCCCCATACCAGCACATACTGCCCTCATACCAGCACATACTGCCCTTATACCAGCACATACTGCCCTCATACCAGCACTTACTGCCCTCATACCAGCACATACTGCCCTCATACCAGAACATACTGCCTGATACCAGCACATACTGCCTTCATACCAGCACATACGGCCTGATACCAGCACATACTGCCCTCATACCAGCACATACTGCCCTCATACCAGCACATACTGCCTGAAACCAGCACATACTGCCCTCATACCAGCACATACTGCCCCCATACCATCACATACTGCCCCATACCAGCACATACTGCCCTCATACCAGCACATACTGCCCTCATACCAGAACATACTGCCCTCATACCAGAACATACTGCCCTCATACCAGCACATACTGCCCTCATACCAGCACATACTGCCCTCATACCAGCACATCCTGCCCTCATACCAGCACATACTGCCCTCATACCAGCACATACTGCCCTCATACCAGCACATACTGCCCTCATACCAGCACATACTGCCCTCATACCAGCACATACTGCCCCATACTAGCAAATACTGCCCTCATACCAGCACATACTGCCCTCATACCAGCACATACTGCCCCCATACCAGCACATACTGCCCTCATACCAGCACATACTGCCCTCATACCAGCACATACTGCCCTCATACCAGAACATACTGCCCTCATACCAGCACATACTGCCCTCATACCAGAACATACTGCCCTCATACCAGAACATACTGCCCTCATACAAGAACATACTGCCCTCATACCAGCACATACTGCCCTCATACCAACACACACCGACCTCATACCAGCACATACCAGCCAGAGCGGAAGATTGGGAACAGTTTAAGATAGAGCAAAGGAGGACAAAGGGCTTAATCAAGAGGGGCAAAATAGCTTACGAAAGCAAGCTGGCGGAAAATATAAAAACTAACTCCAAAAGCTTTTATAAGTATATCAAGAGGAAAAGACTGGTGAAAACCAAAGTTGGTCCATTGCAGTCAGATACGGGGGAATATATAACGGGAAATAAGGAAATGGCAGACCAACTAAATGCATACTTTGGGTCAGTCTTTACGAAGGAAGACACAAAAAACCTCCCTGGGATATCGGGAAAAATAGGGACATTGGCAAAGGAGGAACTGACGCAAATCAATATCTCTAAGGATATGGTGTTAAGGAAGCTAAAGGGATTGAAGGCGGACAAATCCCCAGGGCCTGATAACATGCATCCTAGGGTACTGAAGGAGGTGGCCCGAGAGATAGCGGATGCACTAAGTATGATTTTTCAGAATTCATTAGACTCGGGAACAGTGCCCATGGATTGGAGGGTAGCTAACGTTACCCCACTATTCAAAAAGGGGGGTAGGGAAAAAGCAGGTAATTACAGACCTGTAAGCCTTACATCAGTTGTGGGCAAAATGCTGGAGTCCATCATTAAGGATGAAATAGCGGAGCACTTAGCAAATGGGGACAGGATAGGACAGAGTCAACATGGATTGACAAAGGGTAAATCGTGCTTGACTAATCTATTGGAATTTTTTGAGGGAGTAACTGGTAAAATAGATGGGGGAGAGCCAGTAGATGTGGTGTACCTGGACTTCCAAAAGGCCTTCGACAAGGTCCCACATAAAAGATTAGCATGGAAAATTGAAGCTCATGGGATAAAGGGGAAAGTATTGACGTGGATAGAGAACTGGCTGTCAGATAGAAAACAGAGAGTTGGAATAAACGGCTCATTTTCTGAATGGCAGGCAGTAACAAGTGGGGTACCGCAGGGATCTGTCCTGGGTCCCCAGCTGTTCACAATTTACATTAATGACCTGGATCAGGGAGTCGGATGCAGCATTTCCAAATTTGCAGACGACACTAAACTAGGAGGGGGGGTGGGCTCAGAGGAGGAGACCAGGAAGTTCCAGAGCGATTTGGACAGACTGGGTGATTGGGCGGTTAAATGGCAGATGCACTATAATGTGGACAAGTGCGAAGTTATCCACCTTGGGTGCAGGAACGGGAGGGCAAATTATTATTTAAATGGCAATAAATTGGGAGAGGGGGAAGTACAGAGAGACCTGGGTGTTCTTGTACACCAGTCACTGAAGGCGAGCATGCAGGTGCAACAGGCGGTCAAGAAGGCAAACGGTATGCTGGCCTTCATAGCAAAAGGGTTGGAATACAGGAACAGGGATACCTTGCTGCAGCTGTACAGGGCACTGGTGAGACCACACCTCGAGTACTGTGTACAGTTTTGGTCGCCTCATCTGAGGAAAGATGTTCTTGCCATGGAGGGGGTACAGCGGCGATTCACCAGGCTGATACCAGGAATGGCGGGATTGACCTATGAGGAGAGACTATGTAGTTTAGGGATGTACACACTGGAGTTTAGAAGATTGAGAGGGGACCTCATAGAAGTGTATAAAATTCTGACAGGTCTAGACAGACTAGATGCAGAAGGAATGTTTCCCTTGGCGGGTGAGAACAGAACTAGAGGACATAATTTAAGGATAAGGGCTAAACCATTTAGGACAGAAATGAGGGGGAATTTCTTCACTCAGAGGGTGGTGAACCTGTGGAACTCATTGCCACAGAGGGCAGTGTACGCCAGCTCATTAAATATATTTAAGAGGGAATTAGATATATTTCTACAGGCAAAAGGGGTTAAGGGTTACGGAGAGAAGGCGGGGACGGGATACTGAATTGGAGGATCAGCCATGATCTCATTAAATGGCGGAGCAGGCTCGAAGGGCCGGATGGCCTACTCCTGCTCCTATCTTCTATGTATCTATGTATCTATGTATACTGCCCTCATACCAGCACAAACTGCCCCATACCAGCACATACTGCCCTCATACCAGCACATACTGCCCCCATACCAGCACATACTGCCCTCATACCAGCACATACTGCCCTCATACCAGCACATACTGCCCTCATACCAGAACATACTGCCCTCATACCAGCACATACTGCCCTCATACCAGAACATACTGCCCTCATACCAGAACATACTGAACTCATACCAGAACATACTGCCCTCATACCAGCACATACTGCCCTCATACCAGAACATACTGCCCTCATACCAGAACATACTGAACTCATACCAGAACATACTGCCCTCATACCAGAACATACTGCCCTCATACCAGAACATACTGCCCTCATACCAGCACATACTGCCCTCATACCAGCACATACTGCCCTCATACAAGAACATACTGCCCTCATACAAGAACATACTGCCCTCATACCAGCACATACTGCCCTCATACCAGAACATACTGCCCTCATACCAGCACATACTGCCCTCATACAAGAACATACTGCCCTCACACCAGAACATACTGCCTCATACAAGAACATACTGCCCTCATACCAGCACATACTGCCCTCATACCAGCACATACTGCCCTCATACAAGAACATACTGCCCTCATACAAGAACATACTGCCCTCATACCAGCACATACTGCCCTCATACCAGTACATACTGCCCTCATACAAGAACATACTGCCCTCATACCAGAACATACTGCCCTCATACCAGAACATACTGCCCTCATACCAGAACATACTGCCCTCATACCAGCACATACTGCCCTCATACCAGTAAATACTGCCCTCATACCAGAACATACTGCCCTCATACCAGAACATACTGCCCTCATACAAGAACATACTGCCCTCATACCAGCACATACTGCCCTCATACCAGCACATACTGCCCGATACCAGCACATACTGCCCTCATACCAGCACATACTGCCCTCATATCAGCACATACTGCCCCCATACCAGCACATACTGCCCTCATACCAGAACATACTGCCCCCATACCAGCACATACTGCCCTCATACCAGCACATACTGCCCCATACCAGCACATACTGCCCTCATACCAGCACATACTGCCCTCATACCAGCACATACTGCCCTCATACCAGAACCTACTGCCCTCATACCAGCTCATACTTCCCGATACCAGCACATACTGCCCTCATACCAGCACATACTGCGCTCATACCAGCACATACTGCCCTCATACCAGCACATACTGCCCTCATACCAGCACATACTGCCCTCATACCAGCACATACTGCCCTCATACCAGCACATACTGCCCGATACCAGCACATACTGCCCCCATACCAGCACATACTGCCCTCATACCAGCACATACTGCCCTCATACCAGAACATACTGCCCCCATACCAGCACCTACTGCCCTCATACCAGCACATACTGCCCTCATACCAGAACATACTGCCCGATACCAGCACATACTGCATTCATACCAGCACATACTGCCCTCATACCAGAACATACTGCCCGATACCAGCACATACTGCCCTCATACCAGCACATACTGCCTGATACCAGCACATGCTGCCCGATACCAGCACATACTGCCCTCATACCAGCACATACTGCCCCCATATCATCACATACTGCCCTCATACCAGCACACACTGCCTGATACCAGCACATACTGCCCGATACCAGCACATACTGCTCTCATCCCAGCACATACTGCCCAATACCAGCACATACTGCCCGATACCAGCACATACTGCCCGATACCAGCACATACTGCCCTCATACCAGCACATACTGCCCTCATACCAGCACATACTGCCCTCATACCAGCACATACTGCCCTCATACCAGCACATACTACCCTCATACCAGCACATACTGCCCTCATATCAGCACTTACTGCCCTCATACCAGCACATACTGCCCTCATACCAGAACATACTGCCCGATACCAGCACATACTGCCTTCATACCAGCACATACTGCCTGATACCAGCACATACTGCCCGATACCAGCACATACGGCCTGATACCAGCACATACTGCCCTCATACCAGCACATACTGCCCCCATACCATCACATACTGCCCCATACCAGCACATACTGCCCTCATACCAGCACATACTGCCCTCATACCAGAACAAACTGCCCTCATACCAGAACATACTGCCCTCATACCAGCACATACTGCCCTCATCCCAGCACATACTGCCCTCTTACCAGCACATACTGCCCCCATACCAGCACATACTGCCCCCATACCAGCACATACTGCCCTCATCCCAGCACATACTACTCTCATCCCAGCACATACTGCCCAATACCAGCACATACTGCCCGATACCAGCACATACTTCCCGATACCAGCACATACTGCCCAATACCAGCACATACTGCCCTCATACCAGCACATACTGCCCTCATACCAGCACATACTGCCCGATACCAGCACATATTGCCCTAATACCATCACATACTGCCCAATACCAGCACATACTGCCCTCATACCAGAACATGCTGCCCTCAAACCAGCACATACTGCCCGATACCAGCACATACTGCCCTCATACCAGAACAAACTGCCCTCATACCAGCACATACTGCCCAATACCAGCACATACTGCCCTCATACCAGCACATACTGCCCTCATCCCAGCACATACTGCCCGATACCAGCATATACTGCCCCCATACCAACACATACTGCCCTCATCGCAGCACATACTGCCCAATACCAGCACATACTGCCCAATACCAGCACGTACTGCCCGATACCAGCACATACTGCCCAATACCATCACATACTGCCTGATACCAGCACATACTGCCCTCATACCAGTACATACTGCCCGATACCAGCACATACTGCCCTCATACCAGAACATACTGCCCTCATACCAGCACATACTGCCCCATACCAGAACATACTGTCCTCATACCAGAACATACTGCCCTCATACCAGAACATACTGCCCGATACCAGCACATACTGCCCTCATACCAGAACATACTGCCCTCATACCAGCACATACTGCCGTCATACCAGCACATACTGCCCTCATACCAGCACATACTGCCCGATACCAGTTCATACTACTCGATACCAGCACATACTGCCTGATACCAGCACCTACTTCCCTCATACCAGCACATACTTCCCGATACCAGTACATACTGCCACCATAACAGCACATACTGCCCGATACCAGCACATACTGCCCCCATACCAGCACATACTGCCCGATACCAGTACATACTGCCCCCATACGAGCACAAACTGCCCGATACCAGCATATACTGCCCCCATACCAGCGCATACTGCCGAATACCAGCACATTCTGCCCAATACCAGTACATACTGTTCGATACCAGCACATACTGCCCTCATACCAGAACATACTGCCCCGATACCAGCACATACTGCCCAATACCAGCACATACTGCCTGATACCAGCCCTTACTGCCCCATACCAGCACATACTGCCCTCATACCAGCACATACTGCCCTCATACCAGCACATACTGCCCAATTACCAGCACATACTGCCCTCATACCAGCACATACTGCCCCCATACCAGCACATACTGCCCTCATACCAGCACATACTGCCCTCATACCAGCACATACTGCCCTCATACCAGCACATACTGCCCCCATACCATCACATACTGCCCTCATACCAGCACATACTGCCCAATACCAGTACATACTGCCCCCATACCAGAATATACTGCCCCCATACCAGCACATACTGCCCCCATACCAGCACATACTGCCCAATGCTAGCACATACTGCCTTCATACCAGCACATACTGCCCGATAGCAGCACATACTGCCTGATACCAGCACATACTACCCAATACCAGCACATACTGCCCAATACCAGTACATACTGCCCCCATACCAGCACATACTGCCCCCATACCATCACATACTGCCCTCATACCAGCACATACTGCCCTCATACCAGCACATACTGCCCTCATACCAGAACATACTGCCCTCATACCAGAACATACTGCCCCCATACCAGAACATACTGCCCTCATACCAGCACATACTTCCCCCATACCAGAACATACTGCCCTCATACCAGAACATACTGCCCTCATACCAGCACATACTGCCCTCATACCAGCACATACTGCCCTCATACCAGCACATACTGCCCTCATACCAGCATATACTGCCCTCATACCAGCACATACTGCCCTCATACCAGCACATACTGCCCCCATACCAGCACATACTGCCCTCATACCAGCACATACTGCACTCATACCAGAACATACTGCCCCCATACCAGAACATACTGCCCTCATACCAGAACATACTGCCCCCATACCAGCACATACTGCCCTCATACCAGCACATACTGCCCTCATACCATCACATACTGCCCTCATACCAGCACATACTGCCCCCATACCATCACATACTGCCCTCATACCAGAACATACTGCCCTCATACCAGCACATACTGCCCTCATACCAGAACATGCTGCCCTCATACCATCACATACTGCCCTCATACCAGCACATACTGCCCTCATACTAGCACATACTGCCCTCATACCATCACATACTGCCCTCATACCAGCACATACTGCCCTCATACCATCACATACTGCCCTCATACCAGAACATACTGCCCTCATACCAGAACATACTGCCCCCATACCAGCACATACTGCCCTCATACCAGCACATACTGCCCTCATACCATCACATACTGCCCTCATACCAGCACATACTGCCCCCATACCATCACATACTGCCCTCATACCAGAACATACTGCCCTCATACCAGCACATACTGCCCTCATACCAGAACATGCTGCCCTCATACCATCACATACTGCCCTCATACCAGCACATACTGCCCTCATACCAGCACATACTGCCCTCATACCATCACATACTGGCCTCATACCAGCACATACTGCCCGATACCAGAACATACTGTCCTGGATGGTGTTGAGCTTCTTGAGTGTTGTTGGAGCTGCGCTTTTCCAGTCGAGTGCAGATTATTCCATCACACTCCTGACTTGTGCCTTGTAAATGGTCAGGATGCGGTGATGCCGGTGTTGGACTGGGGTGGACAAAAGTGAGAAGTCGCACAACACCATGTTACAGTCCAACAGTTTTATTTGAAATCACAAGCTTTCGGAGCGCTGCTCCTTCGTCAGGTGAAGTCACCTGACGAAGGAGCAGCGCTCCGAAAGCTTGTGATTTCAAATAAAACTGTTGGGGGTAAAAATTCAGTTGGTTGCGCCTCCCGTTAGCGCCTTAAATGGGCGCTAATGGGGCGTTAAGGCGCTAACGCCCGGGCGCAGCGCTGTTTGCGCCGCTCGAGAACTTAACTTGAGATTGTGCGGCGGCGCTAAAACTTACCGCTGCGACCACCTGCGCGCGCAGATTGTGACGTCAGTCCGTGGTGCAACGCCCTTGGGGCGCCCCGGAGCGGAAATTGAGTGGCGCCCCCTGCCTTACCGCCTGGCGCTTCCAACGACCGGAAGACTGGAACGTTATCAATCGGTCTGGGGCTGGGGGGGGCGCTATTTAAAGGGGGCCTCTTCCTGTCTTTTTCTGTGGTCGACATTTATGCACCACTCGTTCTGAGAGAGAGAGAGAGATTCGGAGAGAGAGAGAGAGAGACTTCTACATTGACTCAACGCTTTGTGAGGTAGTTTTGCCTAGTTCATCCTAACTTTGCTGCTACTTTCGTTGCTGTACCTCATTACTTTTCTGGCAAAGAGAAGATGGGGGCTGCAATGATTGGGGGCGTCGTCCTGCTCCAGCTCAATCGGAGCAGAGTGAGACGCAGACAGAGAGTGGCAATGATGGCCAGACGGAGGAGGCCCATCAGGCGCATGTACAGGAGAGCTTACCCTCCCAGGGTATATCGTGAACAGCTCTCCTACATCCACATGTCCGAGGAGCTGTGTTTGCGAAGGCTGCGATTCAGCAAGGAGGTGGTCACTGAGCTCTGCCACCTGCTGCAGCCAGATCTGCAGCCTCAGCTGAGGTCCAGGACGTCTCTGTCGGTGGCAGTGAAGGTCACAGTGGCCTTGAACTTCTACGCCACTGGCTCATTCCAAGCTGCTGTTGGGGACCTCGCCAATATCTCCCAGTTTGCGGTGCATCGCTGCATCCGGCAGGTCACCAATGCCCTCTTCACAAGGAGACGAGACTTCATCTCCTTCCCTATGACCCCAGACAAGCAGCATGACCGTGCTATGGGCTTTGCGAGGGTAGCGGGCTTCCCCATGGTGCAGGGCGCCATTGACTGCACGCATGTGGCTTTGCGTGCTCCGCGAGAGAATGCAGAGGAGTTCCGGAACAGAAAGGGGTTCCATTCTTGAATGTGCAGTTGGTCTGTGACCACAGACAGGTGATTCTCGCTGTCAATGCCCACTATCCGGGCAGCTGCCACGATGCTTTCATCCTGCGCCAGAGTACTGTGGCAGAAATTTTCGAGGCACCGCATCAGCCAGTTGGTTGGCTTCTGGGGGACAAGGGGTACGCATTGAGCACCTGGCTGATGACACCGCTCCGTGCGCCAAACACCCCTGCTGAGCTGCGGTACCAGGAAAGCCAACAAGCAACGAGGAACATTATTGAGCGCACAATCGGCGTGCTCAAACAACGATTCCGCTGTCTGGACCATTCCGGAGGAGCCCTGCAGTACTCGCCTGAGCAAGTTTCCAAATTCGTAGTGGTGTGCTGCATGTTGCACAACATGGCAATCCTCAGGACGCAGCCAATGCCACCAGGCCTTGCAGCACCACAAGAGGAGGAGGAGGAAGAGGAGGAACAGGCCGAGGACGATGATCAGCAGCAGCACCAAGGCAGGAGGGCGGCCCACAATGGTCAAACTGCAAGGGCCGTCCGTCAACGACTAATAGCAAGCCGCTTCTAGGGCCCCTGCCAGTGCTACAAACACGAATCAACCCAGCACGCAACCCCTAAGCCGGCCAAGGCACCAATAATTCCAACCACCAGCCATGTATATTTTGAATACAGAAACTTATTTATTGTACAAACTCTGTGTGTGTCAATTCCTCATGACAAACTCATAGAAATAAACACAAAAAAACAGTCAATAACATAACTGGTTCTCACAACCTGGAGATAATGTCCAAAACACTAAACAAAAGTTGGGCCATGAACCTCGGCCTTTAATAAAAAAATGACCAGCATTTTGGCACACCTCCTACTTTTTGCCCTTCGAGGGTGATCTCCTTCCCTTGCGCACTTCCCCCCTTCTAACCCTACTGCTCCTCCGTAATGGGACCTCAGTGGCTGCAGCAAGGCTGGTGGAAGGCTGCTGCTTGTCAGACCCTGACACTGCAGATGCCCCTGAAGGACGGCCTCGACCACTTCTGGGCCTGGAGGGCCCGGCTGCAGACTGCACCAACTCTGCATGGGCGGCAGCAGTCTGTCCTACAGGCGGTGGCAAGTGCAGTGGAGAAGTGACAGTGTTGGCAGCAGGAATGCTGTCATCGTGAGAGAGGACAGCAACTCCCTGCTCACCCGACACACTGGCACTCCCACGGGGCAGCACTTCAGCATCCGGAGCAATTTGCCTGAGAACAGATTGCTGGCCTGCTGCGGCGCGGTGACAGCCCCGGGGACATGTGCACGAACCATCGAGGATGGCAGCAGTCAGTGCTCGCGTGGCCTCAATCTGAGTCTGTATGAGAGCAGGCTCAGATGGGTTCCTGGCAGCCAGTGACTGAATTGCAGCAGTAAGCTTTAGTGTGGCATCCGCCTGTGCTACAGCGAAGTGCTCCACACTCCTTGCCAGTGCCTCAATGCATTCGGGCACCCTTCCCACTGCACCCATGAGCTCAGTGTGCATGACCACCGCCTGGCTGTTCATTTCTGCAATCAGCCGCTCCTCCTCTGCGTCCATTGCATTAGGAGTGTCTGGCATACTCTCCCTCTGGGGAGAAGGCTCCCGTTCTTCCCTCCCCCACCCCCCATGGCGTTGCTGCAGCCCGCTGGGTCCTGGAACTTCACCATCATCAGCCCCTTCCCCCCTGCTCCCCCGTTCTTCCCTCCCCCCCCCATGGCGTTGCTGCAGCCCGCTGGGTCCTGGAACTTCACCATCATCAGCCCCTTCCCCCCTGCTCCCCCGTTCTTCCCTCCCCCCCCCATGGCGTTGCTGCAGCCCGCTGGGTCCTGGAACTTCACCATCATCAGCCCCTTCCCCCCTGCTCCCCTCCGGGGAAGGCGTGTTCCCAGTGTGGCCATGGGCTTCCTCGGGAGAGGGTGGCACTGATGCTCCGGCTTCCTCTTCCTCCTCAGCTGCAGCATCACTCCCAGTGGCAGCTTCAGGGCCCATCTCCTCAGCTGGTGAATCACCATCTGAAAGCAGGGAGGTACAAGAGTGGCTTTAGCGTGAGGACAGGGTGGCAGTAAGGGAGGAATAAGTGCAGCGAGTTAGCAAGTTGGATTGAAAGTGTCAAAGGCTGGTATCGTGAGGGACAAGTGGAAGGACAGAGGACAAAAAGGTGATGACCTTACCATTGCTGTCCACAACGGGGTCGGCGTCTCCAGTGGCGACGGGACCGATCACCCGGCTTGCCACAATCCTGTGGACGCGCTCCTCCAGATCGCTGAGGGGTTGCAGCTGAAGCCGCCCTCCACCCGTCCGTTGCTGCTGTCTCCGATTATGAGCCAGCTTAGCCTGCAAGAAAAAGGACAGCATCTGAGTCAATATACAGCCATGGTCTTGCCTGATGTGCCTCCCATAGGTGAATAGCCCTTACAATATGCAGCCATGGTCTTGCCTGATGTGCCTCCCATAGGTGAATAGCCCTTACTGTATGCAGCCATGGTCTTGCCTGATGTGCCTCCCATAGGTGAATAGCCCTTACTGTATGCAGCCATGGTCTTGCCTGATGTGCCTCCCATAGGTGAATAGCCCTTACTGTATGCAAAGTGTGGAATGTGTGTGTGTGTTTGATGAAAGGGCCATAGGTGTTGGATGAGTGTTGTGCATTGGGGTTTTAAGACCCTCTGGCCATAGAGTGAGGTTGAGATGGAGGGATGGAGAGGTATTGAGAAAAAGCCACTCACCCTGACGACCCGAGTGAGGTCGTTGAACTTTTTGCGGCACTGGACATGGGTCCTGGGCACCATGCTCCTGGAGGAGACGCTCTGAGCCACCTCCCTCCACACTCTTCTGAACTCGCGTGGCAAAGGCCTCCTGCCACTCTCTGGGAACAGCATGCATCGTCTGCGCTCCACTGCGTCAACGAGAGCATCCAAGGCCCGCTCGGTGAAGCGATGAGCGCGTTCTCTCACCCTCTCCATGCTTGGCAGCAAAATGGATTACAGGTCTCTCCAGGCTGAGATTCAAGGCTGCAATGAGCAGGGTGTGGCTGGGGAGCAAGTGGCCCCCCCCGCTTTAAGAAGTGTCTGGCGCCAGTGTGTCTGTGTTCCCTCGCTAACTGGCAGCAGCTGCGCTGCGCTCGTGCGCTGAGTTAGCGCCTCACTCCTAGGCCTTTGCGCCTTAAGAGAGGTGTGCAGCGCCTAATTTAGCGCTCCACTCACCTCCCGGGGCGGTAAAAGTGAAGTTTCCTGTCAGTGCCGATAATTAGCGCCAGGCGCTAATATTTGCGCGCGGACGATATTTGCGCCCCAAATGGGGCGCGACCTAATTTCTACCCCTTGGTCTATAACCTGGTGTTGTGCGACTTCTCACTCTTGTAAATGGTGGAAAGGCTTTGGAGAGTCAGGAGGTGAGACACTCACCGCAGAATACCCAGCCTCTGACCTGCTCTTATTGCCACAGTATTTATGTGGCTGGTCCAGTTAAGTTTCTGGTCAATGGTGACCCCCAGAATGTTGATGGTGGGGTATTTGACGATGGTAATGCCATTGAATGTCAAGGAGCAGTGGTTAGACTCTTGTTTGTTGGAGATAGTCATTGCCTGGTACTTGTGTGGCGCGAATGTTACCTGCCACTTATCAACCCAAGCCTGAATGTCGTCCAGGTCTTGCTGCATGCGGGCATGGACTGCTTCATTTTCTGAGGTGTTGCGAATGGAACTGAACACTGTGCAATCATCAGCGAACATCCCCACTTCTAACCTTATAATGAAGGGAAGATCATTGATGGAGGGAAGGTCATTGATGAAGCAGCTGAAGATGGTTGGGCCTAGGACACTGCCCTGAGGAACTCCTGCAGTGATGTCGTGAGGCTGAGATGATTGACCTTCAACAACCACAACCATCTTCCTTTGTGCTAGGTATGACTCCAGCCAGTGAGAGTTTTCCCCCTGATTCCCATTGACTTCAATTTTACTAGGACTCCTTGATGCCACACTCGGTCAAATGCTGCATTGATGTCAAGGGCAGTCACTCTCACCTCACCTTTGGAATTCAGCGCTTTTGTCCATGTTTGGACCAAGGCTGTAATGAGGTCTGGATCCGAGAGGTCCTGGCGGAACACAAACTGAGCATTGGTGAGCAGGTTTTTTGGTGAGTAAGTGCCGCTTGATAGCATTGTTGACGACACCTTCCATCACTTTGCTGATGATTGAGAGTAGACTGATGGTGCGGTAATTGGCCGGATTGGATTTGTCCTGCTTTTTGTGGACAGGACATACCTGGGCAGTTTTCCACATTGTCGGATAGATGCCAGTGTTGTAGCTGTACTGGAACAGCTTGGCTAGAGGCGCGGCTAGTTCTGGAGCACAAGTCTTCAGCACGATAGACGGGATGTTGTCGGGGCCTTTGCGGTATTCAGTGCATTCAGACGTTTCTTGATATCACATGGAGCGGATCAAATTGGCTGAAGACTGGCTTCTTTGGTGGTGGGGACCTCAGGAGGAGGCCAATATGGATCATCCACTCGGCACTTCTGGCTGAAGATGGTTGCAAATGCTTCAGCCTTGTCTTATACACTCAGCCGGAAGATGTGGGTGAGGTTTTAAATGAATATTTTGCATCTGTCTTCACTATGGAGAAGGACGATGTAGGCATAGAAATCAGGCAGGAGGATTGTGATATACTTGAACAAATTAGTATTGAGAGGGAGGAGGTACTAGCGGTTTTAGCAGGCTTAAAAGTGGATAAATCCCCAGGCCCAGACGAGATGTATCCCAGGCTGCTGTGTGAGGCAAGGGAGGAGATTGCAGGGGCTCTGACACAAATTTTCAGAACCTCTCTGGCCACAGGGGAGGTGCCAGAGGACTGGAGAACAGCTAACGTGGTACCATTATTCAAGAAGGGTAGTAGGGATAAACCAGGGAATTACAGGCCAGTGAGCCTAACATCAGTGGTAGGGAAATTATTGGAAAAAATTCTGAGGGACAGAATTGGTCTCCACTTGGAGAGGCAAGGATTAATCAAGGATAGTCAGCATGGCTTTGTCAGGGGGAGATCATGTCTAACCAATTTGATTGAATTTTTCGAGGGGATGACTAGGTGTGTGGATGAGGGTAGTGCAGTTGATGTGGTCTACATGGACATCAGTAAGGCTTTTGACAAAGTCCCGCATGGGAGACTGGTCAAGAAGGTAAGAACCAATGGGATCCAGGGCAATTTGGCACATTGGATCCAAAATTGGCTTAGTGGCAGGAGGCTAAGGGTGATGGTCGAAGGTTGTTTTTGTGACTGGAAGCCTGTGTCCAGTGGTGTACCGCAGGGATCGGTGCTGGGTCCTTTGCTGTTTGTCGTGTACATTAATGATTTAGATATGAATGTAGGAGGTATGATCAGTAAGTTCCCAGATGACATGAAAATTGGTGGAGTGGTAAATAGCGAGGAGGGAAGCCTCAGGCTACAGGATGATATAGATAGGTTGGTCAGATGGGCAGAACAGTGGCAAATGGAATTTAACCCTGAAAAGTGTGAGGTGATGCATTTTGGGAGGACTAACAAGGCAAGGGAATACACAATGAATGGTAGGACCCTAGGAAGGACAGAGGATCAGAGGGACCTTGGTGTGCATGTACATAGATCCCTGAAGGCAGCAGGACAGGTAGATAAGGTGGTTAAAAAGGCATATGGGATACCTGCCTTCATTAGCCGAGGCATAGAGTATAAGAGCAGGGAGGTTATGATGGAGCTGTACAAAATGCTAGTTAGGCCACAGCTGGAATACTGTGTGCAGTTCTGGTCGCCACACTATAGGAAGGATGTGATTGCATTAGAGAGGGTGCAGAGGAGATTCACCAGGATGTTACCTGGGCTGGAGCGCTTCAGCTATGAAGAGAGACTGGACAGGCTGGGGTTGTTTTCCTTCGAGCAGAGAAGGCTGAGGGGGTACCTGATTGAGGTGTACAAAATTATGAGGGGCATAGATAGGATAGATAGAAAGGAACTTTTCCCCTTAGTAGAGGGGTCAATAACCAGGGGGCATAGTTTCAAGGTAAGGGGCAGGAGGTTTAGAGGGGATTTGAGGAAAAACTTTTTCACCCAGAGGGTGGTTGGAATCTGTAACTCACTGCCTGAAAGGGTGGTAGAGGCAGGAACCCTCACAACATTCAAGAAGCATTTAGATGAGCACTTGAAACGCCATAGCATACAAGGCTACGGACCAAGTGCTGGAAAATGGGATTAGAATAGACAGGGCTTGATGGCTGGCGCAGACACGATGGGCCGAAGGGCCTCTTTCTGTGCTGTATAACTCTATGGGGGAAAAATTAGGTCGCGCCCCATTTGGGGCGCAAATATCGTCTGGACGCAAATTATCGCCACTGACTGGAAACTTCACTTTTACCGCCCCGGGAGGTGAGTGGAGCGCTAAATCAGGCGCTGCACACCTGTCTTAAGGCGCAAAGGCCGAGCAGTGAGGCGCTAACTCAGCGCGCGAGCGCAGCGCAGGTGCTGCCAGTTAGCGAGGGAACACAGACACACTGGCGCCGGCCAGTTCTTAAAGGGGGGGGGGCCAACTTGCTCCCCAGCCACACCCTGCTCATTGCAGCCTTGAATCTCGGCCTGGAGAGACCTGTGAATCCATTTTGCAGCCAAGGATGGAGAGGGTGAGAGAACGAGCTCAGCGCTTCACCGAGCGGGCCTTGGATGCTCTGGTTGGCGCGGTGGAGCGCAGAAGATCTATACTCTTCCCTGAGAGTGGCAGGAGGCCTTTGCCACGCGAGTACAGAGGAGTGTGGAGGGAGGTGGCTCAGAGCGTCTCCTCCAGGAGCATGGTGCCCAGGACCCATGTTCAATGCCGCAAAAAGTTCAACGACCTCACTCGGGTCGTCAGGGTGAGTGGCTTTTTCTCAATACCTCTCCATCCCTCCATCTCAACCTCACTCTATGGCCAGAGGGTCTTAAAACCCCAATGCACAACACTCATCCAACACCTATGGCCCTTTCATGAAACACACACACACATTCCACACTTTGCATACAGTAAGGGCTATTCACCTATGGGAGGCACATCAGGCAAGACCATGGCTGTATACAGTAAGGGCTATTCACCTATGGGAGGCACATCAGGCAAGACCATGGCTGCATACAGTAAGGGCTATTCACCTATGGGAGGCACATCAGGCAAGACCATGGCTGTATATTTACTCAGATGCTGTCCTTTTTCTTGCAGGCCAAGCTGGCGCATAATAGGAGACAGCAGCAACGGACAGGTGGAGGGCGGCCTCAGCTGCAACCCCTCAGCGATCTTGAGGAGCGCGTCCACAGGATTGTGGCAAGCCGGGTGATCGGTCCCGTCGCCACTGGAGACGCCGACCCCGTTCTGGACAGCAATGGTAAGGTCATCACCTTTTTGTCCTCTGTCCTTCCACTTGTCCCTCACAACACCAGCCTTTGACACTTTCAATCCAACTTGCTAACTCGCTGCACTTATTCCTCCCTTACTGCCACCCTGTCCTCACGCTAAAGCCACTCTTGTACCTCCCTGCTTTCAGATGGTGATTCACCAGCTGAGGAGACGGGCCCTGAAGCTGCCAGTGGGAGTGAAGCTGCAGCCGAGGAGGAAGAGGAAGCCGGAGCATCAGTGCCACCCTCTCCCGAGGAAGCCCATGCCCACACTGGGAACACGCCTTCCCTGGAGGGGAGCAGGGGGGAAGGGTCTGATGAGGGTGAAGCTCCAGGACCCAGCGGGCTGCAGCAACGCCATGGGGGTAGGGAAGAACGGGGGCCTTCTCCCCAGAGGGAGAGTATGCCAGCGACTCCTACTGCAATGGACGCAGAGGAGGAGCGGCTGATCGCAGAAATGAACACCCAGGCGGTGGACATGCACACTGAGCTCATGGGTGCAGTGGGAAGGGTGCCCGAATGCATTGAGTCACTGGCAAGGAGTGTGGAGCACTTCGCTGTAGCACAGGCGGATGCCACACTAAAGCTTAGTGCTGCAATTCAGTCACTGACTGCCGTGATCCCATCTCTGACTGCTCTCATGCAGACTCAGATTGAGGCCACGCGAGCACTGACTGCTGCCAACCTCGATGGTTCGTTCACATGTCCCCGGGGCTCTCACCGCGCCGCAGCAGGCCAGCAATCTGTGCTCCAGCAGATTGCTCCGGATGCTGAAGTGCTGCCCCGTGGGAGTGCCAGTGTGTCGGGCGAGCAGGGAGTTGCTGTCCTCTCTCACGATGACAGCATTCCTGCTGCCAACACTGTCACTTCTCCACTGCACTTGCCACCGCCTGTAGGACAGACTGCTGCCGCCCATGCAGAGTTGGTGCAGTCTGCAGCCGGGCCCTCCAGGCCCAGAAGTGGTCGAGGCCGTCCTTCAGGGGCATCTGCAGTGTCAGGGTCTGACAATCAGCAGCCTTCCACCAGCCTTGCTGCAGCCACTGAGGTCCCATTACGGAGGAGCAGTAGGGTTAGAAGGGGGGAAGTGCGCAAGGGAAGGAGATCACCCTCGAAGGGCAAAAAGTAGGAGGTGTGACAAAATGCTGGTCATTTTTTTATTAAAGGCCGAGGTTCGTGGTCCAACTTTTGTCTAGTGTTTTGGACATTATCTCCAGGTTGTGAGAACCAGTTATGTTAATGACTGTTTTTTTGTGTTTATTTCTATGAGTTTGTCATGAGGAAATGACACACACAGAGTTTGTAAAATAACTAAGTTTTTGTATTCAAAATATACATGTTTGGTGTTTGGAATCATTGGTGCCTTGGCCGGCTTAGGGGTTGCGTGCTGGGTTCATTGATGTTGTTAGCAATGGCAGAAGCCATTTCCACAGCAGGGGCCCTAGAAGCGGCTTGCTATCAGCCGTTGACGGACGGCCCTTGCAGTTTCACCATTGTGGGCCGCCCTCCCGCCTTGGTGCTGCTGATGATCATCCTCCTCGTCCTCTTCCTCCTCTTCCTCCTCCTCCTCTGGTGGTGCTCCAAGGCCTGGTGGCATTGGCTGGGTCCTGACGATTGCCATGTTATGCAACATGCAGCACACAACTACGAAGTTGGATACTCGCTCAGGCGAGTACTGCAGGGCTCCTCCAGAATGGTCGAGACAGCGGAACCGTTGCTTCAGCATGCCGATTGTGCGCTCAATGATGTTCCTGGTAGCTTGATGGCTCTCGTTGTACCGCAGCTCAGCAGGGGTGTTGGGCGTACGGAGCGGTGTCATCAGCCAGGTGCTCAATGGATACCCCTTGTCCCCGAGAAGCCAACTAACTGGCTGATGCGGTGCCTCGAAAAGTTCTGCCACAGTAGTCTGGCGCAGGATGAAAGCATCGTGGCAGCTGCCAGGATAGTGGGCATTGACAGCGAGTATCAGCTGTCTGTGGTCACAGACCAACTGAACATTCAAGGAATGGAACCCCTTTCTGTTCCGGAATTCCTCGGCATTCTCATGTGGAGCACGCAAAGCCACATGCGTGCAGTCAATGGTGCCCTGCACCATGGGGAAGCCCGCTATCCTCGCAAAGCCCAGAGCACGGTCACGCTGCTTGTCTAGGGTCATGGGGAAAGATATGAACTCTCGTCTCCTTTTAAAGAGGGCATTTGTGACCTGCCGGATGCAGCAATGCACCGCGAACTGGGAGATATTGGCGAGGTCCCCAGCAGCAGCTTGAAATGAGCCAGTAGCATAGAAGTTGAGAGCCACTGTGACCTTCACTGCCACCGACAGGGACGTCCTGGACCTCAGTTGAGGCTGCAGATCTGGCTGCAGCAGGTGGCAGAGCTCAGTGACCACCTCCTTGCTGAATCGCAGCCTTCGCAAACACAGCTCCTCAGACATATGAATGTAGGAGAGCTGTTCACGATATACCCTGGGAGGGTAAGCTCTCCTGTACATACGCCTGTTGGCCCTCCTCCGTCTGGCCATCATTGCCACTCTCTCTCTGCGTCTCTGTGTCCTCCGATTCAGCTGGAGCAGGACAACGCCCCCATTCAGTGCAGCCCCCATAGTCTCTTTGCAAGCAAAGTTATGAAGGACAGCAACCAAAGTACCAGCGAAGTTAGGATCAGTAGGCAAAACTACCTCACAAAGCGTTGACTCAATGCAGAAGTCTCTCTTTCTCTCTCTCCGAATCTCTCTCTCTCTCTCAGAACGAGTGGTGCAAAAATGTCAACCACAGAAAAAGACAGGAAGAGGCCCCCTTTAAATAGCGCCCCCCCCAGCCCCACAGCGATTGATAGCATTCCAGTCTTCCGGTCGTTGGATGCGCCAGGCGGTAAGGCAGGGGGCGTCACTCAATTTCCGCTCCGGGGCACCACAAGGGCGTTGCACCATGGAATGACGTCACAATCTGCGCGCGCAGGTGGTTGCGGCGGTAAAGTTTAGCGCCGCCGCACAATATCTAGTTAAGTTCCCGAGCGGCGCAAACATCGCTGCGCCCGGGCGCTAGCGGCTTTGCGCCCCATTAGCGCCCTCTTAAGGCACTAACGGGAGGCGCAACCAACTGAATTTTTCCCCCTATGACTCTATGGGGTAGAAATTAGGTCGCGCCCCATTTGGGGCGCAAATATCGTCCGGACGCAAATATTAGCGCCTGGCGCTAATTATCGGCACTGACGGGAAACTTCACTTTTACCGCCCCGGGAGGTGAGTGGAGCGCTAAAGCAGGCGCTGCACACCTCTCTTAAGGTGCAAAGGCCGAGCAGTGAGGCGCTAACTCGGAGCGCTGGCGAAGCTCATGTAATGTCAGTCAGCAATGGAACACACACACAATGGCACGGGCCAGTTCTTAAAGGGGATGGTTAATCTTGCTTTCCATCCACATCCTGTTCATTGCTGCCTTGAATCTCGGCCTGGAGAGACTTGCACATCAAATGTGCTGGAAAGAACAATGGAGAGCACCAGGCAAAGAGCTCAGAGTGCAGCTCCCACGGTCTCTGCTAAATCGATACAAGGAATGGCAAATCAAAATGAACCTGCAAAGTGCTGCTCAGTACCCAAAACTCCTTCACACAACGTTGAATCTCTCCAGAAGTCTCTCCCTCTCTCTCTCTCAGAATGCGTAGTTCAAAAATGCCACCAACAATAAAAGACAGGAAGAGGCCCCCTTTAAATAGCGCCCCCCCCAGCCCCACAGCGATTGATAGCGTTCCAGTCTTCTGGTCGTTGGAAGCGCCAGGCGGTAAGGCAGGGGGCGCCACTCAATTTCCGCTACGGGGCGCCCCAAGGGCGTTGCACCATGGAATGACGTCACAATCTGCGCGCGCAGGTGGTCGCAGCGGTAAGTTTTAGCGCCGCCGCACAATCTCAAGTTAAGTTCTCGAGCGGCGCAAACATCGCTGCGCCCGGGTGTTAGCGGCTTTGCGCCCCATTAGCACCCTCTTAAGGCGCTAACGGGTGGCGCAACCAAGTGAATTTTTACCCCTATGACTCACGTGCTGGGCTCCACCATCATTGAGGATGGGGATGTTCATGGAGCCTCCTCCTCCCGTTAGTTGTTTAATGGTCCACCACCATTCACGACTGGATGTGGCAGAACTGCAGAGCTTTGATCTGATCCGTTGATTGTGGGATCGCTTAGCTCTGTCTATAGCATGCTGCTTCCGCTTTTTAGCATGCATGTAGTCCTGTGTTGCAGCTTCCCCAGGTTGGCATCTCATTTTTAGGTAGGCCTGGTTTTGCTCCTGGCATGCTCTTCTACACTCCTCATTGAACCAGATTTGGTCCACTGGCTTGATGGTAATGGTAGAGTGAGGGATATGCCGGGCCATGAGGTTACAGATTGTGGTGGAATACAATTCTGCTGCTGTTGATGGGCCACAGCGCCTCATGGATGCCCAGTTTTGAGCAGCGAGATCGGTTCTGAATCTATCCCATTTAGCACAGTGGTAGTGCTACATAACACATGCGTCTGAGGAGTGTGTGTGTGTGTGAGGGGTGTGTGTGTTTGTGTGAGGAGTGTGTGTGTGTGTGTGAGTGTGAGGAGTGTGCGTGTGTGAGGAGTGTGTGTGTGTGTGTGTGTGTGTGTGTGAGCAGTGTGTGAGGAGTGTGTGTTTGTGTGTGTGTGTGTGAGGAGTGTGTGTGTGTGTGTGTGTGTGTGTGTGTGTGTATGTGAGGAGTGTGTGTGTGTGAGGAGTGTGAGGAGTGTGTGTGTGTGTGAGGAGCGTGTGTGTGTGAGAGGAGTGTGTGTGTGTGTGAGGAGTGTGTGTGTGTGTGAGGAGTGTGTGTGTGTGAGTGTGAGGAGTGTGTGTGTGTGTGAGGAGTGTGTGTGTGTGTGAGGGGTGTGTGTGTGTGTGTGTGAGAGGAGTGTGTGTGTGTGTGTGTGTGAGTGTGAGGAGTGTGTGTGTGTGTGAGGGGTGTGTGTGTGTGTGTGTGAGGAGTGTGTGTGTGTGAGGGGTGTGTGTGTGTGTGTGTGTGTGAGGAGTGTGTGTGTGTGTGAGGGGTGTGTGTGAGTGTGTGTGGAGTGTGTGTGTGTGTGAGGGGTGTGTGTGTGTGTGTGTGTGAGGAGTGTGTGTGTGTGTGTGTGTGAGGAGTGTGTGTGAGTGTGAGGAGTGTGTGTGTGTGTGAGTGTGTGTGTGTGTGAGAGGGGTGTGTGTGTGTGTGAGGAGTGTGTGTGTGTGTGAGGGGTGTGTGTGTGTGTG
>JASTWF010002148.1:0-36942 GCA_030390025.1 Squalus acanthias | reverse complement strand
ACGAAGGAGTAGTAAGCTCCGAAAGCTTGTGATTCAAATAAAACTGTTGGACTATAACCTGGTGTTGATCTTTTTGGTTTGACAGAACGCAAATTTACTGTAAATCAATTAAAACTTGAAATGAAACTTAATAAATCAAATTAAAATTTGAAAGTCCGGGGTGACGATGCACTCCAGTCCCCGCGGCGCCCACCGGTCGCGGAAAAACTCAAGCGTGCCGGCGGACACCGCGTGCTCCATCTCCAGGGCCACCCGGGCGCGAACATGGCCGCGGAAGAGAGGCAGGCAATCGGGCCGAACGACCCCCTCGACCGCCCGCTGCCTGGACCAATTAATGGCTTTCTTGGCCAGGCCCAGGAGCAGTCCTACGAGGAGGTCCTCCGACCTACCCGCTCCCCTCCGCACCGGGTGACCGTAGATCAGGAGCGTGGGGCTGAAGTGCAACCAGAAATTGAGGAGCAGCCCCTTCAAATAATGAAAGAGGGGCTGCAACCTCTCACATTCAACATAAATGTGATAAACGGACTCCTCCAGGCCGCAAAAATGGCAAGCAGCCTGGGAGTCCGTAAACCTACTTAAAATCCTATTGCACGGGACTGCTCCGTGCAACACCCTCCAGGCCAAGTCCCCAATAGAACAAGGGAAGACTCCCGCGTAGAGAGCCTTCCAATGGGGACCTTCGCCTCCGCCGGACGGCAGGATGGTACGCCAAGGCGTGTCCGGACGGCAGACGAAGATGGCAAAGTGGAGAGTGTGCAGGAGCAGCCCGTACAGGAAACGCCTCCGTGCGGATTGAAAGGGCACGGAGGGCATTTCTCCGAGAAGGCTCAAGTGGTGAGGCGGCGGCTCCCGAGGGAGGATTCGGGGCCGGGCGCCGATAAGGAATTCCGTCCGAACGGGGGTCAGTTCGGACGGGATCGCCCCACGTGCTTGAGCCTCCTCGACACACCTAGTGGAGACGGGGCCCAGTGCCACTTTTAGCGACTCGATGGCTTTGACCGCGAGCCGGACGTTGACCCAAGACATGCGCCTCGCCAACTCCTCCGGCGCCATCCAGCCCGCTCCTCCGCCATCGAGCAGGTCCCCGACTCTGGTCACCTTACCGGGCACAGCCCTGCCCTCCGCCAGCCAGCCGAACCCGCGGTCGTGGAGGTGCGGATTCCTGAACAGCGGCTCCCGAAGGACGGCCGCCGCTCCTGACGGGGGAGAACTGCGCTCGGAGGCGACGCTGTTCCAAACCCATAGCAGTTCCTGGTAGAAGACAGGCAGCTCCCGCAGGCTGGCACGCGTGCCACCCACTCTCACAAACAGGAGCTGCGTGTCGTAATTGAGGCCGTGCAGCTGGCGGAAGAAATACGTCGCCAGCGCACGCCACCTAGGAGGATTCTCCACGTACAGGTATCTCTGCAGCGTCTGAAGACGGAAAGTCGCCGCCTGGGTGCGAAGGCACACCAGCGCCTGACCGCCCTCCCTAAGCGGGAGACTCAAAACCGCGGCAGAGACCCAGTGCTTTCCTTTTGTCCCAGAAGAAGTCGACGAGCTTCTTCTGCATCTTGGCGACAAACGCAGGGGGAGGGATCAAAGTGACCAACCGGTACCACAACATGGCGGCCACCAGCTGGTTTATGACCAGCGCTCGACCCCTGTAGGACAACACTCGGAGCAGTCCTGTCCAGCGTCCTAGGCGAGCGGTGACTTTGGCCTCCAGCTCTTGCCAGTTCGCCGGCCAGGCGTCCTCGGCCGGGCTGAGGTAGACTCCCAGGTAGAGGAGGTGCGTGGTGCTCCAGGCGAAAGGCCCGAACTCCTCCGGCAGGGAGTCCACCCGCCATGGGCCCACCAGGAGTCCAGAACATTTCTCCCAGTTGATCTTGGCGGAGGATGCGTCCGAGTAAATCTGCTGGCATTCTCGCATCCTCCGCAAGTCGACGGGATCCGTGACCGCGAGGAGCACGTCATCGGCGTAAGCCGAGAGGACCACCTCCACGCCCGGCCCTTGCAGAGCCAGTCCCGTCAACCTCTTCCGCAAGAGGCGCAGGAAAGGCTCCACGCAAACGGCGTATAACTGACCGGACATGGGGCATCCCTGACGCACCCCCCCTCCCGAAGCGAAGGGGCGCCGTCAAAGACCCGTTAACTTTAATCAGACACTCCGCGGCGGCGTACAGAAGTCGGATCCGGGCGACGAAATGCGTCCCGAACCCGAATGCGCGCAGAGTCCCGAAAAGATACTCGTGATCCACCCTGTCGAACGCCTTCTCCTGATCCAGGGAAAGGAAGGCGACCGACAGACCAGCCCTCTGGGAATGGTGGACCAGGTCCCGGACCAGATGGATGTTATCGTGGATACTCCGGCCCGGGACCGTGTAGGACTGGTCGGGGTGGATCATGCGGGCCAGCACGGTGCCAAGGCGAGCAGACATAGCCCTGGCGAAAATTTTGTAGTCCGTGCTGAGGAGGGAGACCGGGCGCCAGTTCTTAAGTAGGCGGAGATCGCCCTTCTTGGGCAGCAGGACGATGACCGCCCTGCGCCAAGAGAGGGGCATCTCCCCGGTCGCCAGACTTTCCCCCCAGGACCCGCGCGTAGTCGTCCCCCAAGACGTCCCAGAACGCCCTGTGGAACTCCACGGTCAGCCCGTCCAGCCCCGGGGACTTGCCCCTCGAGAGCTGGCGCAGGGCGCCGGTCAGCTCCGCCAGGCTTAGCGGAGCTTCTAAATTCTCGGCGCCCTCCGGGCCGACCTTCGGCAGGTCCTCCCACAAAACTCTGCGCGCATCCTCGCTGGACGGATCCGAAGAGAACAGAGCCCCGTAATAGGCCCGGGCCTCCGCGCTGATGCCCTCCGGATCCGAGACCAGAGATCCGTCGTCGGCCAGCAGCCCCAAGAGCTGCTTACGGACCCCCCGTCTTTTTTCCAGCGAGTAGAAGAAGGGGGAGCCGCGGTCCAGGTCCCGCAGGAACTGGATCCGCGACCTCACGTACGCGCCTCGGGACCCGACCAGCTGCAGGTCCTTCAGCGCGCCCTTCTTCTCTTCGTACACCTTCCGCAGGGCCGGGTCCTCGACGACTTGACCGAGACGGGACTCCAGGTCGAGCACTTCTTTCTCCAATCGCCCGACCCGGGCCTCCCGCCTCTTGGTCGACCCCTTCGCGTACTCCTGACAGAAGACGCGGACGTGAGCCTTGCCCACGTCCCACCATAGCCTCAAGGAGGGGAAGCATCCCCGCTTCCTTCTCCAGTCGGCCCAGAACCGGCGAAACGAATCCCGGAACCGCGCGTCCTCCAGCAGCAGGTTGTTAAAATGCCAGTACGCGGACCCCCCCCGCGCGCGCAGCGGAGCGAGCTCCGCCCACACCAGGTGGTGGTCCGTGCACGGCACCGGCCGCATGGAAGCCGCCGGAACGCAGGAGACGTACGCCCGGGAAATGTAAAGGCGGTCGATTCTGGACCTTCCTCCTCCAGACCTCACGCTCGTGAAGGCGCTGGAGTCGGGATGGAGATTTCGCCAGACGTCCACCAAGTCGAAGGACCCAACCAGGTCCCGCAACTTCTCCATCGCCGCCGGGCTTCGCGGGGGACCCGAACGGTCCCGCGCCTCGAGGGTACAATTGAAATCCCCCCCGAGGATGACGCACTCGCCCACGTCGATGGAGCCCAGAAGAGCGGACACTTCTCCGAAGAAGCGCACTTGCTGCGCACCGGTCCGGGGGGCGTACACGTTCACTAAATGGAGCGGCACGCCTCCCAGGCGAACAGTGACCTGGAGCAAGCGGCCCGGCACGTGCTCCTTGACCCTCAAGATCTCCGGCTGAAAATGCGGGGCCAGCAAGACAGCCACCCCGCAGGAATTGTTGGAGAGGTGACTCATGCTGACCCCTCCTTGCCACTCCAGGAGCCACGTGGCCTCGTCTCCCGGAACGGTGTGGGTTTCTTGCAGGAAGCACACCGCATATTTCCCGTCCCGAAGGACCGAGAAGTTATTGAATCTACGGCGCGCCTCCCTGCTGCCGTTGATGTTGAGGCTGGCTATGGTTATCTTCATCTCAGAAGCATAGTGCAACCTCTACCTAACGGAGGGGAGGGAGGGCGGTCACTGACGACCGCCACTCCCTCAGCAGCCCAGTGTGGAACGTCTTGAGTCGACGCAGCTCGAGCCGGCCAACGTCCTTGTCCGCGCCCATGATTTTAACGGCGGCGCGGACGGACACGACGAGCAGCGTCAGCTCCGACCACTTGTCGAGGGCCAGCCGGATCTTCTTGTGACGACCCTGGCTCATGGCCATAAAATCCCGGAGTTCCCCTACGGGGATGAGGGGAGAGTCGGTGAAGGGCACGAGGGCGTCCATCGCCTCGCTGCCGATGGACTCCAAATCGTCCTCGATGCCCCCCACCGAGTCCCCGTCCTCCTCCGGGAGGTCGTCACCGGCGGCCAACCCGTCCGTCACACAGGGTGCAGCGAACGGCTCGGCCGCACCGGCCGGCCCCGCCTCCGTCACGATCCCACCCCCAGGATCGGTGGCAGAGGAGTCCACCCTGGGCTCCTTCAGGGGCGCCGGGCCGGGAGGCGGCGGCGGCGGTTCGGGGCCCCCCCCCGCCTCAGGCGCCGGGGCGACCGGAGAAACCGGGGAGAAAATAATCCCAAATTCCTCCAGCACGTCCGGCGCCAACAACAGAGACGGAGTCAGGGGGCTTTCCGTCTCCCCGCCACCAACCTCCGACCCAGCGGGCTGGGGATTGCTACACTCCTCCACCAGGTCGAGCAGTCCCTGGGAGATATCTGGGTTATAAAAGGCGGGCTCGGCTTCAGCCTCGCCCGCCCCAGTCCCCAGGACGCCCGACCCGGCGAGGAGCAACGGTTCAGGTTCTACATTTTCTTCCGCGGGTTGTTCCGCGCCCCCCCCCACGGGCAGGGTCTCTTCCCCATCCCCGGGAGGCACAGGTCGGACAGACTCGGCTGTCTCACCCTCCCGAGGGACAGACGACCCCTGCCGATGGCGCGCGACGATGACGGTGGTGGGGTGGGGCGCAGCACCCGCGGCGGGCGACTGCCCCCCTTTTGCGGAGGGACCTTCCTCCTCGCAGTCCTCCTGCTGGGGGCGGAGCTTTCTTTTTAACGTATTGGGGCCCGGAGAGGGGGAGGCCTCCATGTCTGCTGGGGCCTCCCTCTCTGCCCCCTTCCGACGACTGGGTTTCTTGGGCCCCTCGGGCCCGAGCCCGGCCGCAGGTCTTGATTCAGCTGCCTCAGCAGTTGCGGTCACGGTCACGGGCCCGGGCACGAGGACCCCCCCAGTCTCATGCGTCCCGACCAACTCCGCGATATACTCGGGCGTGAGTTCGGTCAATTCCGATGTTTCCTCCGCGAGGGGATCCGCCCTTAGGTGTTTAGTTTTCCTACGCGCCTTCCTTCCCCCCGGACGCTCTCCCTCCTCCCCGCCGGAGGCCGTGGTGGTGTTGGCCTCCGATTTCGACCGCGCATCCGTCGCCGTCGACGCGCGGACAGTATCAGGGGGAGGGGGGGCGGCGGCGCCAACCCTGGCCGCGCCAGGTGTCGTGGCGGCCTTGGAGGCGGGGCAGTTTTTGCGGACGTGCCCCACCTCCTTACAGGCGTAGCACCGCGCGCCGTCCGAGGTCCAGAAGACGCGGTGGGCGGTCCCCCCGTGGAGCACCGTGAACGCGCCATCCGCGTCCTCCTCCCGCGCCAGCCGGACGAAAAGCTGGCGCCGGAAGGAGAAGACGTGCCGAAGGCTGGCTTCCCGGAAGCCGAGCGGGATGGGTGTGATCCCCGACCTCACCTCCCCCAGTTGACGTAGGTGGGGGAGGAGGAGCTCACCCGGAACAAAGGGCGGGACGTTGGAAACCACAATCCTTTGCGCGGTGGCCTCAAGGGGGTCCACCGGCAGGAAGGTCCCGCCCACGGTGAGCCCCTTCTCGATGGCCAGGGACACCGCCCGCTCCGACCCCAGGAAGAACACAGCCTTGCCGTACATTTTAGAGGCGGCGACGATGGCTGAAGGGCCGACAACCCCAGCCATGGCTTTAACGCACGCCTCTATAGTCATGTTGGGGTGAGTGTAGCTCTTGACCCCATTCTTCCTCGTAAGGAGGGTAAAAGGTGACGGGGTAACAGGAGGACTCGTGGCTGCGGCCGTGGCCGCGGCTGCCACGCTCGCGTACGTCCTCGCTGCCCCCGCCACCGACGAAGATGTGCTCGCCATAATGGAGGGTTCTTTAAGGGCTACACTCACCCCAAGTCACAGGCCTGAAGGTGTTAATGGCCTCGGTTTTTTTTTTTGTTTTCCCCTGAGCAGAGGGAGCTCTTAAATTGAAGGCACACCTCTCCCTTTAGTTGATTGAATTGGGAGAGGGGCCTTCTCCCCTCTGCTCAATGGGTACTTAATTAAAAATAGATGAGGTGCCTCTTAGAGAGAGAGGCAGAGAGAGACAGAGACAAAGAGAGAGAGAGAGGGGGTAGGAAGGAGGGAAGCCGCAAGGGCAGGGTCGCCACTCAGGATGGTGGGTGGGTGGGTGGGTGGGTGGGTGGGTGGGTGTTGGCAGGGGGGTGCACTCTCCGATGTAATAAAAAGTCTTTGGTGGTGGTCTTCTGGTGGGGGGAGAAGATGTCTTCACCTGGGATAGCTGGAGATGCCCAGGCTCAGTCCTGCACCAGGTCTTAACGATGCCCAATTGGATTAAATTAATTGGGGAACTTCACCTAGGCAGCTCCAGCTGTCCCAGGTCAGGCAATGGGAAAGGGGTGTTTAATATGGTGTGTGCGGCCTAGCTTTTACAGAAGCCACACACACACACCCCTTAGATGTTCCGGCCCTCTTCTTTTCTTCTTTCCTCCCCCCACCTACAAAACAAAGTCTCTGGGAGAGTGCACCAGAATCACACCCACCTGTAGCTGTTGTTCTTTCCTTCCTCCTCCTTCCAAACAGTTGATGGTTGTTTTGTTGTTTTCTCCCCTCTCTCCCTCTCCTAAAATGGAGGCCAATTGAGGAGGCAGTGTGGAAAGGCCTCTCCTCTGTTGTTAATGGCCTTGGCCTTCTTTTCTTTCTCCTCTCCTGTCCTCCCTCTCCAGGCACCTCAGTAGTGGTTGTTGGTGGTGGTCTGCTAACTGGTCTCCTTCTCCTCTTCCTGCTCACAGAGACCACCACTCTGCTGCTGCTGCTGCTGCTCACCGCAAGCTTGTGATTTCAAATAAAACTGTTGGACTATAACCTGGTGTTGATCTTTTTGGTTTGACAGAACGCAAATTTACTGTAAATCAATTAAAACTTGAAATGAAACTTAATAAATCAAATTAAAATTTGAAAGTCCGGGGTGACGATGCACTCCAGTCCCCGCGGCGCCCACCGGTCGCGGAAAAACTCAAGCGTGCCGGCGGACACCGCGTGCTCCATCTCCAGGGCCACCCGGGCGCGAACATGGCCGCGGAAGAGAGGCAGGCAATCGGGCCGAACGACCCCCTCGACCGCCCGCTGCCTGGACCAATTAATGGCTTTCTTGGCCAGGCCCAGGAGCAGTCCTACGAGGAGGTCCTCCGACCTACCCGCTCCCCTCCGCACCGGGTGACCGTAGATCAGGAGCGTGGGGCTGAAGTGCAACCAGAAATTGAGGAGCAGCCCCTTCAAATAATGAAAGAGGGGCTGCAACCTCTCACATTCAACATAAATGTGATAAACGGACTCCTCCAGGCCGCAAAAATGGCAAGCAGCCTGGGAGTCCGTAAACCTACTTAAAATCCTATTGCACGGGACTGCTCCGTGCAACACCCTCCAGGCCAAGTCCCCAATAGAACAAGGGAAGACTCCCGCGTAGAGAGCCTTCCAATGGGGACCTTCGCCTCCGCCGGACGGCAGGATGGTACGCCAAGGCGTGTCCGGACGGCAGACGAAGATGGCAAAGTGGAGAGTGTGCAGGAGCAGCCCGTACAGGAAACGCCTCCGTGCGGATTGAAAGGGCACGGAGGGCATTTCTCCGAGAAGGCTCAAGTGGTGAGGCGGCGGCTCCCGAGGGAGGATTCGGGGCCGGGCGCCGATAAGGAATTCCGTCCGAACGGGGGTCAGTTCGGACGGGATCGCCCCACGTGCTTGAGCCTCCTCGACACACCTAGTGGAGACGGGGCCCAGTGCCACTTTTAGCGACTCGATGGCTTTGACCGCGAGCCGGACGTTGACCCAAGACATGCGCCTCGCCAACTCCTCCGGCGCCATCCAGCCCGCTCCTCCGCCATCGAGCAGGTCCCCGACTCTGGTCACCTTACCGGGCACAGCCCTGCCCTCCGCCAGCCAGCCGAACCCGCGGTCGTGGAGGTGCGGATTCCTGAACAGCGGCTCCCGAAGGACGGCCGCCGCTCCTGACGGGGGAGAACTGCGCTCGGAGGCGACGCTGTTCCAAACCCATAGCAGTTCCTGGTAGAAGACAGGCAGCTCCCGCAGGCTGGCACGCGTGCCACCCACTCTCACAAACAGGAGCTGCGTGTCGTAATTGAGGCCGTGCAGCTGGCGGAAGAAATACGTCGCCAGCGCACGCCACCTAGGAGGATTCTCCACGTACAGGTATCTCTGCAGCGTCTGAAGACGGAAAGTCGCCGCCTGGGTGCGAAGGCACACCAGCGCCTGACCGCCCTCCCTAAGCGGGAGACTCAAAACCGCGGCAGAGACCCAGTGCTTCCTTTTGTCCCAGAAGAAGTCGACGAGCTTCTTCTGCATCTTGGCGACAAACGCAGGGGGAGGGATCAAAGTGACCAACCGGTACCACAACATGGCGGCCACCAGCTGGTTTATGACCAGCGCTCGACCCCTGTAGGACAACACTCGGAGCAGTCCTGTCCAGCGTCCTAGGCGAGCGGTGACTTTGGCCTCCAGCTCTTGCCAGTTCGCCGGCCAGGCGTCCTCGGCCGGGCTGAGGTAGACTCCCAGGTAGAGGAGGTGCGTGGTGCTCCAGGCGAAAGGCCCGAACTCCTCCGGCAGGGAGTCCACCCGCCATGGGCCCACCAGGAGTCCAGAACATTTCTCCCAGTTGATCTTGGCGGAGGATGCGTCCGAGTAAATCTGCTGGCATTCTCGCATCCTCCGCAAGTCGACGGGATCCGTGACCGCGAGGAGCACGTCATCGGCGTAAGCCGAGAGGACCACCTCCACGCCCGGCCCTTGCAGAGCCAGTCCCGTCAACCTCTTCCGCAAGAGGCGCAGGAAAGGCTCCACGCAAACGGCGTATAACTGACCGGACATGGGGCATCCCTGACGCACCCCCCCTCCCGAAGCGAAGGGGCGCCGTCAAAGACCCGTTAACTTTAATCAGACACTCCGCGGCGGCGTACAGAAGTCGGATCCGGGCGACGAAATGCGTCCCGAACCCGAATGCGCGCAGAGTCCCGAAAAGATACTCGTGATCCACCCTGTCGAACGCCTTCTCCTGATCCAGGGAAAGGAAGGCGACCGACAGACCAGCCCTCTGGGAATGGTGGACCAGGTCCCGGACCAGATGGATGTTATCGTGGATACTCCGGCCCGGGACCGTGTAGGACTGGTCGGGGTGGATCATGCGGGCCAGCACGGTGCCAAGGCGAGCAGACATAGCCCTGGCGAAAATTTTGTAGTCCGTGCTGAGGAGGGAGACCGGGCGCCAGTTCTTAAGTAGGCGGAGATCGCCCTTCTTGGGCAGCAGGACGATGACCGCCCTGCGCCAAGAGAGGGGCATCTCCCCGGTCGCCAGACTTTCCCCCAGGACACCGCGCGTAGTCGTCCCCCAAGACGTCCCAGAACGCCCTGTGGAACTCCACGGTCAGCCCGTCCAGCCCCGGGGACTTGCCCCTCGAGAGCTGGCGCAGGGCGCCGGTCAGCTCCGCCAGGCTTAGCGGAGCTTCTAAATTCTCGGCGCCCTCCGGGCCGACCTTTGGCAGGTCCTCCCACAAAACTCTGCGCGCATCCTCGCTGGACGGATCCGAAGAGAACAGAGCCCCGTAATAGGCCCGGGCCTCCGCGCTGATGCCCTCCGGATCCGAGACCAGAGATCCGTCGTCGGCCAGCAGTCCCAAGAGCTGCTTACGGACCCCCCGTCTTTTTTCCAGCGAGTAGAAGAAGGGGGAGCCGCGGTCCAGGTCCCGCAGGAGCTGGATCCGCGACCTCACGTACGCGCCTCGGGACCCGACCAGCTGCAGGTCCTTCAGCGCGCCCTTCTTCTCTTCGTACACCTTCCGCAGGGCCGGGTCCTCGACGACCTGACCGAGACGGGACTCCAGGTCGAGCACTTCTTTCTCCAATCGCCCGACCCGGGCCTCCCGCCTCTTGGTCGACCCCTTCGCGTACTCCTGACAGAAGACGCGGACGTGAGCCTTGCCCACGTCCCACCATAGCCTCAAGGAGGGGAAGCCTCCCCGCTTCCTTCTCCAGTCGGCCCAGAACCGGCGAAACGAATCCCGGAACCGCGCGTCCTCCAGCAGCAGGTTGTTAAAATGCCAGTACGCGGACCCCCCCGGCGCGCGCAGCGGAGCGAGCTCCGCCCACACCAGGTGGTGGTCCGTGCACGGCACCGGCCGCATGGAAGCCGCCGGAACGCAGGAGACGTACGCCCGGGAAATGTAAAGGCGGTCGATTCTGGACCTTCCTCCTCCAGACCTCACGCTCGTGAAGGCGCTGGAGTCGGGATGGAGATTTCGCCAGACGTCCACCAAGTCGAAGGACCCGACCAGGTCCCGCAACTTCTCCATCGCCGCCGGGCTTCGCGGGGGACCCGACCGGTCCCGCGCCTCGAGGGTACAATTGAAATCCCCCCCGAGGATGACGCACTCGCCCACGTCGATGGAGCCCAGAAGAGCGGACACTTCTCCGAAGAAGCGCACTTGCTGCGCACCGGTCCGGGGGGCGTACACGTTCACTAAATGGAGCGGCACGCCTCCCAGGCGAACAGTGACCTGGAGCAAGCGGCCCGGCACGTGCTCCTTGACCCTCAAGATCTCCGGCTGAAAATGCGGGGCCAGCAAGACAGCCACCCCGCAGGAATTGTTAGAGAGGTGACTCATGCTGACCCCTCCTTGCCACTCCAGGAGCCACGTGGCCTCGTCTCCCGGAACGGTGTGGGTTTCTTGCAGGAAGCACACCGCATATTTCCCGTCCCGAAGGACCGAGAAGTTATTGAATCTACGGCGCGCCTCCCTGCTGCCGTTGATGTTGAGGCTGGCTATGGTTATCTTCATCTCAGAAGCATAGTGCAACCTCTACCTAACGGAGGGGAGGGAGGGCGGTCACTGACGACCGCCACTCCCTCAGCAGCCCAGTGTGGAACGTCTTGAGCCGACGCAGCTCGAGCCGGCCAACGTCCTTGTCCGCGCCCATGATTTTAACGGCGGCGCGGACGGACACGACGAGCAGCGTCAGCTCCGACCACTTGTCGAGGGCCAGCCGGATCTTCTTGTGACGACCCTGGCTCATGGCCATAAAATCCCGGAGTTCCCCTACGGGGATGAGGGGAGAGTCGGTGAAGGGCACGAGGGCGTCCATCGCCTCGCTGCCGATGGACTCCAAATCGTCCTCGTTGCCCAACACCGAGTCCCCGTCCTCCTCCGGGAGGTCGTCACCGGCGGCCAACCCGTCCGTCACACAGGGTGCAGCGAACGGCTCGGCCGCACCGGCCGGCCCCGCCTCCGTCACGATCCCACCCCCAGGATCGGTGGCAGAGGAGTCCACCCTGGGCTCCTTCAGGGGCGCCGGGCCGGGAGGCGGCGGCGGCGGTTCGGGGCCCCCCCCCGCCTCAGGCGCCGGGGCGACCGGAGAAACCGGGGAGAAAATAATCCCAAATTCCTCCAGCACGTCCGGCGCCAACAACAGAGACGGAGTCAGGGGGCTTTCCGTCTCCCCGCCACCAACCTCCGACCCAGCGGGCTGGGGATTGCTACACTCCTCCACCAGGTCGAGCAGTCCCTGGGAGATATCTGGGTTATAAAAGGCGGGCTCGGCTTCAGCCTCTTTGGCCTCGCCCGCCCCAGTCCCCAGGACGCCCGACCCGGCGAGGAGCAACGGTTCAGGTTCTACATTTTCTTCCGCGGGTTGTTCCGCGCCCCCCCCCACGGGCAGGGTCTCTTCCCCATCCCCGGGAGGCACAGGTCGGACAGACTCGGCTGTCTCACCCTCCCGAGGGACAGACGACCCCTGCCGATCGCGCGCGACGATGACGGTGGTGGGGTGGGGCGCAGCACCCGCGGCGGGCGACTGCCCCCCTTTTGCGGAGGGACCTTCCTCCTCGCAGTCCTCCTGCTGGGGGCGGAGCTTTCTTTTTAACGTATTGGGGCCCGGAGAGGGGGAGGCCTCCATGTCTGCTGGGGCCTCCCTCTCTGCCCCCTTCCGACGACTGGGTTTCTTGGGCCCCTCGGGCCCGAGCCCGGCCGCAGGTCTTGATTTAGCCGCCTCGGCAGTTGCGGTCACGGTCACGGGGCCCGGGCACGAGGACCCCCCCAGTCTCATGCGTCCCGACCAACTCCGCGATATACTCGGGCGTGAGTTCGGCCAATTCCGATGTTTCCTCCGTGAGGGGATCCGCGCTTAGGTGTTTAGTTTTCCTACGCGCCTTCCTTCCCCCCGGACGCTCTCCCTCCTCCCCGCCGGAGGCCGTGGTGGTGTTGGCCTCCGATTTCGACCGCGCATCCGTCGCCGTCGACGCGCGGACAGTATCAGGGGGAGGGGGGGGCGGCGGCGCCAACCCTGGCCGCGCCAGGTGTCGTGGCGGCCTTGGAGGCGGGGCAGTTTTTGCGGACGTGCCCCACCTCCTTACAGGCGTAGCACCGCGCGCCGTCCGAGGTCCAGAAGACGCGGTGGGCGGTCCCCCCCGTGGAGCACCGTGAACGCGCCATCCGCGTCCTCCTCCCGCGCCAGCCGGACGAAAAGCTGGCGCTGGAAGGAGAAGACGTGCCGAAGGCTGGCTTCCCGGAAGCCGAGCGGGATGGGTGTGATCCCCGACCTCACCTCCCCCAGTTGACGTAGGTGGGGGAGGAGGAGCTCACCCGGAACAAAGGGCGGGACGTTGGAAACCACAATCCTTTGCGCGGTGGCCTCAAGGGGGTCCACCGGCAGGAAGGTCCCGCCCACGGTGAGCCCCTTCTCGATGGCCAGGGACACCGCCCGCTCCGACCCCAGGAAGAACACAGCCTTGCCGTACATTTTAGAGGCGGCGACGATGGCTGAAGGGCCGACAACCCCAGCCATGGCTTTAACGCACGCCTCTATAGTCATGTTGGGGTGAGTGTAGCTCTTGACCCCATTCTTCCTCGTAAGGAGGGTAAAAGGTGACGGGGTAACAGGAGGACTCGTGGCTGCGGCCGTGGCCGCGGCTGCCACGCTCGCGTACGTCCTCGCTGCCCCCGCCACCGACGAAGATGTACTCGCCATAATGGAGGGTTCTTTAAGGGCTACACTCACCCCAAGTCACAGGCCTGAAGGTGTTAATGGCCTCGGTTTTTTTTTTTTGTTTTCCCCTGAGCAGAGGGAGCTCTTAAATTGAAGGCACACCTCTCCCTTTAGTTGATTGAATTGGGAGAGGGGCCTTCTCCCCTCTGCTCAATGGGTACTTAATTAAAAATAGATGAGGTGCCTCTTAGAGAGAGAGGCAGAGAGAGACAGAGACAAAGAGAGAGAGAGAGGGGGTAGGAAGGAGGGAAGCCGCAAGGGCAGGGTCGCCACTCAGGATGGTGGGTGGGTGGGTGGGTGGGTGGGTGGGTGGGTGGGTGTTGGCAGGGGGGTGCACTCTCCGATGTAATAAAAAGTCTTTGGTGGTGGTCTTCTGGTGGGGGGAGAAGATGTCTTCACCTGGGATAGCTGGAGATGCCCAGGCTCAGTCCTGCACCAGGTCTTAACGATGCCCAATTGGATTAAATTAATTGGGGAACTTCACCTAGGCAGCTCCAGCTGTCCCAGGTCAGGCAATGGGAAAGGGGTGTTTAATATGGTGTGTGCGGCCTAGCTTTTACAGAAGCCACACACACACACCCCTTAGATGTTCCGGCCCTCTTCTTTTCTTCTTTCCTCCCCCCACCTACAAAACAAAGTCTCTGGGAGAGTGCACCAGAATCACACCCACCTGTAGCTGTTGTTCTTTCCTTCCTCCTCCTTCCAAACAGTTGATGGTTGTTTTGTTGTTTTCTCCCCTCTCTCCCTCTCCTAAAATGGAGGCCAATTGAGGAGGCAGTGTGGAAAGGCCTCTCCTCTGTTGTTAATGGCCTTGGCCTTCTTTTCTTTCTCCTCTCCTGTCCTCCCTCTCCAGGCACCTCAGTAGTGGTTGTTGGTGGTGGTCTGCTAACTGGTCTCCTTCTCCTCTTCCTGCTCACAGAGACCACCACTCTGCTGCTGCTGCTGCTGCTCACCGCAAGCTTGTGATTTCAAATAAAACTGTTGGACTATAACCTGGTGTTGATCTTTTTGGTTTGACAGAACGCAAATTTACTGTAAATCAATTAAAACTTGAAATGAAACTTAATAAATCAAATTAAAATTTGAAAGTCCGGGGGTGACGATGCACTCCAGTCCCCGCGGCGCCCACCGGTCGCGGAAAAACTCAAGCGTGCCGGCGGACACCGCGTGCTCCATCTCCAGGGCCACCCGGGCGCGAACATGGCCGCGGAAGAGAGGCAGGCAATCGGGCCGAACGACCCCCTCGACCGCCCGCTGCCTGGACCAATTAATGGCTTTCTTGGCCAGGCCCAGGAGCAGTCCTACGAGGAGGTCCTCCGACCTACCCGCTCCCCTCCGCACCGGGTGACCGTAGATCAGGAGCGTGGGGCTGAAGTGCAACCAGAAATTGAGGAGCAGCCCCTTCAAATAATGAAAGAGGGGCTGCAACCTCTCACATTCAACATAAATGTGATAAACGGACTCCTCCAGGCCGCAAAAATGGCAAGCAGCCTGGGAGTCCGTAAACCTACTTAAAATCCTATTGCACGGGACTGCTCCGTGCAACACCCTCCAGGCCAAGTCCCCAATAGAACAAGGGAAGACTCCCGCGTAGAGAGCCTTCCAATGGGGACCTTCGCCTCCGCCGGACGGCAGGATGGTACGCCAAGGCGTGTCCGGACGGCAGACGAAGATGGCAAAGTGGAGAGTGTGCAGGAGCAGCCCGTACAGGAAACGCCTCCGTGCGGATTGAAAGGGCACGGAGGGCATTTCTCCGAGAAGGCTCAAGTGGTGAGGCGGCGGCTCCCGAGGGAGGATTCGGGGCCGGGCGCCGATAAGGAATTCCGTCCGAACGGGGGTCAGTTCGGACGGGATCGCCCCACGTGCTTGAGCCTCCTCGACACACCTAGTGGAGACGGGGCCCAGTGCCACTTTTAGCGACTCGATGGCTTTGACCGCGAGCCGGACGTTGACCCAAGACATGCGCCTCGCCAACTCCTCCGGCGCCATCCAGCCCGCTCCTCCGCCATCGAGCAGGTCCCCGACTCTGGTCACCTTACCGGGCACAGCCCTGCCCTCCGCCAGCCAGCCGAACCCGCGGTCGTGGAGGTGCGGATTCCTGAACAGCGGCTCCCGAAGGACGGCCGCCGCTCCTGACGGGGGAGAACTGCGCTCGGAGGCGACGCTGTTCCAAACCCATAGCAGTTCCTGGTAGAAGACAGGCAGCTCCCGCAGGCTGGCACGCGTGCCACCCACTCTCACAAACAGGAGCTGCGTGTCGTAATTGAGGCCGTGCAGCTGGCGGAAGAAATACGTCGCCAGCGCACGCCACCTAGGAGGATTCTCCACGTACAGGTATCTCTGCAGCGTCTGAAGACGGAAAGTCGCCGCCTGGGTGCGAAGGCACACCAGCGCCTGACCGCCCTCCCTAAGCGGGAGACTCAAAACCGCGGCAGAGACCCAGTGCTTCCTTTTGTCCCAGAAGAAGTCGACGAGCTTCTTCTGCATCTTGGCGACAAACGCAGGGGGAGGGATCAAAGTGACCAACCGGTACCACAACATGGCGGCCACCAGCTGGTTTATGACCAGCGCTCGACCCCTGTAGGACAACACTCGGAGCAGTCCTGTCCAGCGTCCTAGGCGAGCGGTGACTTTGGCCTCCAGCTCTTGCCAGTTCGCCGGCCAGGCGTCCTCGGCCGGGCTGAGGTAGACTCCCAGGTAGAGGAGGTGCGTGGTGCTCCAGGCGAAAGGCCCGAACTCCTCCGGCAGGGAGTCCACCCGCCATGGGCCCACCAGGAGTCCAGAACATTTCTCCCAGTTGATCTTGGCGGAGGATGCGTCCGAGTAAATCTGCTGGCATTCTCGCATCCTCCGCAAGTCGACGGGATCCGTGACCGCGAGGAGCACGTCATCGGCGTAAGCCGAGAGGACCACCTCCACGCCCGGCCCTTGCAGAGCCAGTCCCGTCAACCTCTTCCGCAAGAGGCGCAGGAAAGGCTCCACGCAAACGGCGTATAACTGACCGGACATGGGGCATCCCTGACGCACCCCCCTCCCGAAGCGAAGGGGCGCCGTCAAAGACCCGTTAACTTTAATCAGACACTCCGCGGCGGCGTACAGAAGTCGGATCCGGGCGACGAAATGCGTCCCGAACCCGAATGCGCGCAGAGTCCCGAAAAGATACTCGTGATCCACCCTGTCGAACGCCTTCTCCTGATCCAGGGAAAGGAAGGCGACCGACAGACCAGCCCTCTGGGAATGGTGGACCAGGTCCCGGACCAGATGGATGTTATCGTGGATACTCCGGCCCGGGACCGTGTAGGACTGGTCGGGGTGGATCATGCGGGCCAGCACGGTGCCAAGGCGAGCAGACATAGCCCTGGCGAAAATTTTGTAGTCCGTGCTGAGGAGGGAGACCGGGCGCCAGTTCTTAAGTAGGCGGAGATCGCCCTTCTTGGGCAGCAGGACGATGACCGCCCTGCGCCAAGAGAGGGGCATCTCCCCGGTCGCCAGACTTTCCCCCAGGACCCGCGCGTAGTCGTCCCCCAAGACGTCCCAGAACGCCCTGTGGAACTCCACGGTCAGCCCGTCCAGCCCCGGGGACTTGCCCCTCGAGAGCTGGCGCAGGGCGCCGGTCAGCTCCGCCAGGCTTAGCGGAGCTTCTAAATTCTCGGCGCCCTCCGGGCCGACCTTCGGCAGGTCCTCCCACAAAACTCTGCGCGCATCCTCGCTGGACGGATCCGAAGAGAACAGAGCCCCGTAATAGGCCCGGGCCTCCGCGCTGATGCCCTCCGGATCCGAGACCAGAGATCCGTCGTCGGCCAGCAGCCCCAAGAGCTGCTTACGGACCCCCCGTCTTTTTTCCAGCGAGTAGAAGAAGGGGGAGCCGCGGTCCAGGTCCCGCAGGAACTGGATCCGCGACCTCACGTACGCGCCTCGGGACCCGACCAGCTGCAGGTCCTTCAGCGCGCCCTTCTTCTCTTCGTACACCTTCCGCAGGGCCGGGTCCTCGACGACTTGACCGAGACGGGACTCCAGGTCGAGCACTTCTTTCTCCAATCGCCCGACCCGGGCCTCCCGCCTCTTGGTCGACCCCTTCGCGTACTCCTGACAGAAGACGCGGACGTGAGCCTTGCCCACGTCCCACCATAGCCTCAAGGAGGGGAAGCATCCCCGCTTCCTTCTCCAGTCGGCCCAGAACCGGCGAAACGAATCCCGGAACCGCGCGTCCTCCAGCAGCAGGTTGTTAAAATGCCAGTACGCGGACCCCCCCCGCGCGCGCAGCGGAGCGAGCTCCGCCCACACCAGGTGGTGGTCCGTGCACGGCACCGGCCGCATGGAAGCCGCCGGAACGCAGGAGACGTACGCCCGGGAAATGTAAAGGCGGTCGATTCTGGACCTTCCTCCTCCAGACCTCACGCTCGTGAAGGCGCTGGAGTCGGGATGGAGATTTCGCCAGACGTCCACCAAGTCGAAGGACCCGACCAGGTCCCGCAACTTCTCCATCGCCGCCGGGCTTCGCGGGGGACCCGAACGGTCCCGCGCCTCGAGGGTACAATTGAAATCCCCCCCGAGGATGACGCACTCGCCCACGTCGATGGAGCCCAGAAGAGCGGACACTTCTCCGAAGAAGCGCACTTGCTGCGCACCGGTCCGGGGGGCGTACACGTTCACTAAATGGAGCGGCACGCCTCCCAGGCGAACAGTGACCTGGAGCAAGCGGCCCGGCACGTGCTCCTTGACCCTCAAGATCTCCGGCTGAAAATGCGGGGCCAGCAAGACAGCCACCCCGCAGGAATTGTTGGAGAGGTGACTCATGCTGACCCCTCCTTGCCACTCCAGGAGCCACGTGGCCTCGTCTCCCGGAACGGTGTGGGTTTCTTGCAGGAAGCACACCGCATATTTCCCGTCCCGAAGGACCGAGAAGTTATTGAATCTACGGCGCGCCTCCCTGCTGCCGTTGATGTTGAGGCTGGCTATGGTTATCTTCATCTCAGAAGCATAGTGCAACCTCTACCTAACGGAGGGGAGGGAGGGCGGTCACTGACGACCGCCACTCCCTCAGCAGCCCAGTGTGGAACGTCTTGAGCCGACGCAGCTCGAGCCGGCCAACGTCCTTGTCCGCGCCCATGATTTTAACGGCGGCGCGGACGGACACGACGAGCAGCGTCAGCTCCGACCACTTGTCGAGGGCCAGCCGGATCTTCTTGTGACGACCCTGGCTCATGGCCATAAAATCCCGGAGTTCCCCTACGGGGATGAGGGGAGAGTCGGTGAAGGGCACGAGGGCGTCCATCGCCTCGCTGCCGATGGACTCCAAATCGTCCTCGTTGCCCAACACCGAGTCCCCGTCCTCCTCCGGGAGGTCGTCACCGGCGGCCAACCCGTCCGTCACACAGGGTGCAGCGAACGGCTCGGCCGCACCGGCCGGCCCCGCCTCCGTCACGATCCCACCCCCAGGATCGGTGGCAGAGGAGTCCACCCTGGGCTCCTTCAGGGGCGCCGGGCCGGGAGGCGGCGGCGGCGGTTCGGGGCCCCCCCCCGCCTCAGGCGCCGGGGCGACCGGAGAAACCGGGGAGAAAATAATCCCAAATTCCTCCAGCACGTCCGGCGCCAACAACAGAGACGGAGTCAGGGGGCTTTCCGTCTCCCCGCCACCAACCTCCGACCCAGCGGGCTGGGGATTGCTACACTCCTCCACCAGGTCGAGCAGTCCCTGGGAGATATCTGGGTTATAAAAGGCGGGCTCGGCTTCAGCCTCTTTGGCCTCGCCCGCCCCAGTCCCCAGGACGCCCGACCCGGCGAGGAGCAACGGTTCAGGTTCTACATTTTCTTCCGCGGGTTGTTCCGCGCCCCCCCCCACGGGCAGGGTCTCTTCCCCATCCCCGGGAGGCACAGGTCGGACAGACTCGGCTGTCTCACCCTCCCGAGGGACAGACGACCCCTGCCGATCGCGCGCGACGATGACGGTGGTGGGGTGGGGCGCAGCACCCGCGGCGGGCGACTGCCCCCCTTTTGCAGAGGGACCTTCCTCCTCGCAGTCCTCCTGCTGGGGGCGGAGCTTTCTTTTTAACGTATTGGGGCCCGGAGAGGGGGAGGCCTCCATGTCTGCTGGGGCCTCCCTCTCTGCCCCCTTCCGACGACTGGGTTTCTTGGGCCCCTCGGGCCCGAGCCCGGCCGCAGGTCTTGATTTAGCCGCCTCGGCAGTTGCGGTCACGGTCACGGGCCCGGGCACGAGGACCCCCCCAGTCTCATGCGTCCCGACCAACTCCGCGATATACTCGGGCGTGAGTTCGGCCAATTCCGATGTTTCCTCCGTGAGGGGATCCGCGCTTAGGTGTTTAGTTTTCCTACGCGCCTTCCTTCCCCCCGGACGCTCTCCCTCCTCCCCGCCGGAGGCCGTGGTGGTGTTGGCCTCCGATTTCGACCGCGCATCCGTCGCCGTCGACGCGCGGACAGTATCAGGGGGAGGGGGGGCGGCGGCGCCAACCCTGGCCGCGCCAGGTGTCGTGGCGGCCTTGGAGGCGGGGCAGTTTTTGCGGACGTGCCCCACCTCCTTACAGGCGTAGCACCGCGCGCCGTCCGAGGTCCAGAAGACGCGGTGGGCGGTCCCCCCGTGGAGCACCGTGAACGCGCCATCCGCGTCCTCCTCCCGCGCCAGCCGGACGAAAAGCTGGCGCTGGAAGGAGAAGACGTGCCGAAGGCTGGCTTCCCGGAAGCCGAGCGGGATGGGTGTGATCCCCGACCTCACCTCCCCCAGTTGACGTAGGTGGGGGAGGAGGAGCTCACCCGGAACAAAGGGCGGGACGTTGGAAACCACAATCCTTTGCGCGGTGGCCTCAAGGGGGTCCACCGGCAGGAAGGTCCCGCCCACGGTGAGCCCCTTCTCGATGGCCAGGGACACCGCCCGCTCCGACCCCAGGAAGAACACAGCCTTGCCGTACATTTTAGAGGCGGCGACGATGGCTGAAGGGCCGACAACCCCAGCCATGGCTTTAACGCACGCCTCTATAGTCATGTTGGGGTGAGTGTAGCTCTTGACCCCATTCTTCCTCGTAAGGAGGGTAAAAGGTGACGGGGTAACAGGAGGACTCGTGGCTGCGGCCGTGGCCGCGGCTGCCACGCTCGCGTACGTCCTCGCTGCCCCCGCCACCGACGAAGATGTACTCGCCATAATGGAGGGTTCTTTAAGGGCTACACTCACCCCAAGTCACAGGCCTGAAGGTGTTAATGGCCTCGGTTTTTTTTTTTGTTTTCCCCTGAGCAGAGGGAGCTCTTAAATTGAAGGCACACCTCTCCCTTTAGTTGATTGAATTGGGAGAGGGGCCTTCTCCCCTCTGCTCAATGGGTACTTAATTAAAAATAGATGAGGTGCCTCTTAGAGAGAGAGGCAGAGAGAGACAGAGACAAAGAGAGAGAGAGAGGGGGTAGGAAGGAGGGAAGCCGCAAGGGCAGGGTCGCCACTCAGGATGGTGGGTGGGTGGGTGGGTGGGTGGGTGGGTGGGTGGGTGGGTGTTGGCAGGGGGGTGCACTCTCCGATGTAATAAAAAGTCTTTGGTGGTGGTCTTCTGGTGGGGGGAGAAGATGTCTTCACCTGGGATAGCTGGAGATGCCCAGGCTCAGTCCTGCACCAGGTCTTAACGATGCCCAATTGGATTAAATTAATTGGGGAACTTCACCTAGGCAGCTCCAGCTGTCCCAGGTCAGGCAATGGGAAAGGGGTGTTTAATATGGTGTGTGCGGCCTAGCTTTTACAGAAGCCACACACACACACCCCTTAGATGTTCCGGCCCTCTTCTTTTCTTCTTTCCTCCCCCCACCTACAAAACAAAGTCTCTGGGAGAGTGCACCAGAATCACACCCACCTGTAGCTGTTGTTCTTTCCTTCCTCCTCCTTCCAAACAGTTGATGGTTGTTTTGTTGTTTTCTCCCCTCTCTCCCTCTCCTAAAATGGAGGCCAATTGAGGAGGCAGTGTGGAAAGGCCTCTCCTCTGTTGTTAATGGCCTTGGCCTTCTTTTCTTTCTCCTCTCCTGTCCTCCCTCTCCAGGCACCTCAGTAGTGGTTGTTGGTGGTGGTCTGCTAACTGGTCTCCTTCTCCTCTTCCTGCTCACAGAGACCACCACTCTGCTGCTGCTGCTGCTGCTCACCGCAAGCTTGTGATTTCAAATAAAACTGTTGGACTATAACCTGGTGTTGATCTTTTTGGTTTGACAGAACGCAAATTTACTGTAAATCAATTAAAACTTGAAATGAAACTTAATAAATCAAATTAAAATTTGAAAGTCCGGGGTGACGATGCACTCCAGTCCCCGCGGCGCCCACCGGTCGCGGAAAAACTCAAGCGTGCCGGCGGACACCGCGTGCTCCATCTCCAGGGCCACCCGGGCGCGAACATGGCCGCGGAAGAGAGGCAGGCAATCGGGCCGAACGACCCCCTCGACCGCCCGCTGCCTGGACCAATTAATGGCTTTCTTGGCCAGGCCCAGGAGCAGTCCTACGAGGAGGTCCTCCGACCTACCCGCTCCCCTCCGCACCGGGTGACCGTAGATCAGGAGCGTGGGGCTGAAGTGCAACCAGAAATTGAGGAGCAGCCCCTTCAAATAATGAAAGAGGGGCTGCAACCTCTCACATTCAACATAAATGTGATAAACGGACTCCTCCAGGCCGCAAAAATGGCAAGCAGCCTGGGAGTCCGTAAACCTACTTAAAATCCTATTGCACGGGACTGCTCCGTGCAACACCCTCCAGGCCAAGTCCCCAATAGAACAAGGGAAGACTCCCGCGTAGAGAGCCTTCCAATGGGGACCTTCGCCTCCGCCGGACGGCAGGATGGTACGCCAAGGCGTGTCCGGACGGCAGACGAAGATGGCAAAGTGGAGAGTGTGCAGGAGCAGCCCGTACAGGAAACGCCTCCGTGCGGATTGAAAGGGCACGGAGGGCATTTCTCCGAGAAGGCTCAAGTGGTGAGGCGGCGGCTCCCGAGGGAGGATTCGGGGCCGGGCGCCGATAAGGAATTCCGTCCGAACGGGGGTCAGTTCGGACGGGATCGCCCCACGTGCTTGAGCCTCCTCGACACACCTAGTGGAGACGGGGCCCAGTGCCACTTTTAGCGACTCGATGGCTTTGACCGCGAGCCGGACGTTGACCCAAGACATGCGCCTCGCCAACTCCTCCGGCGCCATCCAGCCCGCTCCTCCGCCATCGAGCAGGTCCCCGACTCTGGTCACCTTACCGGGCACAGCCCTGCCCTCCGCCAGCCAGCCGAACCCGCGGTCGTGGAGGTGCGGATTCCTGAACAGCGGCTCCCGAAGGACGGCCGCCGCTCCTGACGGGGGAGAACTGCGCTCGGAGGTGACGCTGTTCCAAACCCATAGCAGTTCCTGGTAGAAGACAGGCAGCTCCCGCAGGCTGGCACGCGTGCCACCCACTCTCACAAACAGGAGCTGCGTGTCGTAATTGAGGCCGTGCAGCTGGCGGAAGAAATACGTCGCCAGCGCACGCCACCTAGGAGGATTCTCCACGTACAGGTATCTCTGCAGCGTCTGAAGACGGAAAGTCGCCGCCTGGGTGCGAAGGCACACCAGCGCCTGACCGCCCTCCCTAAGCGGGAGACTCAAAACCGCGGCAGAGACCCAGTGCTTCCTTTTGTCCCAGAAGAAGTCGACGAGCTTCTTCTGCATCTTGGCGACAAACGCAGGGGGAGGGATCAAAGTGACCAACCGGTTACCACAACATGGCGGCCACCAGCTGGTTTATGACCAGCGCTCGACCCCTGTAGGACAACACTCGGAGCAGTCCTGTCCAGCGTCCTAGGCGAGCGGTGACTTTGGCCTCCAGCTCTTGCCAGTTCGCCGGCCAGGCGTCCTCGGCCGGGCTGAGGTAGACTCCCAGGTAGAGGAGGTGCGTGGTGCTCCAGGCGAAAGGCCCGAACTCCTCCGGCAGGGAGTCCACCCGCCATGGGCCCACCAGGAGTCCAGAACATTTCTCCCAGTTGATCTTGGCGGAGGATGCGTCCGAGTAAATCTGCTGGCATTCTCGCATCCTCCGCAAGTCGACGGGATCCGTGACCGCGAGGAGCACGTCATCGGCGTAAGCCGAGAGGACCACCTCCACGCCCGGCCCTTGCAGAGCCAGTCCCGTCAACCTCTTCCGCAAGAGGCGCAGGAAAGGCTCCACGCAAACGGCGTATAACTGACCGGACATGGGGCATCCCTGACGCACCCCCCTCCCGAAGCGAAGGGGCGCCGTCAAAGACCCGTTAACTTTAATCAGACACTCCGCGGCGGCGTACAGAAGTCGGATCCGGGCGACGAAATGCGTCCCGAACCCGAATGCGCGCAGAGTCCCGAAAAGATACTCGTGATCCACCCTGTCGAACGCCTTCTCCTGATCCAGGGAAAGGAAGGCGACCGACAGACCAGCCCTCTGGGAATGGTGGACCAGGTCCCGGACCAGATGGATGTTATCGTGGATACTCCGGCCCGGGACCGTGTAGGACTGGTCGGGGTGGATCATGCGGGCCAGCACGGTGCCAAGGCGAGCAGACATAGCCCTGGCGAAAATTTTGTAGTCCGTGCTGAGGAGGGAGACCGGGCGCCAGTTCTTAAGTAGGCGGAGATCGCCCTTCTTGGGCAGCAGGACGATGACCGCCCTGCGCCAAGAGAGGGGCATCTCCCCGGTCGCCAGACTTTCCCCCAGGACCCGCGCGTAGTCGTCCCCCAAGACGTCCCAGAACGCCCTGTGGAACTCCACGGTCAGCCCGTCCAGCCCCGGGGACTTGCCCCTCGAGAGCTGGCGCAGGGCGCCGGTCAGCTCCGCCAGGCTTAGCGGAGCTTCTAAATTCTCGGCGCCCTCCGGGCCGACCTTCGGCAGGTCCTCCCACAAAACTCTGCGCGCATCCTCGCTGGACGGATCCGAAGAGAACAGAGCCCCGTAATAGGCCCGGGCCTCCGCGCTGATGCCCTCCGGATCCGAGACCAGAGATCCGTCGTCGGCCAGCAGCCCCAAGAGCTGCTTACGGACCCCCCGTCTTTTTTCCAGCGAGTAGAAGAAGGGGGAGCCGCGGTCCAGGTCCCGCAGGAACTGGATCCGCGACCTCACGTACGCGCCTCGGGACCCGACCAGCTGCAGGTCCTTCAGCGCGCCCTTCTTCTCTTCGTACACCTTCCGCAGGGCCGGGTCCTCGACGACTTGACCGAGACGGGACTCCAGGTCGAGCACTTCTTTCTCCAATCGCCCGACCCGGGCCTCCCGCCTCTTGGTCGACCCCTTCGCGTACTCCTGACAGAAGACGCGGACGTGAGCCTTGCCCACGTCCCACCATAGCCTCAAGGAGGGGAAGCATCCCCGCTTCCTTCTCCAGTCGGCCCAGAACCGGCGAAACGAATCCCGGAACCGCGCGTCCTCCAGCAGCAGGTTGTTAAAATGCCAGTACGCGGACCCCCCCCGCGCGCGCAGCGGAGCGAGCTCCGCCCACACCAGGTGGTGGTCCGTGCACGGCACCGGCCGCATGGAAGCCGCCGGAACGCAGGAGACGTACGCCCGGGAAATGTAAAGGCGGTCGATTCTGGACCTTCCTCCTCCAGACCTCACGCTCGTGAAGGCGCTGGAGTCGGGATGGAGATTTCGCCAGACGTCCACCAAGTCGAAGGACCCGACCAGGTCCCGCAACTTCTCCATCGCCGCCGGGCTTCGCGGGGGACCCGAACGGTCCCGCGCCTCGAGGGTACAATTGAAATCCCCCCCGAGGATGACGCACTCGCCCACGTCGATGGAGCCCAGAAGAGCGGACACTTCTCCGAAGAAGCGCACTTGCTGCGCACCGGTCCGGGGGGCGTACACGTTCACTAAATGGAGCGGCACGCCTCCCAGGCGAACAGTGACCTGGAGCAAGCGGCCCGGCACGTGCTCCTTGACCCTCAAGATCTCCGGCTGAAAATGCGGGGCCAGCAAGACAGCCACCCCGCAGGAATTGTTGGAGAGGTGACTCATGCTGACCCCTCCTTGCCACTCCAGGAGCCACGTGGCCTCGTCTCCCGGAACGGTGTGGGTTTCTTGCAGGAAGCACACCGCATATTTCCCGTCCCGAAGGACCGAGAAGTTATTGAATCTACGGCGCGCCTCCCTGCTGCCGTTGATGTTGAGGCTGGCTATGGTTATCTTCATCTCAGAAGCATAGTGCAACCTCTACCTAACGGAGGGGAGGGAGGGCGGTCACTGACGACCGCCACTCCCTCAGCAGCCCAGTGTGGAACGTCTTGAGCCGACGCAGCTCGAGCCGGCCAACGTCCTTGTCCGCGCCCATGATTTTAACGGCGGCGCGGACGGACACGACGAGCAGCGTCAGCTCCGACCACTTGTCGAGGGCCAGCCGGATCTTCTTGTGACGACCCTGGCTCATGGCCATAAAATCCCGGAGTTCCCCTACGGGGATGAGGGGAGAGTCGGTGAAGGGCACGAGGGCGTCCATCGCCTCGCTGCCGATGGACTCCAAATCGTCCTCGATGCCCCCCACCGAGTCCCCGTCCTCCTCCGGGAGGTCGTCACCGGCGGCCAACCCGTCCGTCACACAGGGTGCAGCGAACGGCTCGGCCGCACCGGCCGGCCCCGCCTCCGTCACGATCCCACCCCCAGGATCGGTGGCAGAGGAGTCCACCCTGGGCTCCTTCAGGGGCGCCGGGCCGGGAGGCGGCGGCGGCGGTTCGGGGCCCCCCCCCGCCTCAGGCGCCGGGGCGACCGGAGAAACCGGGGAGAAAATAATCCCAAATTCCTCCAGCACGTCCGGCGCCAACAACAGAGACGGAGTCAGGGGGCTTTCCGTCTCCCCGCCACCAACCTCCGACCCAGCGGGCTGGGGATTGCTACACTCCTCCACCAGGTCGAGCAGTCCCTGGGAGATATCTGGGTTATAAAAGGCGGGCTCGGCTTCAGCCTCTTTGGCCTCGCCCGCCCCAGTCCCCAGGACGCCCGACCCGGCGAGGAGCAACGGTTCAGGTTCTACATTTTCTTCCGCGGGTTGTTCCGCGCCCCCCCCCACGGGCAGGGTCTCTTCCCCATCCCCGGGAGGCACAGGTCGGACAGACTCGGCTGTCTCACCCTCCCGAGGGACAGACGACCCCTGCCGATCGCGCGCGACGATGACAGTGGTGGGGTGGGGCGCAGCACCCGCGGCGGGCGACTGCCCCCCTTTTGCGGAGGGACCTTCCTCCTCGCAGTCCTCCTGCTGGGGGCGGAGCTTTCTTTTTAACGTATTGGGGCCCGGAGAGGGGGAGGCCTCCATGTCTGCTGGGGCCTCCCTCTCTGCCCCCTTCCGACGACTGGGTTTCTTGGGCCCCTCGGGCCCGAGCCCGGCCGCAGGTCTTGATTCAGCTGCCTCAGCAGTTGCGGTCACGGTCACGGGCCCGGGCACGAGGACCCCCCCAGTCTCATGCGTCCCCGACCAACTCCGCGATATACTCGGGCGTGAGTTCGGTCAATTCCGATGTTTCCTCCGCGAGGGGATCCGCCCTTAGGTGTTTAGTTTTCCTACGCGCCTTCCTTCCCCCCGGACGCTCTCCCTCCTCCCCGCCGGAGGCCGTGGTGGTGTTGGCCTCCGATTTCGACCGCGCATCCGTCGCCGTCGACGCGCGGACAGTATCAGGGGGAGGGGGGGCGGCGGCGCCAACCCTGGCCGCGCCAGGTGTCGTGGCGGCCTTGGAGGGCGGGGCAGTTTTTGCGGACGTGCCCCACCTCCTTACAGGCGTAGCACCGCGCGCCGTCCGAGGTCCAGAAGACGCGGTGGGCGGTCCCCCCGTGGAGCACCGTGAACGCGCCATCCGCGTCCTCCTCCCGCGCCAGCCGGACGAAAAGCTGGCGCCGGAAGGAGAAGACGTGCCGAAGGCTGGCTTCCCGGAAGCCGAGCGGGATGGGTGTGATCCCCGACCTCACCTCCCCCAGTTGACGTAGGTGGGGGAGGAGGAGCTCACCCGGAACAAAGGGCGGGACGTTGGAAACCACAATCCTTTGCGCGGTGGCCTCAAGGGGGTCCACCGGCAGGAAGGTCCCGCCCACGGTGAGCCCCTTCTCGATGGCCAGGGACACCGCCCGCTCCGACCCCAGGAAGAACACAGCCTTGCCGTACATTTTAGAGGCGGCGACGATGGCTGAAGGGCCGACAACCCCAGCCATGGCTTTAACGCACGCCTCTATAGTCATGTTGGGGTGAGTGTAGCTCTTGACCCCATTCTTCCTCGTAAGGAGGGTAAAAGGTGACGGGGTAACAGGAGGACTCGTGGCTGCGGCCGTGGCCGCGGCTGCCACGCTCGCATACGTCCTCGCTGCCCCCCGCCACCGACGAAGATGTGCTCGCCATAATGGAGGGTTCTTTAAGGGCTACACTCACCCCAAGTCACAGGCCTGAAGGTGTTAATGGCCTCGGTTTTTTTTTTTGTTTTCCCTGAGCAGAGGGAGCTCTTAAATTGAAGGCACACCTCTCCCTTTAGTTGATTGAATTGGGAGAGGGGCCTTCTCCCCTCTGCTCAATGGGTACTTAATTAAAAATAGATGAGGTGCCTCTTAGAGAGAGAGGCAGAGAGAGACAGAGACAAAGAGAGAGAGAGAGGGGGTAGGAAGGAGGGAAGCCGCAAGGGCAGGGGTCGCCACTCAGGATGGTGGGTGGGTGGGTGGTGGGTGGGTGTTGGCAGGGGGGTGCACTCTCCGATGTAATAAAAAGTCTTTGGTGGTGGTCTTCTGGTGGGGGGAGAAGATGTCTTCACCTGGGATAGCTGGAGATGCCCAGGCTCAGTCCTGCACCAGGTCTTAACGATGCCCAATTGGATTAAATTAATTGGGGAACTTCACCTAGGCAGCTCCAGCTGTCCAGGTCAGGCAATGGGAAAGGGGTGTTTAATATGGTGTGTGCGGCCTAGCTTTTACAGAAGCCACACACACACACCCCTTAGATGTTCCGGCCCTCTTCTTTTCTTCTTTCCTCCCCCCACCTACAAAACAAAGTCTCTGGGAGAGTGCACCAGAATCACACCCACCTGTAGCTGTTGTTCTTTCCTTCCTCCTCCTTCCAAACAGTTGATGGTTGTTTTGGTGTTTTCTCCCCTCTCTCCCTCTCCTAAAATGGAGGCCAATTGAGGAGGCAGTGTGGAAAGGCCTCTCCTCTGTTGTTAATGGCCTTGGCCTTCTTTTCTTTCTCCTCTCCTGTCCTCCCTCTCCAGGCACCTCAGTAGTGGTTGTTGGTGGTGGTCTGCTAACTGGTCTCCTTCTCCTCTTCCTGCTCACAGAGACCACCACTCTGCTGCTGCTGCTGCTGCTCACCGCAAGCTTGTGATTTCAAATAAAACTGTTGGACTATAACCTGTGTTGATCTTTTGGTTTGACAGAACGCAAATTTACTGTAAATCAATTAAAACTTGAAATGAAACTTAATAAATCAAATTAAAATTTGAAAGTCCGGGGTGACGATGCACTCCAGTCCCCGCGGCGCCCACCGGTCGCGGAAAAACTCAAGCGTGCCGGCGGACACCGCGTGCTCCATCTCCAGGGCCACCCGGGCGCGAACATGGCCGCGGAAGAGAGGCAGGCAATCGGGCCGAACGACCCCCTCGACCGCCCGCTGCCTGGACCAATTAATGGCTTTCTTGGCCAGGCCCAGGAGCAGTCCTACGAGGAGGTCCTCCGACCTACCCGCTCCCCTCCGCACCGGGTGACCGTAGATCAGGAGCGTGGGGCTGAAGTGCAACCAGAAATTGAGGAGCAGCCCCTTCAAATAATGAAAGAGGGGCTGCAACCTCTCACATTCAACATAAATGTGATAAACGGACTCCTCCAGGCCGCAAAAATGGCAAGCAGCCTGGGAGTCCGTAAACCTACTTAAAATCCTATTGCACGGGACTGCTCCGTGCAACACCCTCCAGGCCAAGTCCCCAATAGAACAAGGGAAGACTCCCGCGTAGAGAGCCTTCCAATGGGGACCTTCGCCTCCGCCGGACGGCAGGATGGTACGCCAAGGCGTGTCCGGACGGCAGACGAAGATGGCAAAGTGGAGAGTGTGCAGGAGCAGCCCGTACAGGAAACGCCTCCGTGCGGATTGAAAGGGCACGGAGGGCATTTCTCCGAGAAGGCTCAAGTGGTGAGGCGGCGGCTCCCGAGGGAGGATTCGGGGCCGGGCGCCGATAAGGAATTCCGTCCGAACGGGGGTCAGTTCGGACGGGATCGCCCCACGTGCTTGAGCCTCCTCGACACACCTAGTGGAGACGGGGCCCAGTGCCACTTTTAGCGACTCGATGGCTTTGACCGCGAGCCGGACGTTGACCCAAGACATGCGCCTCGCCAACTCCTCCGGCGCCATCCAGCCCGCTCCTCCGCCATCGAGCAGGTCCCCGACTCTGGTCACCTTACCGGGCACAGCCCTGCCCTCCGCCAGCCAGCCGAACCCGCGGTCGTGGAGGTGCGGATTCCTGAACAGCGGCTCCCGAAGGACGGCCGCCGCTCCTGACGGGGGAGAACTGCGCTCGGAGGCGACGCTGTTCCAAACCCATAGCAGTTCCTGGTAGAAGACAGGCAGCTCCCGCAGGCTGGCACGCGTGCCACCCACTCTCACAAACAGGAGCTGCGTGTCGTAATTGAGGCCGTGCAGCTGGCGGAAGAAATACGTCGCCAGCGCACGCCACCTAGGAGGATTCTCCACGTACAGGTATCTCTGCAGCGTCTGAAGACGGAAAGTCGCCGCCTGGGTGCGAAGGCACACCAGCGCCTGACCGCCCTCCCTAAGCGGGAGACTCAAAACCGCGGCAGAGACCCAGTGCTTCCTTTTGTCCCAGAAGAAGTCGACGAGCTTCTTCTGCATCTTGGCGACAAACGCAGGGGGAGGGATCAAAGTGACCAACCGGTACCACAACATGGCGGCCACCAGCTGGTTTATGACCAGCGCTCGACCCCTGTAGGACAACACTCGGAGCAGTCCTGTCCAGCGTCCTAGGCGAGCGGTGACTTTGGCCTCCAGCTCTTGCCAGTTCGCCGGCCAGGCGTCCTCGGCCGGGCTGAGGTAGACTCCCAGGTAGAGGAGGTGCGTGGTGCTCCAGGCGAAAGGCCCGAACTCCTCCGGCAGGGAGTCCACCCGCCATGGGCCCACCAGGAGTCCAGAACATTTCTCCCAGTTGATCTTGGCGGAGGATGCGTCCGAGTAAATCTGCTGGCATTCTCGCATCCTCCGCAAGTCGACGGGATCCGTGACCGCGAGGAGCACGTCATCGGCGTAAGCCGAGAGGACCACCTCCACGCCCGGCCCTTGCAGAGCCAGTCCCGTCAACCTCTTCCGCAAGAGGCGCAGGAAAGGCTCCACGCAAACGGCGTATAACTGACCGGACATGGGGCATCCCTGACGCACCCCCCTCCCGAAGCGAAGGGGCGCCGTCAAAGACCCGTTAACTTTAATCAGACACTCCGCGGCGGCGTACAGAAGTCGGATCCGGGCGACGAAATGCGTCCCGAACCCGAATGCGCGCAGAGTCCCGAAAAGATACTCGTGATCCACCCTGTCGAACGCCTTCTCCTGATCCAGGGAAAGGAAGGCGACCGACAGACCAGCCCTCTGGGAATGGTGGACCAGGTCCCGGACCAGATGGATGTTATCGTGGATGCTCCGGCCCGGGACCGTGTAGGACTGGTCGGGGTGGATCATGCGGGCCAGCACGGTGCCAAGGCGAGCAGACATAGCCCTGGCGAAAATTTTGTAGTCCGTGCTGAGGAGGGAGACCGGGCGCCAGTTCTTAAGTAGGCGGAGATCGCCCTTCTTGGGCAGCAGGACGATGACCGCCCTGCGCCAAGAGAGGGGCATCTCCCCGGTCGCCAGACTTTCCCCCCAGGACCCGCGCGTAGTCGTCCCCCAAGACGTCCCAGAACGCCCTGTGGAACTCCACGGTCAGGCCCGTCCAGCCCCGGGGGACTTGCCCCTCGAGAGCTGGCGCAGGGCGCCGGTCAGCTCCGCCAGGCTTAGCGGAGCTTCTAAATTCTCGGCGCCCTCCGGGCCGACCTTCGGCAGGTCCTCCCACAAAACTCTGCGCGCATCCTCGCTGGACGGATCCGAAGAGAACAGAGCCCCGTAATAGGCCCGGGCCTCCGCGCTGATGCCCTCCGGATCCGAGACCAGAGATCCGTCGTCGGCCAGCAGCCCCAAGAGCTGCTTACGGACCCCCCGTCTTTTTTCCAGCGAGTAGAAGAAGGGGGAGCCGCGGTCCAGGTCCCGCAGGAACTGGATCCGCGACCTCACGTACGCGCCTCGGGACCCGACCAGCTGCAGGTCCTTCAGCGCGCCCTTCTTCTCTTCGTACACCTTCCGCAGGGCCGGGTCCTCGACGACTTGACCGAGACGGGACTCCAGGTCGAGCACTTCTTTCTCCAATCGCCCGACCCGGGCCTCCCGCCTCTTGGTCGACCCCTTCGCGTACTCCTGACAGAAGACGCGGACGTGAGCCTTGCCCACGTCCCACCATAGCCTCAAGGAGGGGAAGCATCCCCGCTTCTTCTCCAGTCGGCCCAGAACCGGCGAAACGAATCCCGGAACCGCGCGTCCTCCAGCAGCAGGTTGTTAAAATGCCAGTATGCGGACCCCCCCCGCGCGCGCAGCGGAGCGAGCTCCGCCCACACCAGGTGGTGGTCCGTGCACGGCACCGGCCGCATGGAAGCCGCCGGAACGCAGGAGACGTACGCCCGGGAAATGTAAAGGCGGTCGATTCTGGACCTTCCTCCTCCAGACCTCACGCTCGTGAAGGCGCTGGAGTCGGGATGGAGATTTCGCCAGACGTCCACCAAGTCGAAGGACCCGACCAGGTCCCGCAACTTCTCCATCGCCGCCGGGGCTTCGCGGGGGACCCGAACGGTCCCGCGCCTCGAGGGTACAATTGAAATCCCCCCCGAGGATGACGCAGTCGCCCACGTCGATGGAGCCCAGAAGAGCGGACACTTCTCCGAAGAAGCGCACTTGCTGCGCACCGGTCCGGGGGGCGTACACGTTCACTAAATGGAGCGGCACGCCTCCCAGGCGAACAGTGACCTGGAGCAAGCGGCCCGGCACGTGCTCCTTGACCCTCAAGATCTCCGGCTGAAAATGCGGGGCCAGCAAGACAGCCACCCCGCAGGAATTGTTGGAGAGGTGACTCATGCTGACCCCTCCTTGCCACTCCAGGAGCCACGTGGCCCTCGTCTCCCGGAACGGTGTGGGTTTCTTGCAGGAAGCACACCGCATATTTCCCGTCCCGAAGGACCGAGAAGTTATTGAATCTACGGCGCGCCTCCTGCTGCCGTTGATGTTGAGGCTGGCTATGGTTATCTTCATCTCAGAAGCATAGTGCAACCTCTACCTAACGGAGGGGAGGGAGGGCGGTCACTGACGACCGCCACTCCCTCAGCAGCCCAGTGTGGAACGTCTTGAGCCGACCAGCTCGAGCCGGCCAACGTCCTTGTCCGCGCCCATGATTTTAACGGCGGCGCGGACGGACACGACGAGCAGCGTCAGCTCCGACCACTTGTCGAGGGCCAGCCGGATCTTCTTGTGACGACCCTGGCTCATGGCCATAAAATCCCGGAGTTCCCCTACGGGGATGAGGGGAGAGTCGGTGAAGGGCACGAGGGCGTCCATCGCCTCGCTGCCGATGGACTCCAAATCGTCCTCGATGCCCCCCACCGAGTCCCCGTCCTCCTCCGGGAGGGTCGTCACCCGGCGGCCAACCCGTCCATCACACAGGGTGCAGCGAACGGGCTCGGCCGCACCGGCCGGCCCCGCCTCCGTCACGATCCCACCCCCAGGATCGGTGGCAGAGGAGTCCACCCCTGGGCTCCTTCAGGGGCGCCGGGCCGGGAGGCGGCGGCGGCGGTTCGGGGCCCCCCCCCGCCTCAGGCGCCGGGGCGACCGGAGAAACCGGGGAGAAAATAATCCCAAATTCCTCCAGCACGTCCGGCGCCAACAACAGAGACGGAGTCAGGGGGCTTTCCGTCTCCCCCGCCACCAACCTCCGACCCAGCGGGCTGGGGATTGCTACACTCCTCCACCAGGTCGAGCAGTCCCTGGGAGATATCTGGGTTATAAAAGGCGGGCTCGGCTTCAGCCTCTTTGGCCTCGCCCGCCCCAGTCCCCAGGACGCCCGACCCGGCGAGGAGCAACGGTTCAGGTTCTACATTTTCTCCGCGGGTTGTTCCGCGCCCCCCCCCCACGGGGCAGGGTCTCTTCCCCATCCCCGGGAGGCACAGGTCGGACAGACCTCGGCTGTCTCACCCTCCCGAGGGACAGACGACCCCTGCCGATCGCGCGCGACGATGACGGTGGTGGGGTGGGGCGCAGCACCCGCGGCGGGCGACTGCCCCCCTTTTGCGGAGGGGACCTTCCTCCTCGCAGTCCTCCTGCTGGGGGCGGAGCTTTCTTTTTAACGTATTGGGGCCCGGAGAGGGGGAGGCCTCCATGTCTGCTGGGGCCTCCCTCTCTGCCCCTTCCGACGACTGGGTTTCTTGGGCCCCTCGGGCCCGAGCCCAGCCGCAGGTCTTGATTCAGCTGCCTCAGCAGTTGCGGTCACGGTCACCGGGCCCGGGCACGAGGACCCCCCCAGTCTCATGCGTCCCGACCAACTCCGCGATATACTCGGGGCGTGAGTTCGGTCAATTCCGATGTTTCCTCCGCGAGGGGATCCGCCCTTAGGTGTTTAGTTTTCCTACGCGCCTTCCTTCCCCCCGGACGCTCTCCCTCCTCCCCGCCGGAGGCCGTGGTGGTGTTGGCCTCCGATTTCGACCGCGCATCCGTCGCCGTCGACGCACGGGACAGTATCAGGGGGAGGGGGGGCGGCGGCGCCAACCCTGGCCGCGCCAGGTGTCGTGGCGGCCTTGGAGGCGGGGCAGTTTTTGCGGACGTGCCCCACCTCCTTACAGGCGTAGCACCGCGCGCCGTCCGAGGTCCAGAAGACGCGGTGGGCGGTCCCCCCGTGGAGCACCGTGAACGCGCCATCCGCGTCCTCCTCCCGCGCCAGCCGGACGAAAAGCTGGCGCCGGAAGGAGAAGACGTGCCGAAGGCTGGCTTCCCGGAAGCCGAGCGGGATGGGTGTGATCCCCGACCTCACCTCCCCCAGTTTGACGTAGGTGGGGGAGAGGAGCTCACCCGGAACAAAGGGCGGGACGTTGGAAACCACAATCCTTTGCGCGGTGGCCTCAAGGGGGTCCACCGGCAGGAAGGTCCCGCCCACGGTGAGCCCCTTCTCGATGGCCAGGGACACCGCCCGCTCCGACCCCAGGAAGAACACAGCCTTGCCGTACATTTTAGAGGCGGCGACGATGGCTGAAGGGCCGACAACCCCAGCCATGGCTTTTACACACGCCTCTATAGTCATGTTGGGGTGAGTGTAGCTCTTGACCCCATTCTTCCTCGTAAGGAGGGTAAAAGGTGACGGGGGTAACAGGAGGACTCGTGGCTGCGGCCGTGGCCGCGGCTGCCACGCTCGCATACGTCCTCGCTGCCCCCGCCACCGACGAAGATGTGCTCGCCATAATGGAGGGTTCTTTAAGGGCTACACTCACCCCAAGTCACAGGCCTGAAGGTGTTAATGGCCTCGGTTTTTTTTTGTTTCCCCTGAGCAGAGGGAGCTCTAAATTGAAGGCACACCTCTCCCTTTAGTTGATTGAATTGGGAGAGGGGCCTTCTCCCCTCTGCTCAATGGGTATTAATAAAAATTAGATGAGGTGCCTCTTAGAGAGAGAGGCAGAGAGAGACAGAGACAAAGAGAGAGAGAGAGGGGGTAGGAAGGAGGGAAGCCGCAAGGGCAGGGTCGCACTCAGGATGGTGGGTGGGGTGGGTGTTGGCAGCGGGTGGCACTCTCCGATGTAATAAAGTCTTTGGTGGTGGTCTTCTGGTTGGGGGAGAAGATGTCTTCACCTGGGATAGCTGGAGAGCCCAGGCTCAGTCCTGCACCAGGTCTTAACGATGCCCAATTGGATTAAATTAATTGGGGAACTTCACCTAGCAGCTCCAGCTGTCCCAGGTCAGGCAATGGGAAAGGGTGTTTAATATGGTGTGTGCGGCCTAGCTTTACAGAAGCACCACACACACCCCTTAGATGTTCCGGCCTCTTCTTTTCTTCTTTCCTCCCCCCACCTACAAAACAAAGTCTCTGGGAGAGTGCACCAGAATCAACCCACCTGTAGCTGTTGTCTTTCCTTCCTCCTCCTTCCAAACAGATGATGTTTGTTGTGTTGTTTTCTCCCCTCTCTCCCTCTCCTAAAATGGAGGCCAATTGAGGAGGCAGTGTGGAAAGGCCTCTCCTCTGTTGTTAATGGCCTCCTTGGCCTTCTTTTCTTTCTCCTCTCCTGTCCTCTCTCTCCAGGCACCTCAGTTGTGGTTGTTGGTGGTGGTCTGCTGTCTGGCTCCTTCTCCTCTTCTGCACAGAGACCACCACTCTGCTGCTGCGCTGTTGGCTCACCGCAAGCTTGTGATTTCAAATAAACTGTTGGACTATAACCTGTGTGTTGATCTTTTTGGTTTGACAGAACGCAAATTTACTGTAAATCAATTAAAACTTGAAATGAAACTAATAAATCAAATTAAAATTGAAAGTCCGGGGGACGATGCACTCCAGTCCCCGCGGCGCCACCGGTCGCGGAAAAACTCAAGCGTGCCGGCGGACACCGCGTGCTCCATCTCCAGGGCCACCCGGCGCGAACATGCCGCGGAAGAGAGGCAGGCAATCGGGCCGAACGACCCCTCGACCGCCCGCTGCCTGGACCAATTAATGGCTTTCTTGGCCAGCCCAGGAGCAGTCCTACGAGGAGGTCCTCCGACCTACCCGCTCCCCTCCGCACCGGGTGACCGAGATCAGGAGCGTGGGGCTGAAGTGCAACCAGAAATTGAGGAGCCGCCCCTTCAAATAATGAAAGAGGGCTGCAACCTACTCACATTCAACATAAATGTGATAAACGGACTCCTCCAGGCCGCAAAAATGGCTAGCAGCCTGGGAGTCCGTAAACCTACTTAAAATCCTATTGCACGGGACTGCTCCGTGCACACCTCCAGGCCAAGTCCCCAATAGAACAAGGGAAGACTCCCGCGTAGAGAGCCTTCCAATGGGGACCTTCGCCTCCGCCGACGGCAGGATGGTACGCCAGGCGTGTCCGGACGGCAGACGAAGATGGCAAAGTGGAGAGTGTGCAGGAGCAGCCCGTACAGGAAACGCCTCCGAGCGGATTGAAAGGCACGGAGGGCATTTCTCCGAGAAGGCTCAAGTGGTGAGGCGGCGGCTCCCGAGGGAGGATTCGGGGGCCGGGCGGATAAGGAATCCGTCGAACGGGGGTCAGTTCGGACGGGATCGCCCCACGTGCTTGAGCCTCCTCGACACACCTAGTGGAGACGGGGCCAGTGCCACTTTTAGCGACTCGATGGCTTTGACCGGAGCCGGACGTTGACCCAAGAAATGCGCCTCGCCAACTCCTCCGGCGCCATCCAGCCCCGCTCCTCCGCCATCGAGCAGGTCCCCGACTCTGGTCACCTTACCGGGCACAGCCCTGCCCCTCCGCCAGCCAGCCGAACCCGCGGTCGTGGAGG
>JASTWF010002147.1:0-37000 GCA_030390025.1 Squalus acanthias | reverse complement strand
ACTCCTGACTGTAACACTCTCTTACATACCCCAAACATCTTACCGTCACGCACCGTTATACCCCACGACCCTCACTGTAACACTTTGTGATATATTCCATTTCCCTCGCTGTAACACTCTGATATACCCGACACCCCTCAATGTAACACACTGATATAACCCCACACCATTGACTGGAACACTCTGATATGCCCAATACCGGTCATTGTATTACTCTGATGTACCTCACACCCGTAACTGTAGCACACTGATGCAAACCCACTCTCCTGATTACAACACTCTGATATACCCCACACATGCCTTCGTGTAACACACCGATATACCCCACACCCCGTATGCTAACACTCTGATATAAGCCGCTCCCCTCAATTTAACACTCTGATATACCTCACACACCTCATTATCACTCTGATATACCCCATAATTTAATCCTCTCTTACATATTTCAAACCTCTCACTGTAACAGACCGATATACCCCACTCACCTCACTTTAACACTCTGATATACCCAACACCCCTCACTGTAACACTTTGATATACACAACACCCCTCACTGTAACACTTTGATATACCCAACAACCATCAATATACCACACACCACTCACTGTAAGACTCTGTTATACCCCACACCATTCACTTAAATTCTCTTACATATCCCACACCTCTCACTTTAACACCCTGATATACCCCACTCACCTCACTTTAACACTCTGATATACCCCAGACCATTCACTGTAACACTTTGATATACCCAACAACCATCCAAGTAACACTCTGCTATACCACACACCCCTCGCTGTAACAATTTGATATACCCCACACCCCTCACTGTAATACTCTGTTATACCCCACACCCCTCACTGTAATACTCTGTTATACCCCACACCCCTCGCTGTAAAACTGTGATTTACCCGACACCTCTCACTGTAATACTGATATACACCACACCCTTCACTGTAACACACTGATATACCCGACACGACTCACTTTAACTATCTGAATAACCCCACACCCTTCACTGTAACACTGACATGTACCCCACATGTCTCACTGTAACTCTCTGATTTAACCCTTACACCTCACTGCAACACACTGATATGAAGGGATAATTACTAGTCCTAGCACCTTTAGTGCTACCCCGGATCAGACATATTCCTCAGACGTTCACTTTCAACTAAACTTTGAGGTAGCCGAATCCTAAAGATGCTTAATTGGGTCTAAAGGTCCAGACTATCTCTCCCTAAAGGAAAGGAACAACCTGAAAATGTTACCGTCCTCCAGATAGCACTTTTAATAAGATTAGCCAGATTGTAACGTTCCGGATATTATGAGGTTCCGGAAAACTCCCCAGAATTCTGCAACTCCTCACCAAAGAGTGCACAGAGATTGAGTTTGCGAGTTTGATACAGAAGTCTTATGTGAGACAATTCTAAAAATATATAGATTTATTAAAGCACCGGTATGTAATTTACAGTTGGTGAGTCAATCGCAACATTAACCGTTCCAAAAAGAGAAAGCTTAGAATTCTATTATCAGAGAACCTTACTTTCAAATCTTAACTTCGCTACAGTTTTACAGTTCTTAGTTTTCTACAGGATATCCACCAAAAACAAATACCTTTGACACCCGAGGTACAAAGAGTTGGAGATAGACAGAGCCGTCTCTGAAGCCAAGAATCACCTTGTCCCTTTAAAGCGAGTCGACTATCCCATTTGAGAGTTCAATATTTTTACACTTTTCCAGTGGTATTTCCTTTAAGGTTTTCTGCTGATGTTAGTTAATTATCTCTCGTCATTTTTCTGCTGACCCCTGCAATTCTTACAGTCACCACAGCTGGTAGCATTACAGAATTATGTCTCTTCTCTAGGTGTTCTAAATTTACCATAAAAACGGTGTACCAGCAGGTGCGTTTTACTTGATGTCATTTTTACGAAGGCAGATGTTTGTGCTTCTTTACGAAGTGTAAATTAGAACACCTTAACCAGGGTGATCCATTGTCTTGTTCCGAAAGGTCAGCTTTTAACCTTCTGTTTCAATAAGGTTATTGATTCAGTTTCAACAACTATCTTATCTCTATAGCCAGAAAGCTTTCACAGCTTACTCATAGTTAGGTTTCTAGATTTCCAGACCCAGCATGTCATATTTTAATAAGGCCAGAATGCTTTGATAGAATTGTGTATTTTTCTGAATAGGTTATATGGCTTACTCCTTCACAGATAAACCACACACCTATCTGCAACAATCTGATATACCCCACACCCCTCACTGTAACACTGATATAGCTCACACCCTCACTGTAACACTGATATACCCCACACCCCTCACTGTAACACACTGATAGACACGACACCCCTCACTGTAACACTAATATACCCCACACCCCTCACTGTAACACTGATATAGCTCACACCCCTCACTGTAACAATGTGATATACACCACACCCCTCACTGTAACTCTCTGAAATACCACAAACCCCTCACTGTAACACACTGATAGACACGACACCCCTCACTGTAACACTGTGATATACACCACACCCCTCACTGTAACACTCTGATATACCACAAACCCCTCACTGTAACCCACTGATATACCTCACACCCCTACCTGTGACACGCTGATAAAATCCACACCCCTCACTGTAACGCTCTGATATACCCCACACCACTCACTGTAACACTCTGATGTACCCCACACCCATCACTGTAATAATCTGATATACCCCACACCCCTCACTGTAACACTCTGATATAAACCACACCCCTCACTGTAACACTATGATATACTCCACACTCCTGATTATAACACTCTCTTATATACCCCAAGGAAGGCTAATGGTATGCTGGCCTTCATTACAAGAGCATTTGAGTACAGGAGTAAAGAAGTCTTACTCCCTTTAAATAGGGCCTTGGAGAGACCACACCTGGAGTACTGTGTACAATTTTGTTCTCCTTACCTAGGGAAGGATAAACTTGCCAAAGAGGGAGTGCAACGAAGGTTCACGAGACTGATTCCTGGGAAGGCGGGACTGACATATGAGAAGAGATTGAGTAAACTAGGCCTGTATTCTTTTGAATTCAGAAGAATGAGAGGGGATCTCATTGAAGCATAAACAATTATGACAGGGCTTGATAGGTTGGATGCTGGGAGAATGTTTCCCTTGGCTGGGGAGGCTAGAACCAGGGCCCACAGCTTCATGATAAAGGGTAGGCCATTCAGGACTGAGATGAGAAGCATAGAAACATAGAAGATAGGAGCAGGAGTAGGCCATTCGGCCCCTCGAGCCTGCTCCGCCATTCAATGCGATCATGGCTGATCATCCAAATTCAGTACCCTGTCCCTGCCTTCTCATCATATCCCTTGATCCCCTTAGCATTAAGAAATATATTTAACTCTAATAAAGACATTTCTTCACACAGAGGGTGGTGAATCTTTGGAATTCTCTACCCCAGAGGGCTGTGGAGGCTCAGTCATTGGGCATATTCAAAACAGATTTCGATAGGTTTCTGACTAATACGAGCATCAAGGGATATCGAGATAAGGCCGCTGAATGGAATTGAGGCAGAAAATCAGCCATGATCTCATTGAATGGTGGAGCAGGCTCAAGGGGCCGAATGGCCTACTCTTGCTCCTATTTCTTACATTCTTATGTTCTTAAACCTCTCACTGTAACAAACCGTTTTACCCCAGGCCCCTCACTGCAACACTCTCTGATATACCCCGTACCCCTCACTGTAACACTGATATACCCCACACCCCTCACTGTAACACTCTGATATACCCAACACCCCTCACTGTAACACTCTCTGATATACTCCACACCCCTCATTGTAACACTCTGATATATCCCACACCCCTCACTGCAACACTCTCTGATATACCCCACACCCCTCACTGTAACACTCTCTGATATACCCCACACCCCTCACTGTAACACTCTCTGATATACTCCACACCCCTCACTGTAACACTCTCTGATATACTCCACACCCCTCACTGTAACACTCTCTGATATACCCCATACCCCTCACTGTAACACTCTGATATACCCCACACCCCTCACTGTAACACTCTCTGATATACTCCACACCACTCACTGTAACACTCTCTGATATACTCCACACCCCGCACTGTAACACTCTCTGATATACCCGACACCCCTCACTGTAACACTCTGATATACCCCACACCCCTCACTGTAACACTCTCTGATATACTCCACACCACTCACTGTAACACTCTGATATACCCCACACCCCTCACTGTAACACTCTCTGATATACTCCACACCCCTCACTGTAACACTCTCTGATATACCCCACACCCCTCACTGTAACACTCTCTGATATATCCCACACCACTCACTGTAACACTCTCTGATATACTCCATACTCCTCATTGTAACACTCTGATATACCCCACACCCCTCACTGTAACACTCTGATATACCCCACACCCCTCACTGTAACACTCTCTGATATACTCCATACCCCTCATTGTAACACTCTGATATACCACACACCCCTCGCTGTAACACTCTGATATATCCCATACCCCTCACTGTAACACTCTCTGATATACCTGACACCCCTCACTGTAACACTCTCTGATATACTCCATACCCCTCACTGTAACACTCTGATATACTCCATATCCCTCGCTGTAACACTCTGATATACCCAACACCGCTCAATGTAAAACACTCACATAAAACCCAACCCCTGATTGTAACACTCTGTTATACACCACACCTCTCACTGTAACACTCTGATATACCCAACACCGCTCATTGTATTACTCTGATGTACCCCACACCCCTCACTGTAGCACTTTGATGTAAACCCACTCCCCTGACTACAACACTTTGATATACCCCACACACCCCTCACTGTAAATATCGATATACCCAACACCCCTCACTGTAACACTCTGATATAAACCCACGCCCCTGACTATAACACTCTGATATACCCCACACATCCTTACAGTAACACACTGATATACCTCACACACCTCTCTGTACCACTCTGATATACCCCTTACTTTAATCCTCTCTTACATATTCAAAACCTCTCACTGTAACAGACCGATTGTTGACCGATTGCTGACAGACTGTTGTCACTGCCACTTTAATCCCCTGGGCTTCAATTTTGGTAATATGTGATATTTATCAAGCACATTTTGTAATGATTGGGAAATTGGGAAGGTGTGACAAGTATCAATCATACAACGATAGAATTGGAGATCCAAGTGGTGTTGACAATTTGTTTAGCGTACTTGACGCCCCGCTCTGATCACAGGCCTCATCTGGTTTCAATCAATGAATTATAAAATCATTGTTTTGATTCCTCTTTTATTATTTCTATGTATTTGTTCTCAGGCTAGGGGTGACGCTGTCAAGGTTGGTATCACTTGCCCATCCCTAGTTACCCATGAGAAAATGGTGGGACTTCATCTTGAGCCGCTGCAGTCCGTGTGGTGAAGGTGCTCCCACAATACTGTTACTGAAGGATTTTCAAGCTTTTGACCGAGGGACGATGAAAGAACGGCGCTATATTGGAAGGGTACGGTAGCATAGTGGTTATGTTGCTGGACTAGTAAACCAGATGACTCGACAAATGATCCAGAGACATGTGCTCAAATCCCACCAGCTGCGGGAATTTAAATTTGATTAATTAAACAAATCTGGAATGAAAAGCTTTTGTCAATAATGGTGACCATGAAAGTACCGGATTGTCGTAAAACCCCACCTGGTTCACTTCTGGCCTTTCGGGAAGAAAATCTGCCACTCTTACCCGGTCTGGTTGAAATGTGACTCCAGACCCACTGCAGTGTGGTTAACTCTTACCTGGCCGCTGAAATGGCCCATCAAGACACTCGCTTGTCTCAGGCGGCTCATCACCACCTGCTCAAGGGCAATTAGGGATGGGCAATAAATGCTGGCCTCGTCAGCGACCCTCACATCCCAAGAATTAGAGATAACAATTATTTATTAAGTGTCATAATGATTGAAAAAGCGTCATAATGTTTTATTAATGGTCATAATGATTTATAAAGGGTTATAAAAGATCTGTAAAGTGGTGTAATGATTTTAAAGTGTTATAATGACTAATAAAGTCCTGGTGCCGGGCCATCTCCTCCCCGGGCTGGGCTGCTCGGGGTCCTGTGGGCCGTGCCGGGCCAGGCTGCTCCGCCTCGCCGCCCGCTCTCACAGTAACCGGGTCTCCAACTGCTCCTGCCATCCAGATACTCGCCTCCCGCCGCCAGGGAAAGACCCCAAGTGACTGCCGCAATCCTTGTGCGGGGCCCCAGAGCCGCAATCCTTGTGCGATGCCCCAGAGCCACCATCTTTGTGCGGGGCCCCAGAGCCGCAATCCTTGTGCGGCGCCCCAGAGCCACCATCTTTGTGCGGTGCCCCAGAGCCTCCATCTTTGTGCGGGGACCCAGAGCCGCAATCCTTGTGCGGGGACCCAGAGCCACCATCTTTGTGCGGGGCCCCAAAGCCGCAATCCTTGTGCGGGGGGCCACATTATCAGGCCCAGGGAACTGTCAACTCTTGGGCTGCAAATTCTCCGCTTCTTCTCATCCTTTAATGAATTTTACAATCAGAGTAAAGGGATATTTCCCCACATTTTTCAACTGCGCTCTGAACTTAGTCTGGGTCACGGCGTAAATCCCAGTGTTTGTGCAGCAACTCAGCAGCTGCAGCATGAATCCCAGTTCCTGTACATAATTAGGTAGATATACAGACTCACCCCCCAAATACCACATCCGGTTCCATATAGAATACACCATAAACACTGCCCATAACAGGATGAAATTGCCGGAGATAACAAGCAGTAAAATGATGGATTTCCTGCGGCTCTCCATCTCTGGGTCTCTGGGACTCTCCCCACTGCTGGGACCCCGGAGTCTCCTGCGGGCTCTGCTGGAAACTAAAATGTGTCTGACGGTGACAGCATTGAGCAGCAGAATCACCACAAATGGGACACACGGGGTGAGAATATAATGAAGGAGCTCGATTGTTGCCCAGACCCGTGAGAACATAACATCCTCTGTGGCATCACAAAACCAGGGGTCGTTCCCAAGCCAATACAAACCTGTCAACATAAAGTACCAGGTGATGTCCTTTAAACCGCTCAGCACAGTCACTGTTCCCAGAACCACAGCCGCCGTTTTCTCGGTGCAATATTTAGTTTTCAGCTTCTGGCAACAAATGGCCACAAATCGATCAAAGGTGAAAGTGACGGTGAACCAGACAGAACAGTCTGAGGCTGCGAACAGCAGGACGGCGTGGATATTACACACGGGAATGGAATACACAAAATCAAACTGTTCCCAATAAACAATCGGAATGTGCCTCAATATCAGGTCGAGGATAACGACCAGTAGATCCGCCGCTGCCATGGCCACCAGGTAGCGAGTGACACATTTGGAGAGACCGCACTTTCCCCGAGACAGGATCACTATCGTCACTAAGTTCACTGTGAGGAAGGGAAATAAACAGGGAAATTATTCATCAGGCTGGGAGCAAAAGCAGCAGTTTGAGGGAATTCGGGGTGAAATCTGCAACTCATTACCGACATTGAATGATATAATCTAATCCTATTACCTGTGGAGCTGAATACAGGGCTTATTGCAAGAATAATCGGGAATACATTGTGGAATCAGTAACTGAAATGGGAATAAATACAATATGAAAGTAACAGATGTTTGATCAAGGAGAGATTAAATGATCGATCTAAATTTAGCCCAGCAGACAAAAGCACCGCCCGAGGTACCAGGGACACAAAGGACCAGACCCTCTCAGGAAGCCTTCGTGTCCCGGGATCAGTCAGCATTTGGAGCGGTGCAGTTCGCTTCTGTGCCCCTGTGTTAGGGAGGGGGAAATCCCGCTTGGATTCCTGCTCCTGGTTAGAATATCCATTCTATTTAGAACTGAGAATGAATGCAACAGCAAAATACAGAAACTGCGACCTTGGCATGCAATAATTACAGGCAATTGTATGTAAAATGTACGGATGTAATACGACAATGCTAAGATAATAAATACAAGTGCACTGCAGTTATAAAGATAACTGGGCTATCAGATATGTTTTGAAGATTGAGTTTTCTGCATTTTTGTTGAAATACACAAATTCTAGCTCATTGAAAGGAAGATTTGCCAAGTAGCATTGCAAATAATGGACTCTGAATTAAAGTAAATAGTGATGATTGACCAGGTAATGTCCCACTAAATGCATTTATCAGCATCGAAATCAGACGACTTAACCCACAGGCAAAGTGCCGCCGAATGCTGTTGTAAAGTATCTGAACACAAATGGAAGAGATTTATCCTTGAACTTTTCAACTGTTGTTTCCAACTTGTGCAGAAGAATATTAGACGAGAAGATATCAAAGGATTTTCTTATCCTCAGTACTTCAGTTACAATCAGCTGGGATTGTTTATCCTGAAGTGCAGCAGGAGGCAATAGAGAATCACTCTGGGTCTCACTGAGAGATCCACTGAACTGTGACAGACGGACATGGGATCCAATTGTAAATTCAAAACAATGATCAGAAAGAAATGTATTGAAATCTGGCTGAATGAACGTTTTGTGAGAATGTAAATTATCCTTGTAATCCTACTTTAACCATCAGAAGCAGTGCCAATAATGCAGAACTGGAGAGGGTGGGAAAGGAGACACTGACTGGAACTGAATGATTAGCGGATATTTCAGACATTTAAAGATGTGGATGTGATCTGCCAGGATTTGTTTCTGTGACTCTGTAAGTAACCATACCGAGCATTAGGTGAAAACAAAAGCAAAATACTGCGGATACTGGAAATCTGAAATGAAAACAGAAAATGGTGGAAATACTCAGCGGGTCAGGCAGCATCTGTGGAGAGAGAGAGAGAACAGAGTTAACGTTTCAGGTCGATGGCCTTTCGTCATTAGGTGAAAAGTCTCCTAAACCAAGACAGCATTCTTCTGACCTGATACAAATGTTCAGTGTCGGTAGCAGACTGAAATTCGTTAAATAAAGAGTCACCACCAATAAATTTACTTGAGTTGAACATTTGAATCTTGGTAACACGAAATCAGCTTCAGAATCAATAGCTGACACCAGCGCGGATGGGATGGGGAACGACAGAGAGAGAAACACAGATAATCATGGGGGGGAAAGTCGGTTGGTTTGCACCTCCCCTGAGCACCTTCGGGGGGGAGGGGTAACGGGGCGATAGGCGCTTAGCGCCCGAGCACGGCTATTTTAGCGCCGCTCATGAAATTGACCAGTCATTTTGCGCTGGCACTAAACACTGCCGCCACGATCTCCTGCGCCTGCAGATCGTGACATCAGTCGAGCGTGCAATGCCCTGGTAGCGCCCCGGACTGAAAATTGAGTCGCGTGCCCTGCCTCAGCCCCTGCCGCTAGGAACGACACGTAGATGGGGAATGTTTTCAAGTCGGGAAGGGGCTGGGGGAGCGCTATTTAAAGGCGGTTGCCTCCTGCCGTTTCTTGTCGGCGAAATTTTTGTTACATGCAGGTTGAGAGACGTCTGGAGAGATTCCACGCTCACCGAAGGAGTTTTGGGTCCTGAGCACCAATTTGGAGGTTTATTTTTATTTCACCTTCCTTCTAACGATATTAAGAAGCTTCGATGAGGGCTGCACTAACTTGGGGCGTCATCGTCCAGCTTCACCTTCGGAGGCAGCAGAGGCGCAGAGAGAGAGAGAGTGGCAAATGCGACCAGAGGGTGTGTGACCACAGACAGCTCATGCTCGCCATTAATGCCCGCTATCCTGGGAGCAGCCACAATGCTTTTATTCTGCGCCAGACCGGTGTTGCACACATCTTCCAACCACCGTGTCAACCTAGTGGATGGCTCCTCGGGGCAAGGGTTATCCACTCTGCACCTGGCTGAAGACACCGATCCATAACCCCAACACCCCTGTCGAACTGCAATACAATAAGAGCCATAGCGCCACCAGGAACATGATAGAGCAGGCGTTCGGCGTCTTGAAACAACGGTTCCGCTTTCTAGATCACTCAGGAGGAGCCCTGCAATACTCTCCCGAGCGAGTCTCCCTCTTGATTGTTGTGTGCTGCATGCTTTATAACATTGCAATCATGAGGACCCAACCATTGCCACCAGGGATTGGTGCACCACCTGAGGAGGAGGAGAAAGAGGGAGAGGAGGAGGAGCAAGAGGGAGAGGCGGAGGAGGAGGAGGAGGAGGAGGAGGAGGAGGAAGATGAAGAGGAGGATCAGCAGCACCAACGTGGGAGGGAGGTGCACAATGTTGCCACTGAAAGGGCCGTCCGTGAACGGCTCATAAGACACCGATTCTAACCCCTTACTGAGAAGATGGCTTCTGTGATGAAGAAGCACATCATTGAAAGCATCCCGCACACCCTATTGCTGGACAAAGCTGCAATGAGTCAAATCAGAAAAGATGTAAAGTAACAATTAAAAAAATTAGTTGTGTTACCAACTCTGTGTCATTTATTCAGGACATTCAAATTGAAACAAACACAACAATTCATGAACTAACAAAACTCGTTCTCACAACATGGATATGAGCGGGAAAACTGTCAACAAATAGTTGAATAGCCATTACTGTTTGCAGCCATGTCTTTGGCAGAGGTGCCTATTATAGTTGAATAGCCATTACTGTGTGCAGCCATGTGTTTGGCAGAGGTGCCTACCATAGTTGAATAGCCATTACAATGTGCAGACATGTGTTTGGCAGAGGTGCCTACCATAGTTGAATAGCCATTACTGTGTGCAGACATGTGTTTGGCAGAGGTGCCTATTATAGTTGAATAGCCATTACTGTGTGCAGCCATGTGTTTGGCAGAGGTGCCTACCATAGTTGAATAGCCATTACTGTGTGCAGCCATGTATTTGGCAGATGTGCCTATCATAGTTGAATAGCCATTACTGTGTGCAGCCATGTGTTTGGCAGATGTGCCTACAATAGTTGAATAGCCATTACAGTGTGCAGACATGTGTTTGGCAGAGGTGCCTACCATAGTTGAATAGCCATTACAGTGTGCAGACATGTGTTTGGCAGAGGTGCCTACCATAGTTGAATAGCCATTACTGTGTGCAGCCATGTGTTTGGCAGAGGTGCCTACCATAGTTGAATAGCCATTACTGTGTGCAGCCATGTGTTTGGCAGAGGTGCCTACCATAGTTGAATAGCCATTACTGTGTGCAGACATGTGTTTGGCAGAGGTGCCTACCATAGTTGAATAGCCATTACTGTGTGCAGCCATGTGTTTGGCAGAGGTGCCTACCATAGTTGAATAGCCATTACTGTGCGCAGCCATGTGTTTGGCAGAGGTGCCTACCATAGTTGAATAGCCATTACTGTGTGCAGCCATGTGTTTGGCAGAGGTGCCTACCATAGTTGAATAGCCATTACTATGTGCAGACATGTGTTTGGCAGAGGTGCCTACCATAGTTGAATAGCCATTACTGTGTGCAGACATGTGTTTGGCAGAGGTGCCTACCATAGTTGAATAGCCATTACTGTGTGCAGCCATGTATTTGGCAGATGTGCCTATCATAGTTGACTAGCCATTACTGTGTGCAGCCATGTGTTTGGCAGATATGCCCATCATAGTTGAATAGCCATTACTGTGTGCAGCCATGTATTTGGCAGATGTGCCTATCATAGTTGAATAGCCATTACTGTGTGGAGCCATGTGTTTGGCAGAGGTGCCTACCATAGTTGAACAGCCATTACTGTGGGCAGACATGTGTTTGGCAGAGGTGCCTACCATAGTTGAATAGCCATTACTGTGTGCAGCCATGTGTTTGGCAGAGGTGCCTACCATAGTTGAATAGCCATTACTGTGTGCAGCCATGTGTTTGGCAGATATGCCTATCATAGTTGAATAGCCATTACTGTGTGCAGACATGTGTTTGGCAGAGGTGCCTACCATAGTTAAATAGCCATTACTGTGTGCAGCCATGTGTTTGGCAGAGGTGCCTACCATAGTTGAATAGCCATTACTGTGTGCAGACATGTGTTTGGCAGATGTGCCTATCATAGTTGAATAGCCATTAATGTGTGCAAGGTGTGGGATGTGGATGTGTGTTTTATGAAATGGCCATAGGTTTGAATGAGTGTTGGGCATTTGGGTTTGTAAAGTCTCTGGGCAAAGAGTGAAGTTGAGATGGAGGGATGTAGAGGTTTGGAAAAGCAGGTACTCACCCTGACCACCCGAGTGAGCTCGTTGAACTTCTTCTGACATTGGGTGTGGGTCCTTGGCACCAGGCTCCTCGAGGAGATGTGCTGAGCCACCTCCCTCCACACCCTTCTAAACTCCCGGGGCAATGGCCTCCTGTGCCTCACAGGGAACAACACTGCCCATCGCCGTTCCACAGCGCCAACCAGAGCCACCAAAGCCTCGTCGCTCAAGCCCCTAGCTCTTTCTCTGGGCCTCTCCATTATTTTAAATTAATGGCCCAGAAATTGATCTCGCTCTGTTCCCGCGGGGGTAAGCCTTTCCCGCGATGTCTCACCTCGCTTATGCTTTTTCTGATCCAGCTCGCACGAAATTGATGTTCCAGACATCAGCTGTGCTGGGCTTGCGTATCCCACCGGCGTAGTTAATTCGTGCGAGCTGTGGGATCACGTGACTCAGTTAGAGCCAATGGCAGCACACCATCTTCCATTCATAAGTCTCACAGCATGGCTGAGAGACTTATGAATCTTACACTCCCCCAAAATAACAGCTAAACCTCAATTAAATTAAAAAAAAACCCCATCACATTAATAAAATAAGTATAGTTAATTAAATTAACCATTTTAAATAAAAAATTAAATTTTTGAAAAAATTTAAAATCTTTTAAAAAGTTATAAAAATAAACTTACCTGTCTTTAAAGTCTATAAAAAAGATATACCTGTAAAACTAAATTCAAAAAAATACTTAATTCACTACTTACCTTCTTAAAAGCGGGTCTTACTCCTCCTTTTTACATTTCCAGAATCTTCCCTACTTACCTGCGCGTCCAAAGCATGAAGTGCACAGCTTGCGCGCAGCCTGTAGCGCGCACGCGATGCAGCCAGGCCCCGCCCCCTTTTCGGAAGAGCAATTGCCGGTTTTCAGCGCATGCGCAGGGCATGCAGAAAACCGGCAATTGGAGTGGGAATACGCGAGAGTATGCAGTGCGTACTCTCGCGTCCCGGGATCAATTTTCGGCCCATTAACTGGACATAGATCCTTACTAGGAACGCCGACAGCAGTGAGGAGGGGATAGTACATATTTTGTATATCATAACATATTCCTAATATCCTAAGCACTTCTCCCCAATCTATGCCTTCCCTTCTGTGAGTGTCTGGTGGTCTTTGTGCTGGGGGCAGTGCGCTGACTGTGTGAGGTGACACAGTGAAGGGATCTCCTTATTTAGAGCAGAGGGAAATCCCCGAGTGACATCATTAGGCCTCACTGTAACTGGCATTAATTACAGTCATTGAACAAACAGACTCATTGAACCATTGTCACCACAACACTTTACTCAACTACCTCCTCTTTCACTATGACTTTGGCAGCAGCTTCTTCCTTGCTAAAGACAGATGCAAAGTATTCATTTACTATCTCAGTCATGCCCTCTGCCTCCATTCGTATGTCTCCTTTTTGGCCCTTAATCAGCCCCACCCCTCCTCTTACTGCCCGTTTAATATTTATATGCCAAAAGAAGACTTTTGGATTCCATTTTATGTTAGCTGCCAATCTATTCTAATACTCTCTCTTTGCCCCTCTTATTTCCTTTTTCACTTCCTCTCTGAACTTCCTATATTCAGCCTGGTTCTCACTTGTATTCTGAACTTGACATCTGTCATACGCCCCATTTCTCTGCTTCCTCTTACTCTCTATCTTCCACTATCTCTTCCGTCATCCAGGGAGCTCTGACTTTGGTTGCCCTACCTTTCCCCCTCGTAGGAATGTGCCTCGATTGTACCTGAATCATCTCTTCTTTAAAGGCAGCCCATTGTTCAATGACAGTTTTGCCTGCCAATCTTTGATTCCTTTTACCCAAGCCAGCTCCGTTCTCAACCCACTGAAATTGGCCCTCCCCCAATTAAGTATTTTTACTCCAGATTGCTCCTCGTCCTTTTCCATAGCTAATATAAACCTCATGATACTACGATCACCGTTCCCTGAATGCTCCCTTACTGAAATCTTCTCCACTTGACCTACCTCATTCCCCAGAACCAGATCCAGCAATGCCTCCTTCCTCTTTCGGCCAGAAATGCACCAATCAAGAAAGTTCTCTTGAACTCACTAAGGAAATTCTTCCCCCTCTCTTCCCTTTATACGATTACTATCTCAGTCTAAATTAGGATAACTGAAGTCCCCCATTATTACCACTCTGTATTTCTTCCACCTCTCTGCAATTTCACTGCAAATTTGCTCCTGTATTCCTTCCCACTAGTTGGTGGCCTATAGAAGCGTTTTACAGCCAATGATTCTGCCATTCCCATTGGGAACATTTAACCTCTCCTGCCTTCCACCCTATCACAGACCATCCCTTTTGTTATTTCCTCCCCCCCGCCTTTCCCTGCCCCTACACCTGCTTACAATCTGTTACATCATGTTAGAGTTAACAAACAATAGAGGTACCATTACACTGCTCCCACCTCAATCCAGGAATGTGATTCCCAGGGCTGCCTAGATTAAACTGCTCCCGCCTCAATCCAGGAATTTCATTCCCAGGGTTGCCAACATTACACTGCTCCCGACTCAATCCCGGAATTTGATTGCCTGAAACTAGAAGAAGAACAAGAACAACATGTTTCTAAAGATTGAGTTTACCCAGACAAACATGTCATGGTGTTTGACCGAGGGGAATAATAATTAAAAGGAGCAAAGGGTTGACACCAAGGAATCAAAGGAAAACGCTTAAAATATTAACCGCTGAGATAAATACCCTGTAACCACCTTAATACTCCATAAACACGCTGGAAACATTGTATTCTCTGATATTCATACTCACAGAATCATAACTATCAGTCAACATTCCCGAATCCTCCATCACCATCCCAGGGTCTGCACAGACCCACCAGAGGTGGGGACACAGTCGGGAGGGAGAAACCCTGTGAGTCCTCAGCATTGCCTGAGGATATAATGAAGTCTGATGGCTTCCAGTCAGACATGGACAAGGTAACTTCCTGCTGATTACCACCTACCGCCCTCCCTCAGCTGTTGAATCGGCACATCTTCATGCTGAACACCAGCTGATGGGAGCACCGAGAGCAGAAAGGGCGCAAATTATACTCTGGGTCGGGAGGGGGAAACTTCAATGTCCATCACCAAGAGTGGCTCGGAAGTACCATCATTAACCGAGCCCTGAAGAACACAGACTGGGATTGCGGCAGGTGGTGGGTGAACCAAGATGAGAGATTAGCCTGCTTGACCTCTTCCTCACCAACCTACTTATCGCATATGCATCTGTCTATATTGGTAGGACTGACCACTGCACAATATTTGGAGAGAATAAGTCTCGCCTTCACCCTGAGGACACCCTCCATCATATCATGTGCATCTACCATGGTGATCAATGGAATGAAATTAGACAGAGTCAAGCGATCCAACAACCAACAGATCCGATTATTTCAAAGCTGTCATATTCTGTCGTGAATGGTAATGAACATTTAAACAGTTTCCACATACCCCTGAAAATTTCTCCTTTTCAAGCAGATATCCAATTACCTTTTGGAAGTTACCGTTAAGAAAGAAAGAATTGCATTGATATAGCGCTTTTCACAACCCTGGGATGTACCAAAGCGCTTTACAGCCAATGAAGTACTTTTGAAGTGTAGTCACTGTTGTAATGTATGAAACGCGGCAGCCAATTTGCGCACAGCAAGCTCCCACAAACAGCAATGTGATAATGACCACATAATCTGCTTTAGTGATGTTGATTGAGATAAATATTGGCCAGAACACCGGGGTTAACTCTGCTGCTCTTCAATATAATTCCATGGGATCTTTCACCTCCACCTTAGAGAACAGACGGGGCCTCGTTTTAACGTCTCTTCCGAAAGACGGCCACTCCGACAGTGCAGTACTCCCTCAGTACTGCCCCTCTGACTGTGCAGTGCTCCCTCAGTACTGCCCCTCCGACAGTGCAGTGCTCCCTCAGTACTGCCCCTCCGACAGTGCAGTGCTCCCTCAGTACTGCCCCTCTGACTGTGCAGTACTCCCCCAGTACTGCCCCTCCAACACTGCAGCGCTCCCTCAGTACTGCCCCTCCAACACTGCAGCGCTTCCTCAGTACTGCAGTGGCGTGTGAGCCTAGATTTCTGTATCATGTCGCTGGAGTGGGACTTGAACCCACAACCTTCTAACACAGAGCCGAGAGTGCTATGAGCTGAGCCGATTGAATCTGCTTCCACCAGACTTTCAGAGTTCATTCCATCATAAAAACTCACTGTGACCAAAGTTCTTCTCATCTGCCCCGTTTCATTTACCAATTATCTTATATCTGTGCCCTTTTGGTAATGACATGGCAAGGAGTGCAAACAGTTTCTCCTTTCTTATTGTATGAAAACCCCTCATCATTTTGAACACTTCTATTCAATCTCCCCCTAACCTTCTCTGCTATAAGGAGAACAATCCCAGCTTCTCTCGTCTCCCCACATAACTGAAATCCCTCATCCCTGGTTTCATTATGGTAAATTTTCTCCACACAAGTGGCAGACGATAACCACCTCCAAGAAGAGGGAGTCTAACCACCTCCACTTGACAGTCAACGGCATTTACATCACCGAATCCTGCAACATCAAAATCCTAAGGATCGCCATTGATCAGAAACTCAACCGGGCTAGCCACATAAATGCTGCGGCTACTACAGCAGGTCAATGTGTTTGCAGCGATTTGAATCTTTAAAAAGGCTGTGTGACTGGTCCTGTCTCTTTAAAAAGCCTGTGTGACTGGTCCTGTCTCTTTAAAAAGGCTGTGTGACTGGTCCTGTCTCTTCAAAAAGCCTGTGTGACTGGTCCTGTCTCTTCAAAAAGCCTGTGTGAATGGTCCTGTCTCTTCAAAAAGCCTGTGTGACTGGTCCTGTCTCTTTAAAAATCATGTGTGAGTGTCCCTGTCTCTTTAGAAAGCCTGTGTGACTGGTCCTGTCTCAATAGAAATCCAGTATGACTGGTCCTTGCTCTTTAAAAAGCCAGTGTGAGTGGTCCTGTCTCTTCAAAAGCCTGTGTGACTGGTCCTGACTCTTTAAAAAGCCTGTGTGACTGATCCTGTCTCTTCAAAAAGCCTGTGTGACTGGTCCTGTCTCTTTAAAAATCCTGTGTGACTGGTCCTGTCTCTTCAAAAAGCCTGTGTGACTGGTCCTGTCTCTTCAAAAAGCCTGTGTGACTGGTCCTGTCTCTTTAAAAATCCTGTGTGAGTGGCCCTGTCTCTTTAGAAAGCCTGTGTGACTGGTCCTGGCTCTTTAAAAAGCCAGTGTGAGTGGTCCTGTTTCATTAGAAAGCCTGTGTGACTGGACCTGTCTCTTTAAAAAGCCTGTGTGACTGGTCCTGTCTCTTTAAGAAGCCTGTGTGAATCGTCCAGTCTCTTTAAAAAGCCTGTTTGACTGGTCCTGTCTCTTCAAAAAGCCTGTGTGACTGGTCCTGTCTCTTCAAAAAGCCTGTGTGACCGGACCTGTCTTTTAAAAAGCCTGTGTGACTCGTCCTGTCTCTTTAAAAAGCCTGTGTGACTGGTCCTTCTCTCTAAAAAGCCTGTGTGACTGGCCCTGTCTCTCTAAAAGCCAGTGTGACTGGCCCTGTCTCTCTAAAAAGCCTGTGTGACTGGTGCTGCCTCATTAAAAAGCCTGTGTGACTGGTCCTGTCTCTTCAAAAAGCCTGTGTGACTGGTCCTGTCTCTTCAAAAAGCATGTGTGACTGGCCCTGTCTCTTTAAAAAGCCTGTGTGACTGGTCCTGTCTCTTGAGAAAGCCTGTGTGACTGGTCCTGTCTCTTTAAAAAGCCTGTGTGACTCGTCCTGTCTGTTCAAAAAGCCTGTGTGACTTGTCCTGTCTCTTCAAAGAGCCTGTGTGACTTGTCCTGTCTCTTTAAAAAGCCTGTGTGACTGGTCCTGTATCTTTAAAAAGCCTGTGTGACTGGTCCTGTCTCTTCAAAAAGCCTGTGTGATTGGTCCTGTCTCGTCAAAAAGCCTGTGTGACTGGTCCTGTCTCTTTAAAAAGCCTGTGTGACTGGTCCTGTATCTTTAAAAAGCCTGTGTGACTGGTCCTGTCTCTTCAAAAAGCCTGTGTGACTGGTTCTGTCTCGTCAAAAAGCCTGTGTGACTGGTCCTGTCTCTTTAAAAAGCTTGTGTGACTGGTCCTGGCTCTTTAAAAAGCCTGTGTGACTGGTCCTGTCTCTTCAGAAAGCCTGTGTGAATGGTCCTGTCTCCATAGAAAGCGTGTGTGACTGGTCCTGTGTCTTTAAAAAGCCTTTTGTGACTGGTCCCGTCTCTTTAAAAAGCCTGTGTGAGTGGCCCTGTCTCTTTAGAAAGCCTGTGTGACTGGTCCTGGCTCTTTTAAAAGCCTGTGTGACTGCCCTGTCTCTCTGAACAGCCTGTTTGACTGGCGCTGTCTCTTCAAAAAGCCTGTGTGACTGGTCCTGTCTCTCTAAAATGCCTGCGTGACTGGTCCTGTCTCTCTAAAAAGCCTGTCTGAGTGGCCCTGTCTCTTTAGAAAGCCTGTGTGAATGGTCCTGTCTCTATAGACAGCCTGCGTGACGGGTCCTGTGTCTTTAAAAAGACTATTGTGACTGGTCCTGTCTCTTTAAAAAGCCTATGTGAGTGGCCCTGTCTCTTTAGAAAGCCTGTGTGACTGGTCCTTTCTCTTTAGAAAGACTATTGTGACTGGTCCTGTCTCTTTAAAAAGCCTACGTGAGTGGCCCTGTCTCTTTAGAAAGCCTGCGTGACTGATCCTGGCTATTTAAAAAGCCAGTGTTACTGGACCTGTCTCTTTAAAAAGCCTGTGTGAATGGTCCTGTCTCTTCAAAAAGCCTGTGTAAATGGTCCTGTCTCTACAAAAAGCCTGTGTGACTGGTCCTGTCTCTTTAAAAAGCATGTGTGACTGGTCCTGTCTCTTCAAAAAGCTTGTTTGAGTGGTTCTGTCAATTTAGAAAGACTGTGTGACTATCCTGTCTCTTTAAAAAGCCTGTGTGACTGGTCCTGTCTCTCCAAAAAGCCTGCGTAACTGGTCCTGTCTCTTTAAAAAGCCTGTGTGACTGGCCCTGTCTCTTTAAAAAGCCGTTGTGACTGGACCTGTCTCTTTAAAAAGCCTGTGTGACTGTTGTTGTCTCTTTAAAAAGCCTGTGTGACTGGTCCTGTCTCTTTAAAAAGCCTGTGTGACTGTTGTTGTCTCTTTAAAAAGCCTGTGTGACTGGTCCTGTCTCTTTAAAAAGCCTGTGGGACTGGTCCTGTCTCTTTCAAAGCCTGTGTGACTGGTCCTGTCTCTTTAGAAAGCCTGTGTGACTGGTCCTGTCTCTATAAAAAGCCTGTGTGACTGGTCCTGTCTCTTTAAGAAGCCTGTGTGACTGGCCCTGTCTCTTGTAAAAGCCTGTGTGACTGGTGCTGTCTCTTTAAAAAGCCTGTGTGACTCGTCCTGTCTCTTTAAAAAGCCTGTGTGACTGGTCCTGTCTCTTTAAAAAGCCTGGGTGACTGGTCCTGTCTCTTTGAAAAGCCTGTGTGACTGCCCTGTCTCTCTAAAAAGCCTGTGTGACTGGTGCTGTCACTTTAAACAGCCTGTGTGACTGGTCCTGTCTCTCCAAAATGCCTGCGTGACTGTTCCTGTCTCTTTAAAAAGCCTGTGTGATTGGTCCTGTCTCTTTAAAAAAGCCTGTGACTGGTCCTGTCTCTTTAAAAAGCCTGCGTGACTGGTCCTGTCTCTTTAAAAAGCCTGTGTGACTGGCCCTGTCTCATTAGAAAGCCTGTGTGACTGGTCCTGTCTCTCTGAAAAGCCTGTGTGACTCGTCCTGTCTCTTTAAAAAGCCTGTGTGACTGGTCCTGTCTCTTTAAAAAGCCTGGGTGACTGGTCCTGCCTCTTTGAAAAGCCTGTGTGACTGCCCTGTCTCTCTAAAAAGCCTGTGTGACTGGTGCTGTCACTTTAAAAAGCCTGTGTGACTGGTCCTGTCTCTCCAAAATGCCTGTGTGACTGGTCCTGTCTCTCCAAAATGCCTGCGTGACTGTTCCTGTCTCTTTAAAAAGCCTGTGTGATTGGTCCTGTCTCTTTAAAAAAGCCTGTGACTGGTCCTGTCTCTTTAAAAAGCCTGCGTGACTGGTCCTGTCACTTTAAAAAGCCTGTGTGACTGGTCCTGTCTCTCCAAAATGCCTGCGTGACTGTTCCTGTCTCTTTAAAAAGCCTGTGTGACTGGCCCTGTCTCATTAGAAAGCCTGTGTGACTGGTCCTGTCTCTCGGAAAAGCCTGTGTGACTCGTCCTGTCTCTTTAAAAAGCCTGTGTGACTGGTCCACCTCTTCAAAAAGCCTGTGTGACTGGTCCTGTCTCTTCAAATAGCCAGTGTGACTGGTCCTGTCTCTTCAAAAAGCCGATGTGACTGGGCCTGTCTCTCTAAAAAGCCTGTGTGACTGGGCCTGTCTCTTTCGAAAGCCTGTGTGACTGGCCCTGTCTCATTAGAAAGCCTGTGTGACTGGTCCTGTCACTTTAAAAAGCCTGTGTGATTGGTCCTGTCTCTTTAAAAAGCCTGTGTGACTGGTCCTGTCTCTCTAAAAAGGCTGTGTGACTGGTCCTGTCTCTCTAAAAAGCCTGTGTGAGTGGCCCTGTCTCTTTAGAAAGCCTGCGTGACTGATTCTGTCTCTTCAAAACTCCTGTGTGACTGGTGCTGTCTCTTCAAAAAGCCTGTGTGACTGGTCCTGTTTCTTCAAAAAGCCGATGTGACTGGTCCTGTCTCTTTAGAAAGCCTGTGTGACTGGTCCTGTCTCTTTAGAAAGCCTGTGTGACTGGGCCTGTCTCTTTAGAAAGCCTGTGTGACTGGTCCTGTCTCTTCAAAAAGCCTGTGTGACTGGTCCTGTCTCTTTAGAAAGCCTGTGTGACTGGGCCTGTCTCTTTAGAAAGCCTGTGTGACTGGTCCTGTCTCTTCAGAAAGCCTGTGTGACTGGTCCTGTCTCTTCAGAAAGCCTTTGTGACTGGTCTTGTGTCTTTAAAAACCCTTTTGTGACTGGTCCTGTCTCTTTAAAAAGCCTGCGTGACTGGTCCTGTCTCTTTAAAAAGCCTGGGTGACTGGTCCTGTTTCTTTAAAAAGACTGTGTGACTGGTCCTGTCTCTTAAAAAGCCTGCGTGACTGGTCCTGTCTCTTCTGAAAGCCTGTGTGACTGGTCCTGTCTCTTTAGAAAGCCTGTGTGACTGGGCCTGTCTCTTTAGAAAGCCTGTCGACTGGTCCTGTCTCTTTCCAAAGCCTGTGTGACTGGTCCTGTCTCTTTAAAAAGCCTGTGTGACTGGTCCTGTCTCTTTAAAAAGCCTGTGTGACTGGTCCTGTCTCTTTAAAAAGCCTGTGTGACTGGTCCTGTCTCTCTAAAAAGCCTGTGTGACTGGTCCTGTCTCTTTAGAAAGCCTGTGTGACTGGTCCTGTCTCTTTCGAAAGCCTGTGGGACTGGTCCTGTCTCTTTAAATAGCCTGTGTGAATGGTCCTGTCTCTTTAGAAAGCCTGTGGGACTGGTCCTGTCTCTTTAAAAAGCCTGTGTGAGTGGTCCTGTCTCTTTAAAAAGCCTGTGTGACTGGTCCTGTCTCTCTAAAAAGCCGTTGTGACTGATCCTGTCTCTTCAAAAAGCCTGTGTGACTGGTCCTGTCTCTTTAAAAATCCTTTCTGAGTGGTCCTGTCTCTTTTAAAAGCCTGTGTGACTGCCCTGTCTCTCTTAAATGCCTGTGTGACTGGTGCTGTCTCTTTCGAAAGCCTGTGTGACTGGTCCACCTCTTCAAAAAGCCTGTGTGACTGGTCCTGTCTCTTCAAATAGCCAGTGTGACTGGTCCTGTCTCTTCAAAAAGCCGATGTGACTGGGCCTGTCTCTCTAAAAAGCCTGTGTGACTGGGCCTGTCTCTTTCGAAAGCCTGTGTGACTGGCCCTGTCTCATTAGAAAGCCTGTGTGACTGGTCCTGTCTCTTTAAAAAGCCTGTGTGACTGGTCCTGTCTCTTTAAAAAGCCTGTGTGACTGGTCCTGTCTCTCTAAAAAGGCTGTGTGACTGGTCCTGTCTCTCTAAAAAGCCTGTGTGAGTGGCCCTGTCTCTTAGAAAGCCTGCGTGACTGATCCTGTCTCTTCAAAACTCCTGTGTGACTGATACTGTCTCTTCAAAAAGCCTGTGTGACTGGTGCTGTCTCTTCAAAAAGCCTGTGTGACTGGTCCTGTTTCTTCAAAAAGCCGATGTGACTGGTCCTGTCTCTTTAAAAAGCCTGTGTGACTGGTCTTGTGTCTTTAAAAACCCTTTTGTGACTGGTCCTGTCTCTTTAAAAAGCCTGTTTGACTGGCCCTGTCTCTTTTAAAAGCCTGTGTGACTGCCCTGTCTCTCTAAAATGCCTGCGTGACTGGTCCTGTCTCTTTAAAAAGCCTGGGTGACTGGTCCTGTTTCTTTAAAAAGACTGTGTGAATGGTCCTGTCTCTTCAAAAACCTGTGTGACTGGTCCTGTCACTTTAGAAAGCCTGTGTGACTGGTCCTGTCTCTTTAGAAAGCCTGTGTGACTGGGCCTGTCTCTTTCGAAAGCCTGTGTGACTGGTCCTGTCTTTTTAAAAAGCCTGTGTGATTGGTCCTGTCTCTTTAAAAAGCCTGTGTGACTGGTCCTGTCTCTCTAAAAAGGCTGTGTGACTGGTCCTGTCTCTCTAAAAAGCCTGTGTGACTGGTCCTGTCTCTTTAAAAAGCCTGTGTGACTGGTCCTGTCTTTTTAAAAAGCCTGTGTGATTGGTCCTGTCCCTTTAAAAAGCCTGCGTGACTGGTCCTGTCTCTCTAAAAAGGCTGTGTGACTGGTCCTGTCTCTCTAAAAAGCCTGTGTGACTGGTCCTATCTCTTTAGAAAGCCTGTGTGACTGGGCCTGTCTCTTTCGAAAGCCTGTGTGACTGGTCCTGTCTCTTTTAAAAGCCTGTGTCGTTGGTCCTGTCTCTTTAAAAAGCCTGTGTGACTGGTCCTGTCTCTTTAAAAAGCCTGTGTGACTGGTCCTGTATCTTCAAAAAGCCTGTGGGACTGGTCCTGTCTCTTTAAAAAGCCTGTGTGACTGGTCCTGTATCTTCAAAAAGCCTGTGGGACTGGTCCTGTCTCTTTAAATAGCCTGTGTGAATGGTCCTGTCTCTTTAGAAAGCCTGTGGGACTGGTCCTGTCTCTTCAAAAAGCCTGTGTGACTGGTCCTGTCTCTTTAAATAGCCTGTGTGAATGGTCCTGTCTCTTTAGAAAGCCTGTGGGACTGGTCCTGTCTCTTCAAAAAGCCTGTGTGACTGGTCCTGTCTATTTAAAAATCCTTTCTGAGTGGTCCTGTCTCTTTTAAAAGCCTGTGTGACTGTCCTGTCTCTCTTAAATGCCTGTGTGACTGGTCCTGTCTCTTTAAAAAGCCTGTGTGACTGGTCCTGTCTCTTTAAAAAGCCTGGGTGACTGGTCCTGTCTCTTTGAAAAGCCTGTGTGACTGCCCTGTCTCTCTAAAAAGCCTGTGTGACTGGTGGTGTCACTTTAAAAAGCCTGTGTGACTGGTCCTGTCTCTCCAAAATGCCTGCGTGACTGTTCCTGTCTCTTTAAAAAGCCTGCGTGACTGTTCCTGTCTCTTTAAAAAGCCTGCGTGACTGGTCCTGTCTCTTTAAAAAGCCTGTGTGACTGGCCCTGTCTCGTTAGAAAGCCTGTGTGACTGGTCCTGTCTCTCTGAAAAGCCTGTGTGACTCGTCCTGTCTCTTTAAAAAGCCTGTGTGACTGGTCCACCTCTTCAAAAAGCCTGCGTGACTGATCCTGTCTCTTCAAAACTCCTGTGTGACTGATACTGTCTCTTCAAAAAGCCTGTGTGACTCGTGCTGTCTCTTCAAAAAGCCTGTGTGACTGGTCCTGTTTCTTCAAAAAGCCGATGTGACTGGTCCTGTCTCTTTAGAAAGCCTGTGTGACTGGTCCTGTCTCTTTAGAAAGCCTGTGTGACTGGTCCTGTCTCTTCAAAAAGCCTGTGTGACTGGTCCTGTCTCTTTAGAAAGCCTGTGTGACTGGGCCTGTCTCTTTAGAAAGCCTGTGTGACTGGTCCTGTCTCTTCAGAAAGCCTTTGTGACTGGTCCTGTCTCTTTAGAAAGCCTGTGTGACTGGGCCTGTCTCTTTAGAAAGCCTGTGTGACTGGTCCTGTCTCTTCAGAAAGCCTGTGTGACTGGGCCTGTCTCTTTCGAAAGCCTGTGTGACTGGTCCTGTCTCTTTAGAAAGCCTGTGTGACTGGGCCTGTCTCTTTAGAAAGCCTGTGTGACTGGTCCTGTCTCTTCAGAAAGCCTGTGTGACTGGTCCTGTCTCTTTAAAAAGCCTGTGTGACTGGTCCTGTCTCTTTAAAAAGCCTGTGTGACTGGGCCTGTCTCTTTAGAAAGCCTGTGTGACTGGTCCTGTCTCTTCAGAAAGCCTGTGTGACTGGTCCTGTCTCTTCAGAAAGCCTGTGTGACTGTTCCTGTCTCTTTAAAAAGCCTGTGTGACTGGTCCTGTCTCTTTAAAAAGCCTGTGTGACTGGTCCTGTCTCTTTAGAAAGCCTGTGTGACTGGTCCTGTCTCTTCAGAAAGCCTGTGTGACTGGCCCTGTCTCTTTTAAAAGCGGGAAGTCGCACAACACCAGGTTATAGTCCAACAGATTTATTTAATTTTACAAGCTTTCGGAGCTGTCGCTCCTTCGTCAGGTAAGTTAGCAATGAGAGAATCTCCCAGAATTCACAATTTAAACCCAGACAAAATCTATTGACATTATTCGCTACAACAAAGAGCACAGCCAAGACAATGAGATGTTTCCCAGGGGGTCCAACGTGTCAAACCACCTGCTGGCTGCATATCCTGTCAATTTGTGTTCTTGTGTTAGCCTTTTTAAAAAAAAAAAAAAACACCTGGGAAGACCGGCCATGATGTCAAGTCACGTTCTGTATCGTGACATGAACCCGATATCGCGATTGAGGCCATCCTCATGAGTGCGGAACTTGGCTATCAGTTTCTGCTCTATGATTTTGCGCTGTCGTGTATCTCGAAGGCCGCCTTGGAGAACGCTTACCCGCAGATCCGAGGCTGAATGCCCCTGGCTGCTGAAGTGTTCCCCGACTGGGAGGCAACCCTCCTGCCTGGCGATTGTTGCGCGGTGTCCGTTCATACGTTGTCTCAGTGTCTGCATGGTCTCGCCGATGTACCATGCTCTGGAGCATCCTTTACTGCAACGTATCAGGTAGACAACGTTGGCCGAGTCACATGAGTATGTACCGTGTACCTGGTGGGTAGTGTCCTCACGTGTAATGATGGTATCTGTGTCCATGATTTGGCATGTCTTGCAGAGGTTGCCGTGGCAGGGTTGTGTGGTGTCTTGGTTGCTGTTCTCCTGAAAGATGGGTAATCTGCTGCGAACGATGGTACTTTTGAGGTTAGGCGGCTGCTTGAAGGCGAGTAGTGGAGGCGTGGGGATGGCCTTAGCAAGGTGTTCGTCGTCATCGATGACATGTTGAAGGCTGCGAAGAACATGGCGTAGTTTTTACGCTCCGGGGAAGTACTGGACGACGTAGGGTACTCTGTTGGTTGTGTCCCGTGTTCGTCTTCTGAGGAGGTCTATGCGGTTTTTCGCTGTGGCCCGTCGGAACTGTCGATCGACGAGTCGAGCGTCATATCCCGTTCTTACGAGAGCGTCTTTCAGTGTCCGTAGGTGTCCATCGCGTTCCTCCTCGTCTGAGCAGATCCTGTGTATTCGCAGGGCTTGTCCATAGGGGATGGCTTCTTTAACGTGGTTAGGGTGGAAGCTGGAGAAATGGAGCATCGTGAGGTTGTCCGTGGGCTTGCGGTAGAGTGAAGTGCTGAGGCGTCCGTCTTTGATGGAGATTCGTGTGTCCAAGAATGAAACCGATTCTGAGGAGTAGTCCATGGTGAGTTTGATGGTGGGATGGAACCTGTTGATGCTATCGTGTAGTCCTTTCAGTGATCCTTCGCCGTGGGTCCAAAGGAAGAAGATGTCGTCGATGTATCTGGTGTACAGCGTTGGTTGGAGGTCCTGTGCAGCGAAGAAGTCTTGCTCGAACTTGTGCATGAAGATGTTGGCGTATTGGGGTGCGAATTTGGTCCCCATGGCTGTTCCGTGTGTTTGGGTGAAAAAATGGTTGTCGAAGGTGAAGACATTGTGGTCAAGGATGAAGCGGATGAGTTGTAAGATGGCGTCCGGAGATTGGCTGTTGTTGGTGTTGAGTACTGAGGCTGTCGCAGCGATGCCGTCATTGTGGGGGATATTGGTGTAGAGTGCCGATACGTCCATTGTGACGAGGAGTGTTCCTGGTTCAACTGGTCCATGGGTGCTGAGTTTCTGCAAGAAGTCTGTAGTGTCGCGACAGAAGCTGGGGGTTCCCTGTACGATGGGTTTCAGGATGCCCTCGACGTACCCAGAGAGGTTCTCACACAGGGTTCCGTTGCCTGATACGATAGGACGTCCGGGTGTGTTGGCTTTGTGTATCTTTGGGAGGCAGTAAAAGTCTCCTACGCGGGGAGTACGTGGGATGAGAGCGCGTAGGATGTTTTGAAGGTCTGGATCGAAGGTCTTGATCAGTCTATTGAGTTGGCGGGTGTGTTCTTTGGTCGGATCTGCGGGTAGCTGTCTGTAGTGTTCCTGGTTGTCCAGTTGTCGGTATGCTTCTTTGCAATAGTCCGTTCTGTTCTGTATGACGATGGCTCCTCCTTTGTCCGCTGGTTTGATGACGATGTTGCGGTTGGTCTTGAGTGCGTGGATGGCGTTGCGTTGTGCTCGGGTGACATTCTGGACTGTCTTGTGAGTACGGCTGATGAATCTGGCGTTGATGCATTTCCTGACAGCTTGAGCATACATGTCAAGCTTAGGGTTGCGACCCTCCGGAGGGGTCCAATTTGACTCTTTCTTCCTCGGTTGCAGCACTGCGGTTCCCTCTGTCTGCTGTTCCGGATCATTGATTGTCCCATTAGGAATGTTGCTGACATCTTGGGATTTGTGGTAGTATTCCCGGATCCTCATTCTCCTGATGAATTCCTCTGTGTCCGCCGCGAGACCGATGGGGTCCATTTTGGTGGTGGGGCAGAACTTGAGCCCTAGGGCGAGAACTTCGATTTCGTCTGGTTGAAGGGTGTGGTCCGACAGGTTGACGATGGACTTCCCTGTGGTTGCAACCGTGGTACCGGGGGAGGCTTGGTTGTAGCTGGTGGTTACGCCGAGTTTCTCAAGCTTCCTGTTCTTGATGCGCATGTAGGTAGCGTAGTTCCGTTGCCTCGTCTGTTTGGCGGTGTCTCGTAGCTGGTCTGCTGTGTCTTTTAAAAGCCTGTGTGACTGCCCTGTCTCTCTAAAATGCCTGCGTGACTGGTCCTGTCTCTTTAAAAAGCCTGGGTGACTGGTCCTGTTTCTTTAAAAAGACTGTGTGAATGGTCCTGTCTCTTTCGAAAGCCTGTGTGACTGGTCCTGTCTCTTTAAAAAGCCTGTGTGACTGGTCCTGTCTCTTAAGAAAGCCTGTGTGACTGGGCCTGTCTCTTTCGAAAGCCTGTGTGACTGGTCCTGTCTCTTTAAAAAGCCTGGGTGACTGGTCCTGTTTCTTTAAAAAGACTGTGTGAATGGTCCTGTCTCTTCAAAAACCTGTGTGACTGGTCCTGTCTCTTTAGAAAGCCTGTGTGACTGGTCCTGTCTCTTTAGAAAGCCTGTGTGAATGGTCCTGTCTCTTCAAAAACCTGTGTGACTGGTCCTGTCTCTTTAGAAAGCCTGTGTGACTGGTCCTGTCTCTTTAGAAAGCCTGTGTGACTGGGCCTGTCTCTTTCGAAAGCCTGTGTGACTGGTCCTGTCTCTTTAAAAAGCCTGTGTGACTGGTCCTGTCTTTTTAAAAAGCCTGTGTGATTGGTCCTGTCTCTTTAAAAAGCCTGTGTGACTGGTCCTGTCTCTCTAAAAAGGCTGTGTGACTGGTCCTGTCTCTCTAAAAAGCCTGTGTGACTGGTCCTGTCTCTTTAAAATGCCTGTGTGACTGGTCCTGTCTCTCTAAAAAGCCTGTGTGAGTGGTCCTGTCTCTGTAAAAAGCCGTTGTGACTGGGCCTGTGTCTTTAAAAAGCCTGTGTGACTGGTCCTGTCTCTTCAAAACTCCTGTGTGACTGGTGCTGTCTCTTTCGAAAGCCTGTGTGACTGGTCCTGTCTCCTGAGAAAGCCTGTGTGACTGGTCCTGTCTCATTGGAAAGCCTGTGTGACTAGTCCTGTGTCTTTTAAAAGCCTGTGTCGTTGGTCCTGTCTCTTTAAAAAGCCTGTGTGACTGGTCCTGTCTCTTTAAAAAGCCTGTGTGACTGGGCCTGTCTCTTTAGAAAGCCTGTGTGACTGGTCCTGTCTCTTTAGAAAGCCTGTGTGACTGGTCCCGTCTCTTTAAAAAGCCTGTGTGACTGGCCCTGTCTCTTTTAAAAGCGGGAAGTCGCACAACACCAGGTTATAGTCCAACAGATTTATTTAATTTTACAAGCTTTCGGAGCTGTCGCTCCTTCGTCAGGTAAGTTAGCAATGAGAGAATCTCCCAGAATTCACAATTTAAACCCAGACAAAATCTATTGACATTATTCGCTACAACAAAGAGCACAGCCAAGACAATGAGATGTTTCCCAGGGGGTCCAACGTGTCAAACCACCTGCTGGCTGCATATCCTGTCAATTTGTGTTCTTGTGTTAGCCTTTTTAAAAAAAAACAAAAAAAACACCTGGGAAGACCGGCCATGATGTCAAGTCACGTTCTGTATCGTGACATGAACCCGATATCGCGATTGAGGCCATCCTCATGAGTGCGGAACTTGGCTATCAGTTTCTGCTCTATGATTTTGCGCTGTCGTGTATCTCGAAGGCCGCCTTGGAGAACGCTTACCCGCAGATCCGAGGCTGAATGCCCCTGGCTGCTGAAGTGTTCCCCGACTGGGAGGCAACCCTCCTGCCTGGCGATTGTTGCGCGGTGTCCGTTCATACGTTGTCTCAGTGTCTGCATGGTCTCGCCGATGTACCATGCTCTGGAGCATCCTTTACTGCAACGTATCAGGTAGACAACGTTGGCCGAGTCACATGAGTATGTACCGTGTACCTGGTGGGTAGTGTCCTCACGTGTAATGATGGTATCTGTGTCCATGATTTGGCATGTCTTGCAGAGGTTGCCGTGGCAGGGTTGTGTGGTGTCTTGGTTGCTGTTCTCCTGAAAGATGGGTAATCTGCTGCGAACGATGGTACTTTTGAGGTTAGGCGGCTGCTTGAAGGCGAGTAGTGGAGGCGTGGGGATGGCCTTAGCAAGGTGTTCGTCGTCATCGATGACATGTTGAAGGCTGCGAAGAACATGGCGTAGTTTTTACGCTCCGGGGAAGTACTGGACGACGTAGGGTACTCTGTTGGTTGTGTCCCGTGTTCGTCTTCTGAGGAGGTCTATGCGGTTTTTCGCTGTGGCCCGTCGGAACTGTCGATCGACGAGTCGAGCGTCATATCCCGTTCTTACGAGAGCGTCTTTCAGTGTCCGTAGGTGTCCATCGCGTTCCTCCTCGTCTGAGCAGGTCCTGTGTATTCGCAGGGCTTGTCCATAGGGGATGGCTTCTTTAACGTGGTTAGGGTGGAAGCTGGAGAAGTGGAGCATCGTGAGGTTGTCCGTGGGCTTGCGGTAGAGTGAAGTGCTGAGGCGTCCGTCTTTGATGGAGATTCGTGTGTCCAAGAATGAAACCGATTCTGAGGAGTAGTCCATGGTGAGTTTGATGGTGGGATGGAACCTGTTGATGCTATCGTGTAGTCCTTTCAGTGATCCTTCGCCGTGGGTCCAAAGGAAGAAGATGTCGTCGATGTATCTGGTGTACAGCGTTGGTTGGAGGTCCTGTGCAGCGAAGAAGTCTTGCTCGAACTTGTGCATGAAGATGTTGGCGTATTGGGGTGCGAATTTGGTCCCCATGGCTGTTCCGTGTGTTTGGGTGAAAAAATGGTTGTCGAAGGTGAAGACATTGTGGTCAAGGATGAAGCGGATGAGTTGTAAGATGGCGTCCGGAGATTGGCTGTTGTTGGTGTTGAGTACTGAGGCTGTCGCAGCGATGCCGTCATTGTGGGGGATATTGGTGTAGAGTGCCGATACGTCCATTGTGACGAGGAGTGTTCCTGGTTCAACTGGTCCATGGGTGCTGAGTTTCTGCAAGAAGTCTGTAGTGTCGCGACAGAAGCTGGGGGTTCCCTGTACGATGGGTTTCAGGATGCCCTCGACGTACCCAGAGAGGTTCTCACACAGGGTTCTGTTGCCTGATACGATAGGACGTCCGGGTGTGTTGGCTTTGTGTATCTTTGGGAGGCAGTAAAAGTCTCCTACGCGGGGAGTACGTGGGATGAGAGCGCGTAGGATGTTTTGAAGGTCTGGATCGAAGGTCTTGATCAGTCTATTGAGTTGGCGGGTGTGTTCTTTGGTCGGATCTGCGGGTAGCTGTCTGTAGTGTTCCTGGTTGTCCAGTTGTCGGTATGCTTCTTTGCAATAGTCCGTTCTGTTCTGTATGACGATGGCTCCTCCTTTGTCCGCTGGTTTGATGACGATGTTGCGGTTGGTCTTGAGTGCGTGGATGGCGTTGCGTTGTGCTCGGGTGACATTCTGGACTGTCTTGTGAGTACGGCTGATGAATCTGGCGTTGATGCATTTCCTGACAGCTTGAGCATACATGTCAAGCTTAGGGTTGCGACCCTCCGGAGGGGTCCAATTTGACTCTTTCTTCCTCGGTTGCAGCACTGCGGTTCCCTCTGTCTGCTGTTCCGGATCATTGATTGTCCCATTAGGAATGTTGCTGACATCTTGGGATTTGTGGTAGTATTCCCGGATCCTCATTCTCCTGATGAATTCCTCTGTGTCCGCCGCGAGACCGATGGGGTCCATTTTGGTGGTGGGGCAGAACTTGAGCCCTAGGGCGAGAACTTCGATTTCGTCTGGTTGAAGGGTGTGGTCCGACAGGTTGACGATGGACTTCCCTGTGGTTGCAACCGTGGTACCGGGGGAGGCTTGGTTGTAGCTGGTGGTTACGCCGAGTTTCTCAAGCTTCCTGTTCTTGATGCGCATGTAGGTAGCGTAGTTCCGTTGCCTCGTCTGTTTGGCGGTGTCTCGTAGCTGGTCTGCTGTGTCTTTTAAAAGCCTGTGTGACTGCCCTGTCTCTCTAAAATGCCTGCGTGACTGGTCCTGTCTCTTTAAAAAGCCTGGGTGACTGGTCCTGTTTCTTTAAAAAGACTGTGTGAATGGTCCTGTCTCTTTCGAAAGCCTGTGTGACTGGTCCTGTCTCTTTAAAAAGCCTGTGTGACTGGTCCTGTCTCTTAAGAAAGCCTGTGTGACTGGGCCTGTCTCTTTCGAAAGCCTGTGTGACTGGTCCTGTCTCTTTAAAAAGCCTGGGTGACTGGTCCTGTTTCTTTAAAAAGACTGTGTGAATGGTCCTGTCTCTTCAAAAACCTGTGTGACTGGTCCTGTCTCTTTAGAAAGCCTGTGTGACTGGTCCTGTCTCTTTAGAAAGCCTGTGTGAATGGTCCTGTCTCTTCAAAAACCTGTGTGACTGGTCCTGTCTCTTTAGAAAGCCTGTGTGACTGGTCCTGTCTCTTTTGAAAGCCTGTGTGACTGGGCCTGTCTCTTTCGAAAGCCTGTGTGACTGGTCCTGTCTCTTTAAAAAGCCTGTGTGACTGGTCCTGTCTTTTTAAAAAGCCTGTGTGATTGGTCCTGTCTCTTTAAAAAGCCTGTGTGACTGGTCCTGTCTCTCTAAAAAGGCTGTGTGACTGGTCCTGTCTCTCTAAAAAGCCTGTGTGACTGGTCCTGTCTCTTTAAAATGCCTGTGTGACTGGTCCTGTCTCTCTAAAAAGCCTGTGTGAGTGGTCCTGTCTCTGTAAAAAGCCGTTGTGACTGGGCCTGTGTCTTTAAAAAGCCTGTGTGACTGGTCCTGTCTCTTCAAAACTCCTGTGTGACTGGTGCTGTCTCTTTCGAAAGCCTGTGTGACTGGTCCTGTCTCCTGAGAAAGCCTGTGTGACTGGTCCTGTCTCATTAGAAAGCCTGTGTGACTAGTCCTGTGTCTTTTAAAAGCCTGTGTCGTTGGTCCTGTCTCTTTAAAAAGCCTGTGTGACTGGTCCTGTCTCTTTAAAAAGCCTGTGTGACTGGTCCTGTCTCATTAAAAAGCCTGTGTGACTGGTCCTGTATCTTCAAAAAGCCTGTGGGACTGGTCCTGTCTCTTTAAATAGCCTGTGTGAATGGTCCTGTCTCTTTAGAAAGCCTGTGGGACTGGTCCTGTCTCTTTAAAAAGCCTGTGTGAGTGGTCCTGTCTCTTTAAAAAGCCTGTGTGACTGGTCCTGTCTCTTTAAAAAGCCGTTGTGACTGGATCTGTCTCTTCAAAAGCCTGTGTGACTGGTCCTGTCTCTTTAAAAAGCCTGTGTGACTGGTCCTGTCTCTTCAAAAGCCTGTGTGACTGGTCCTGTATCTTTAAAAAGCCTGTGTGACTGGTCCTGTCTCTCTAAAAAGCCGTTGTGACTGATCCTGTCTCTTCAAAAAGCCTGTGTGACTGGTCCTGTCTCTTTAAAAATCCTTTCTGAGTGGTCCTGTCTCTTTTAAAAGCCTGTGTGACTGCCCTGTCTCTCTTAAATGCCTGTGTGACTGGTCCTGTCTCTTTCGAAAGCCTGTGTGACTGGCCCTGTCTCTCTAAAAAGCCTGTGTGACTGGTGCTGTCACTTTAAAAAGCCTGTGTGACTGGTCCTGTCTCTCCAAAATGCCTGCGTGACTGTTCCTGTCTCTTTAAAAAGCCTGTGTGACTGGTCCACCTCTTCAAAAAGCCTGTGTGACTGGTCCTGTCTCTTCAAATAGCCAGTGTGACTGGTCCTGTCTCTTCAAAAAGCCGATGTGACTGGTCCTGTCTCTTTAGAAAGCCTGTGTGACTGGTCCTGTCTCTTTAGAAAGCCTGTGTGACTGGTCCTGTCTCTTAAAAGCCTGTGTGACTGGCCCTGTCTCTTAAAATGCCTGTGTGACTGGTCCTGTCTCTTTAAAAAGCCTGTGTGACTGGTCCTGTCTCTTTAAAAAGCCTGTGTGACTGGTCCTGTCTCTTTAAAAAGCCTGTGTGACTGGTCCTGTCTCTCTAAAAAGCCTGTGTGACTGGTCCTGTCTCTTTAAAAAGCCTGTGTGACTGGTCCTGTCTCTTTAAAAAGCCTGTGTGACTGGTCCTGTCTCTTTAAAAAGCCTGTGTGACTGGTCCTGTCTCTTAAAAAGCCTGTGTGACTGGTCCTGTCTCTCTAAAAAGCCTGTGTGACTGGTCCTGTCTCTTTAAAAAGCCTGTGTGACTGGTCCTGTCTCTCTAAAAAGCCTGTGTGAGTGGTCCCGTCTCTGTAAAAAGCCATTGTGACTGGACCTGTCTCTTTAAAATGCCTGTGTGACTGGCCCTGTCTCTTTAAAAAGCCTGTGTGACTCGTCCTGTCTCTATAAAAAGCTGCTGTGACTGGGCCTGTGCCTTTAAAAAGCCTGTGTGACTGGTGCTGTCTCTTCAAAACTCCTGTGTGACTGGTGCTGTCTCTTTCGAAAGCCTGTGTGACTGGTCCTGTCTCCTGAGAAAGCCTGTGTGACTGGTCCTGTCTCATTAGAAAGCCTGTGTGACTAGTCCTGTGTCTTTTAAAATCCTGTGTGACTGGCCCTGTCTCTCTAAAAAGCCTGTGTGACTGGTGCTGTCTCTTTAAAAAGCCTGTGTGACTGGTCCTGTCTCTCTAAAAAGGCTGTGTGACTGGTCCTGTCTCTTTAAAAAGCCTGTGTGACTGGTCCTGTCTCTCTAAAAAGCCTGTGTGAGTGGTCCTGTCTCTGTAAAAAGCCATTGTGACTGGACCTGTCTCTTTAAAAAGCCTGTGTGACTGGTCCTGTCTCTTTAAAAAGCCTGTGTGACTGGTCCTGTCTCCATTAAAAAGCCTGTGTGACTGGTCCTGTCTCTTTCAAAAGCCTGTGTGACTGGTCCTGTCTCTTCAAAAAGCCTCTGTGACTGATCCTGTCTCTTCAAAAAGCCTGTGTGACTGGTCCTGTCTATTCAAAAGCCTGTGTGACTGGCCCTGTCTCTTTAAAAAGCCTGTGTGACTGCCCTGTCTCTCTAAAATGCCTGCGTGACTGGTCCTGTTTCTTTAAAAAGCCTGAGTGACTGGTCCTGTCTCTCTAAAAGACCGTTGTGACTGGGCCTGTCTCTTTCGAAAGCCTGTGTGACTGTTCCTGTTTCTTTAAAAAGCCTGCGTGAATGGTCCTGTTGCGATGGCTGTTAACGCATACGGAGTCCTTGGCTTTACAAACAGAGTCACAGAGTAACAAAATCCAGGTAGAAATGCTAACCTTTTAAAAATCATTGGTTAGACCCCAGCTGGAGTATTGTGTCCAATTCTGAGCACCACACTTTGGCAAGCATGTCAAGGATGAGAGAAGGTGTAGAGGAGATTTATCGGTATGGCACCAGGGATCTGGGACTTGAATTACGTGGAGAGACAGAAGAAGCTGGGATTGTTCATTTGAGAGCAGCGAAGGTTGAGAATCACAGAATCGCAGAATCATCGAAATTTACGGCACAGAAGCAGGCCATTTGGCCCATTGTGTCATCCGTGGTCGAAATAGAGCTCTGCACCCTAATCCCACTTTCTAGCTCTTGGTCCTTAGCCCTGTAGGTTACAGCATTTCAAGTGCATATCCAAGTACGTTTTAAACGTGATGAGGGTTTCTGCCTCGACCACACTTTCAGGCCGTGAGTTTCAGACCCCCACACCCCTCTGGGTGAAAACATTTCTCCCCATCTCCCCTCTAATCCTTCTACCAATTAATTTAAATCTATGACCCCCGGTTATTGACCTCCCTGTCAGGGCAAATAGTTCCTCCCTATCGACTCTAGCTAGGCCTCTCATAATTTTATACACCTCAATTAAATCTTCCCTCAGCCTCCTCTGTTCCAAAGTAAACAACCCCAGGCTATCCAATCTTTCCTCATAGCTAAAATTATCCAGTCCTGGCAACATCCACGTAAATCTCCTCTATAATGTCTCTCATGCAATCACATCGTTCCTGCAATGTGGTGACCAGAACTTTACACAGTATTCTAGCAGTGGCCTAACTAGTGTTTTATACAGTTCTAACATAACCTCCCTGCTTTTATATCCTATGCCTCGGCTAATAAAGCAACGTATCCCACATGCCTTCTTAACCACCCTATCTATATGTCCTGATATATTTATAGATATGTGGAAATGTACTCCAAGTTCCCTCTGTTCCACTGCACCTCTCAGTATCCTACCATTTATTGTGTATGCCCTCTTTTTTAGTCCTCCACCAATCCATTACCTCACACTTCTCCGAATTGAAGTCAATTTGCCACTGTTCTGCCCACCGGACCAGTCCATTGATATCTTATTGCAGTCTACAGCTTTCTTCCTCACTATCAACCACACGGCCAATTTTGTATCATGTGCAAACTTCTTCATCATGGCCCTAGGTTGAAGTGTAAATCATTAATATATACCACAAATAGCAGGGGACCTCGTACTGAGCCCTGTGGAACCCCACTGGAAACAACCTTCCAGTCACAAAGAACACCCGTTGACCATTACGACCTTTGCTTCCTGCCACTGAGCCAATTTTGGATCCAACTTGCCACTTTCCCTTGGATCCAATGACCAACCTGTCATGTGGGACCTTGTCAAAGGCCTTACTAATATCTACGTGGACTACATCAAATGCACTCCCCTCATCGACCCTCCTCATTACCTCCTCAAAAAATTCAATCCAGTTAGTCAGACACGACCTTCCTTAACATTACCATGCTGACTGTCCTTTGTTAACCTGTGCCTTTCTAAATGCCGATTTATACTGCCCCTCAGAATCTTTCAATATTTTTTTCCACAATCAAGGTTAGACTGACTGCCCTGTAATTGCTCGGTCTATCCCTTTCTCCCTTTTTAAACAATGGTACAACGTTAGCAGTCCTCCAGTCCTCTGTCATCACGCCTGTAGCCAGAGAGGATTGGAAAATGATGGTCTGAGCCTCCGCTATTTCCTCCCTTAACAGCCTGGGATACATTTCATCCGAGCCTCGTGATTTATCTACTTTCAAAGATGCTAAACACCTTAATGTTTCCTCTCTCACTATCTTTGTCTCATCTAATATTTCACACTGCTCCTCCTTAACTACAATGTCTGCATCGTCTCACTCTTCTGTGCAGACAGACACAAAGTATTTATTAAGAACCATATCCACGTCTTCCGCCTCTACACACAGATTAACTTTTTGGTCTATAATAGGCCAGACTCTTTCCTTAGTTATCCTCTTGCTCTTGATGTATGTATAAAATATCTTTGGGTTTTCCTTGATTTTACTTGCCAATATTTTTTCATGCCATCTCTTTGCTTTCCTAATTTCCTTTTTAATTTCACCCCTGCACTTTCTATACCCCTCTTGGCTTTCTGTAGTATTGAGCTCTCGGTATCTGACGAAAGCTTCCCTTTTTGTTCCCTTATCCTACCCTGTATTCCCCTTGACATCCAGGGGGCTCTAGATTTGGAAGTCCCATCCTTTATCTTTGTGGGAACATATTTGCTCTGAGCCCTCACTAACTCCTCGTTGAATGCTTCCCACGGCTCCGAACTGATTTCCAATTAAGAAGCTGTTTCCAGTCCACTTTTCCTAAATTACAACTCAGCTGAGTAAATTTGGCCTTTCCCCAATTGAAAACTTTTAAACCTGGTCTTTCTTTGTACTTTTCCATTAGGGAAGATTTAATATAGATGTTCCAGATTGTAATGGGTTTTGATAGAGTAAGTAAGTCTGTTTCCAGAGGCAGAATGGTGGGTAACCAGAGGAAACAAATTTAAAGTAATTGTC
>JASTWF010002146.1:0-37000 GCA_030390025.1 Squalus acanthias | reverse complement strand
TAAATACGAAGCTCAGAGAAATAGGAAGATAAAAAGTGTTGCTCAGCACCCAAACTCCTTAGGACAGTGTTAAATCTCTCCAGACGTCTCTCTCCTTCTCAACCTGTGTATGCCAAAAATTTTGCCGACAAGATAAAGCAGGAAGCGCACGCGTAAAAATAGCGCTCCCGCAGCTCCTTCCCAGCTTCAAAACGTTCCCCTCTACCTGTTGTTCCTAGCGGCAAGCGGTAAGGCAGGGGGCGAGTATCAATTTCCGGCCCGGGGTGCTGCTGGGGCGTTGCATGCTCGCATGACTTCACGGTCTGCGGGCACAGGTGACCGTGGCGGTAGTGCTTAGCAGCACCGCAAAACGACAGGTCAATTTGGTGAGTGGCGCTAAAATCGCTGCGCTCGGACACTAAGTTGCTAGGGCGCTGTTATATCCCTTCGGTGGCGTTAACGAGAGGCGCTAATCAACCGAATTTTTCCCCGTCAGACTCTTATTTTCCAATGAGTAGCCGGGCTCCTTATTCCTGCTATCAAAATGCACCACCTCACACTTAGTAACATTGAGATTCATTTGTCATTTTCATGCCCATTCTGCAAGTTTGTTTGCGTTAGAATTAATTAAATGCTTATGTTCGTCATGTACAAACACTATTTAAATAAATCCTTTTCAGAATTGACTGGGATATAAAAGAACTGCAGAATAATAAATTAACACTTCAGAAACGTCATTCAGTTACACATCGACAAACAATCCAAAAGCCCAAGGTGAGCTGAATGAGGCAGATCTATTCGTGCAATTCATATTAATTTTAAAGTTTTCAACCTTCATGTCACTATAGCAATGGCTGCACAAGCAGCGGGAGCAGCGGCTTTCCTGTGGCTCTGACGTGCTGTACGTTTAAATTTGTAATCAGAAAATTAATTACAATGAAACCAGACAACCAACAAATATAAAGTGCTGTAGTTCTTTAGTTCACAGTATTAAAAAGAATTGAACAGCAACGGGTATCCGAATTTCCAACTTCAATCACTTCCATTAATAAACGTGATCTTGTTGAACCAGCGCACCGCCCATGTAACATATCAGAAATGCAGCACTTATTCACAAGTGCAGAAAAACACATACACAATTTGCGTCACTGAATTAAAAACAAAAAGCAGGAAAAGCTATGATTTAAGACAAATAAATATTCATCATTCTTCCTGGACAAGAGAACCAATTAGACTGACTTGGAAATATTTACTAATATGTTGATGTGAAGATGTTAATTTACAAGTTTCGTTTCCAATTTTTTTTTCTCAAACATTCTCCACAAGATTAATCCCTGCTCTTATCACGAAAAGTGTTGAATTATTTTAGGTACTTCCCAATTAAATAGCAGGAAACAAACTTCATTGTGCTTTCAATTTTCAATCTCCTAAATCAAACATATATACCTAATCAAAATTATACATTATCAGTTTAATCAAAGTATTGTGTGTGTCTTTCTCAATAAACAAATAATGGTTTCTTCTAAAGTAGCTTCCTTAATTTTACATACATCAATACAGAGTTCGTGTTTCTATTAACACTCCACAAAAATTTTACGAAGAAATCTATCGTTACGTTATTCCTGGGAATTGTTCTGACTATAGAACGACAGACACAATGAAATCGTTCACAATAGCAAAATACAGCGGTTGCTGGAATCTGAAATATGAACAGAAAATGCTGGAAATACTCAGCAGGCCAGGCAGCATCTGTGGAGAGAGAGAGAAACAGAGTTAACGTTTCAGGTCTGTGACCTTTTATGGAACTGGAAATAGTTAGGGATGTAACAGATTTTAACCAGGTGCAGAGGCAGGATTTAACCACACTTGCCTTCCACCATATCACAGACCATCCGATTTGTTCCTTCCTCCCATCCCGCCGTTCCCTGCCTCTGCACCTGGTTAAAATCTGTTACAACTCTGACATTTTCCAGTTCTGACGAAAGGTCACAGACGTGAAACGTTAAATCTGTTTTTCTCTCTCTCCACAGATGCTGCCTGGTCTGCTGAGTATTTCCAGCTTTTTCTCTTTTTATATTATGTAAAATAAAATTCTTTGCGTTTTTCCCCATTTTTGGTCCTCTTAAATGTCTTAATGATATTTTTATAAAATCAATAAAAAAGTTATTAGTAACTCCTCCAAATCCTCCCCTGCTCTCCCCGACTTCAACTGCATGGTTGCATGTTTGTGTGAAGCTACTCAGTTTAGTCGATCGGTGAAAATCAAATATTGAGAAATTTCCATTTTAAAACGGTTTAAGCAAATCAGAGCCTGCTTAAAATCGTTCGGACTTCAAGAACCGCTTGAAACTTGAGGGAAACATTGATTTTTGCTTGTTTCTTCCACAATAATAATCGAAGCTTAGGGGGTAAACAAGTGTTTTTAATATTTATTTTTTGAGAAAACTTCATTAAGATTCTTTAAATTCTTTCTAGACTAATTGCAGCTTTGACAGAAGAAGTTGCTTCAAGTTTCTCTTTCCCTCTTGAATGCTGTCGTTAAACCTGCAACAATAAAATAAAATAAACTCTAATTCCAAGCAGAGCTCAATCAAGAAAGTGAATAAAGTAGTTAAACTTCATAAGAAGGCGGTTTGGTTATCTCTCCCCAGTACAATAGCAAAACACTGCGGATGCTGGCAATCTGAAATAACAACAGTAAATGCTGGAAACACTCAGCAGGTCAGGCAGCCAGCGTGTGGAGAGAAACAGAGGTTTCAGGTCTGTGAAGCATCGTCAGACCTGGAAAAAGTTGGAGATGTAGCAGGTTTTAAGCAGGTGTAAGAGCAGGAAAGTGGGGGAGGGGAGGAAGGAGCATAAGGGACAGTCTGTGCTAGAATTGAAGGTAGCAGAGAGTAAATGTTGCAAATGGCGATGGCAGAATGATTAACAGCTGCCACTTGAAACAATTGGGGCACGGGTTATATTCTGAAATTGTTGAATTCAGTGTTGAGTCCAGAAGGCTGTAAAGTGCCTAATCGAAAGATGAGGTGCTGCTCCTCGAGCTTGCATTGAGCTACATTGGAACAGTGTAAGAGGCCGAGGACAGAGAGGTCTGATTTGGAGTGGTGTGGAGAATTAAAGTGACAGGCGACCGGAAGCGCGAGGTCACCGTTACGGACTAAATGGAGATGTTACGCAAAGCGGTCACCCAATCTGCATTTGGTCTCCCTAATGTAGAGGAGACCGCATCTTGAGAAGTGAGTACAGTATACGAAATTGCAAAAATTACAAGTAAATCGCTGTTTCACTTGGAAGGGGTGTTTGGGGCCCTGGACATTGGGAAGGGAGGAGGTAAAAGGGCATGTGTTGCATCTCCTACGCTTGCACGGGAAGGTGCCAGGCGAACGGGAAGGAGTGTTAGGGCTGATTGAGGAGCGGACCAGAGTGTCGCGGAGGGAGCAGTCCCTTCGGAACGCTGACAGGGGAGGTGAGGGGAAGATGTGTTTGGTGGTGGGATCACGTTGGAGCTGGGGGAAATGGCGGAGGATGTTCCGTTGAATTTGCTAAATTTTATATTTCCTGCCTCTTACAAAAGCACAGTGTATTCCTTCAATTCCTTCCTCCCCTCCCACACCTCACCCTCTGTCTCTACACCTGATTAATATCTGTTACATCTCCAGCTTTTTCCAGTTCTGATGAAGGGTCCCAGACCTGGAACGTTAACACTGTTTCTCTCTCCACGGATGCTGCCTGGCCTGCTGTGTGTTTCCAGCGGCTTATAGTGAATGTTTGTCAATATCCTATCCCCAGAGATGGAGACAGAGAAGTCGAGGAAGATAAAGGGAAGAGTCGGAGATGGACCATGTGAAGGTGAGGGAAGGGTGGAAATTGGAAGGAAAGTGAATGAAATGTTCTAGTTCAGGGCGAGAGCAGGAAACGGCAATGATACAGTCATCAATGTACTGGAAAAAGAGGTGAGAGAGGGGACCTGAGTAGGACTGGAACAAAGAATGGGCCACATATCCCACGAAAAGACAGGCATAGCTAGGCCCCATGCGGGTTCCCATAGCAACACCTTTAATTTGGAGGAAGTGAATGGAGTCAAAGGAGAAGTTGTTCAATGTGAGAACAAGTTCAGCCTGCTGAAGGAGGGTGGTGGATAGAAACATAGAAACATAGAAGATAGGAGCAGAAGTAGGCCATTCCGTCCCTCGAGCCTGCTCCGCCATTCGATGAGATCATGGCTGATCATCCAACCTCAAATGGGGACTGGTTGGGCCTCTGTTAAAGGAAGAAGCTGGAATTATTCTGCTTTTGTATTGAAGTATCGACTCTCGCTCTGTTATCATTTCTTTTATTGTGCAAAAGAAGAATATTGGTTAATTAATGATGCGTTACCGTGAAAGCAACATTTAAGTTGAACAAAAGCACTCGCCCACCGTGGGGCTCGAACTGACGATCACTGAGTTTAAGAGTCTCATGCTGTACCGACTGAGCTAGCCGGGACTGACAAGCTTCGACGTCCTTGTCGCCGATTGCAGCCAGGCGCCTGGTGGCTCTGCCCCAGCAGTTAAACTTGTTCTCCAAACCACGAAACAGCATCTCCTGAATTCCAAGATGTATAAGGAAATCAAGCAGCCAATCCAATTACACGTACCGAGCCCCCACAATCATCACATCACAGGGAAATAAACTGGGAAACTGCTCAAAATACACAACAGGTGGAGCAGCTTCTGACAAACAAGTAAACTTGCGGCGTGTAGACAATATTCAGAAATGCAAACAAGGCCGTCTAAAAATATAAACTGTGGGTGTGTGAGCCAAGCCCTACACTCTGGAATAACCTCCTTAAAGCTCTCCGCCTCTCTTTCCTCCTTTAGGACTCTCATTAAAATCTACCACTTTGACCAATCTTTTGGTCACCTGCCCAAATATCTGCTTATGTGGCTCGGTGTCAAATTCTGACTGATAATCGCTCCTGTGAAGCGCCTTGGGACATTTTACTACTTTAAAGGTGTTATATAAATGCAAGTTTGTTGTTGTGTATATGAGTGTGGTGTTTACATGTAAAATGGGTGTTTATGGAAGGATGTTCTTGCCATGGAGAGAGTGCAGCGAAGATTCACCAGACTGATACCTGGGATGGCAGGAATGACGTATGAGGAGAGATTGGGTCGATTAGGTTTATATTCGCTAGAGTTTAGAAGAATGAGAGGGGATCTCATTGAAACTTATAAAATTCTAACAGTACTCGACAGACTAGATGCAGGAAGGATGTTCCCGATGGCGGGGGAGTCCAGAACCAGAGGTCACAATCTAAGGATAAGGGGTAAGCCATTTAGGACTGAGATGAGGAGGAATTTCTTCACCCAGAGAGTGGTGAACCTGTGGAATTCTCTACCACAGAAGGCAGTTGAGGCCAATTCATTAAATATATTCAAGAAGGAGTTAGATATATTTCTTAAGGATAAAGGGATCAAGGGATATGGGGAGAAAGCAGGGACAGGGTACTGAATTTGGATGACCAGCCATGATCTCATTAAATGGCGGAGCAGGTTCGAGAGGCCGAATGAGCTTACTCCTGCTCCTATCTTCTATGTTTCTATGCTTATAGAATGAAAACGATGCTTTGCACGTGTGTCAGTTGTAAATAGTGGTGAACGGTTGTTTTTCAGAATGGAGGGAAGTGTACACTGCTGCTCCCCAGGGTTCGGTATTAGGCCCACTGCTCATTTCGATATATATTAATGACCTGGACATGGGTATTCAGGGCAAAATTTCAAAGTCTGCAGATGAAAGGAAGCTCAGAAATGTAGTAAACAGTGAGAGGGAAAATTACGGACTTCATGAGGACAGAAAGAGAGTGGTGAAATGGGTAGAGACAGAGCAGATGTAATTTAACACAGTGAAGTGTGAAGTGATCCATTTTGGTAGGAAGAATGAGGAGAGGCAATATAAACTAAATGGTACAATGTTAAATGGGGTGCAGGAACAGAGAGACCTGGGAGAGTATCATTGAAGGTGGCGGAACAAGTTGAGATGTCTGCTGAACATCACACGGGATCCTTGGCTTTATTAATAGAGGCCCAGAGAAAAACAGCAAGGAAGTAATGCTGAGCCTTTATACATCACTGGGTAGGCCTCAGCTGGAGGATTATCGGCACAACATTTTAGGAAGGATGTGAAGGCGTTAGAGAGGCTGCTGGAGAGATTTACAAGAATGGTTCCAGGGATGAGGGACTTCAGTTTTGGTGGATAGACTGGGGAAGCTGGGGTTGTTCTCCTTGGAGCAGAGAAGATTGCGAGGAGAGTTGAATACATTTTCTGTGTGAAGCGATGTGTCCCTTCACAATACAGGCAATCTCTCTGAATTAAACTTTGAGGTGATAGATTCCCAGAGCCTTTAATTTATACCGTGTGTGTTCTCCCCGGGACATTGAGGTTGCAACATTTATTGAAATTCGTTTTTACACAAAATTTGAACAAACAGATTACGACAGACAAGTTTAATCCCTGTTGTGTTCAAATATATTTAGTGCTGAGATTGAAAATAACAACCAAAATATCGAACAATTCTGATCAGTTCAATTAACTAATGGAAATTACCAGCTGTATTCTCCCAGTATTGGGGTTCTTGTTTCAAATACCATCAGACCGATCTCTAGATCTCATATTGTTTCGGTGATGTCCTTCACTCTGCTGTGGCCAATCAGTCATTAAATTACAAATGTTCGATTGTCCTCTCTGGGCTGCTCTGCTGCACTCTGGGATGCGGCTGCCCTCTTTCACTCTGGCCATTCAGTAATTACATTGCAAATGTTAGACTGAACCTCTCAGTTCTGCATTGCTGCATTTTGGGTTGTGGCTGCCGTCATTAACTGTGAAACTTCAGGCTTAAATTCCAAATGTTACAGAGCCTTCTCCGAGCTCATCTCCTCCACTTTGGGATGGGTCTTCCCTCTTTAACTATGGTCATTCAGTAATTTAATTACAAATGTTAGAGTGTCCCTCTCAGTTGTGCTTCTACTGCACTCTGGGATGGGGCTGTACATTTTTAACTGTGGGCATTCAGCAATTAAATTTCAAATGTTAGAATGTCCCTCTCAGGGCTGCTCCTCTGTACTCTGGGATATGGCTGCCCTCTTCAACTGTGTCCAATCAATAAATAAATTCAAATGTTATCGTGCTCTTCTTGTGTTTTTCTGCTGCACTCTGGGAAGGGCTGTCGTCTTTAACTGTGTCTATTCATTAATTAAATTCCAAATGTCAGTGATCACTCTCCGGGCTGTTCTGCTGCACTCTGGAATCTGGCTGATCTCTTTAACTGTGGCCCTTCAGTAAGTAAATTCCAAATTGTACAGTGTCTCTCTCAGGACTACCTGACTGCACTCTGGGATGGGTCTGTCCTCTTGAACTGTGGCCATTTAGTTATCGAATTCCAAAAGTTAGAATGCCCTCTCAGGCCTGCTGTACTGCACTCTGGGATGGGTCTGTTCTCTTTAACTCTGGCAATTCAATAAGCAAATTCCAAATTTAAGAAAGGAGGGAAACAGAAAGCAGGAAACTATAGACCAGTTACTCTAATATCTGTAGTTGGGAAAATGCTAGAGTCCTTCATTACGGAAGCCATAGCAGGTCATTTGGAAAATCATAATGCAGTCAAGCAGTTGCAGCATGGTTTTATGAAAGGGAAATCATTTTTAACAAATTTGCTGGAGTTCTTTGAGGAGGTAACGAGCAGGGTGGACAAAGGTGAACCATTGGATGTGGTGTATTTGGATTTCCAGAAGGCATTCGATAAAGTGCCACATAAAAGGTTATTGCATAAGATAAGAGCTCACCGAATTGTGGGTAATATATTAGCATGGATAGAGAATTGGCTAACTAACAGAAAGCAGAGAGTCGGGATAAATGGGTCATTTTCCGGTTGGCAAACGGTAACTAGTGGCGTGCCAGAGGGATCGGTGCTGGGGCCTCAACTATTTATAATGTATATTAATGACTTGGATGAAAGGACCGAGTACAATGTAGCCAAGATTGCGGATGATACAAAGATGGATGGAAAAGCAAGTTGTACAGAGGACTCAACGATCCTGCAAAGGGATATAGGCAGCCTAAGTGAGTGGGCAAACATTTGGCAGTTGGTGTATGATGTGGGAAAGTGCAAAGTTATACACCTTGGCAGGAAAAATAAAAAAGCAAATTATTATTTAAATGGAGAGAGATTACAAAATGCTACAGTTCAGTATGACTTGGGGGTCCTTGTGCATGAAACGCAAACAGTTAGCATACAGGTACAGCAATTAATCAAAAAGGCAAATGGAATGTTGGCCTTTATTTCAAAGGGGTTGGAGTATAAAAGAGGGAGGTCCTGCTACAACTGTACAGGATATTGGTGAGACCACACCTGCAATAATCCGTACAGCTTTGGTCTCCTTATTTACGGAAATATATACTTGCATTGGAGGCAGTTCAGAGACGATTCACTAGTTTAATTCCAGAGATGAGGGGGTTGACTTATGAGGCAAGATTGGGCAGGCTGGGCCTATACTCATTGGAATTTAGAAGAATGAGAGATGATCCTATTGAAACATATAAGATATTGAGGGGGCTCGACAAGGTAGATGCAGAGAGGATGTTTCCCGTTGTGTGTCACCAACTCCGTCCATGTTTGTGTCACCTGCAGCCGGCCATCTTTGTGTCACATACAGCCGGCCATATTTGTGTCTCAGACAGACGGCCATGTTCCTGTCACCTACAGAATGCCATCTTTATGTCACATACAGCCGGCCATGTTTGTGTCTCAGACAGACGGCCATGTTCCTGTCACCTACAGAATGCCATCTTTATGTCACATACAGACGGCCATGTTAGTGTCACCTACAGACATAAGAACAAAATAAATATGAGCAGGAGTAGGTCATTCGGCCCTTCGAGCCTGTTCCGCCATTAAATGAGATCCTGGCTGATCTTCTGCCTCAATTCCATTCACCGGCCCTATCGCCATAACCCTTGATGACCTTACTAGTCAGAAATCCATCGACTTCTGTTTTGAATATACCCAATGACTGAGCCTCCATAGCCCTCTGGGGTAGAGAATTCCAAAGATTCATCACTCTCTGTTTGAAGACATTTCTTCTCATCTCATTCCTGCTTTGCCCTACCCTTTATCCTGAGGCTGTGGCCTCTGGTTCTAGACTCTTCAGCCAAGGGAAACATTCTCCAGCATCCTTCCTATCAAGCCCGGTAATAATTTTGTATGCTTCAATGAGATCCCCTCTCATTATTCTGAATTCAAAAGAATACTGGCCTTGTTTACTCAATCTCTTCTCATATGACAGTCCCGCCATCCAAGGAATCACTCTCGTGAACCTTCGTTTCACGCGCTTTATGGCAAGTATAATTTTCCTTAGGTAAGGAGAGCAAAATTGTACACAGTACTCCAGGTGTGGTCTCACCAAGGCCCTATATAATTGGAGTAAGACTTATTTACTCCTGCACTCAAATTCTCTTGTAATGAAGGCCAGCATACTATTTGCCTTCCTAATGGCTTGCTGCACCTGCACATTCACTTTCAGTGACTCATGTACAAGGACACCCAAGACCCTTTGAGCATCTGCATTGCCCAATTTTTCTCCATTTAGGAAATATTCTGCCTTACTGTTTTTTGTACCAAAGTACATAACTTCACATTTATCCACGTTATATTCCATCTGCCATGTTCTCGCTCACTCACTGAATTGGTCGAGATCCCCCTGAAGCCTCTTCACATCCTCTTCACAACTGACACTGCCACCTAGCTTCGTATCATCAGTAAATTTGGAAATGTTACATTCAGTCCCCTTATCCAAATAATTGATATATATTGTGAATAGCTGGAGCCCGAGCACTGATCCTTGCGATTAGTCACAGCCTGCCATCCTGAAAAAGTCTCGTTTATCCCTACTCTTTGTTTTCTGACTGTTAACCAATTCTCAATCCATATAGTATATTATCCCCTATTCCATGCGCCCTAATTTTGTACACCAACCTCTTGTGTGGGACCTTATCAAAGGCCTTCTGAAAATCCAGATACACCACATCTACCGGTTCCCCTTTATCTACTCCACTATCTACATCCTCAAAAAACTCTAATAGGTTTGTCAAACAGGATTTCCCCTTCATAAATCCATGTTGACTCTGCCCAATCTTATTATTAGTTTCTAAGTGCCCATTTATTGAGTACCTTTTTAATAGATTCCAACATTTTCCCAACTACTGATGTGAGGCTAACAAGTCTGTAGTTCCCTATTTTCTCTATCCCTCCTTTCTTAAATAGCAGGATTACATTTGCTACTCTCCAATCAGCAGGAACCGTTCCAGAATCTATAGAATTTTGGATGATGACAACCAATGCGCCCACTATACCAATGGCAACGTCTTTCAAAAGCCTAGGACGTAGGTCATCCGGTCCTTGGGATTTAGCGACATTTCGTCACAGTAATTTTGCCAGTACTGTTTCTTTATTAATAAAAAATTCTTTAAGTTCCTCATACTCGCCACACCCTTGGTTTCTCGTATTTCTGGGAGGTTTTTTGTGCATTCCTCCGTGAAGACAGAAACAAATTATTTATTTAATATCTCTGCTATGTCAACATCCAACTGTGTCTACCTTCTGCCTCCTCCATCCTATCACACTCATCCTTCTCCCTCTGTGCCACCCACCATCTGTGTCTTCCTTCTGCCTCCTCCTTCCTACCATGCCTATCCTTCTCTTTCTCTCACACAACATCCTATCAGACGCATCCTTCTCTCCACTGTCACCTACCATCTGTCTCTCCCTTCTGCCTCCTCCATCCTATCACACCCATCTTTCTCACTCTGTGACAGTCATCATCTTTATCTCCGTTTTGCCTCCTCCGTCCTAAACACACATGCTTCTTTCTCTCTCTCACCCACCATCTGTCTCTCCCTTCTGCATCCTTCATCCCATCCACCCATCCTTCTTTCTCTCTCTCACCCACCATCTGCCTCCCCCTTCTGCCTCCTCCATCAAAACACACCCATCCTTCGTCCTCTTAGTCACCCAGCATCTGTCTCTCCTTCTGCACCCTTCATCCTATCACACCCATCCTTTTCTCGCAGTGTCACCGGCCACATTTCTCTTCCTTTTGCCTCCTCGATTCTATCCACCCATCCACTATATCTGGTATCCTGCCATCTTTCTCTCCCTTCTGCCTACTCCATCAAATCACACCCAACCTTCTCCCTGAGTGTAACCCACCATCTCTCTTTCCATTCTGCCTCCTCCATCCTATCACACCCATCATTCTCTCTCTCTCCGACACCCACGATCTGTCTCTCCCTTCTGCCTCCTCCAACGTATTACAGCCATCCTTCTATCTCTCTTACCCACCATCTGTCTCTCCATTCTGCCTCCTCCATCATATCACACCCATCATTCTCTCTCTGTGTCACCCTCAATCTGTCGCTCTCTTCTGCATCCTCCTTCCTAACACACCTATCCTTCTCTCTCTGGATTACCCACCATATGTCTCTCGCTTCTGCCTCCTCCATCCTAACACATCCATCCTTATGTCTCTGTGTCACCAACCGAATGTTTCTCCCTCCTTCTTCCTCCATCCTATCACACCCATCCTTCTCTCTCTGTGTCAGCCACCACCTCGTCCATCCTATCACCCTCATCCTTCACTCCCTCTGCTACGCACCAACTGTCTCATCCCCTCTGTCTCCTCCAACCTATCACACCCATCCTTCTCTCTCTGTGTCACCCACCATCTGACTTGCTCTTCTGATTCCTACATCCTATCACACCCATCTTTCTCTCTCAGTGACAGCAACCATCTTTCTCTCCCATTTCTTCCTACATCCTATACACCCATGCTTCTCTCTCTGGGTCACCCACCATCTGTCTCTCCCTTATGCCTTCTCCATCCTATCACACCCATCCTTCTCTCTTTGTCACCCACCATCTGACACTCCCTTCAATCTCCTCTATCCTTTCACACACACCTTTCTCTCTCTGTCACCCACCGTCTGTCTCTCCCTTCTGCCTCCTCCATCCTATCAAACCCATCCTTCTCTCTCTCTGTGTCACACTCCTTCTGTCTCTCCATTTTGTCTCCTCCATTCTATAGACCGATTCTTCTCAACCTGTTTCACCCATCATCTGGCTCTCCCTTCTGCCTCCTACATCCTATCACACACATGATTCTCTCTCTGTGTCACCCACCATCTGTCTCTCCCTTCTGCCTCCTATCATGCCCGTCATTCTCTCTCTGTGTCACCCACCATCTGTCTCTCCCTTCTGCCTCCTGTCATGCCCGTCCTTCTCTCTGTATGTCACCCACCTTCACTCTCTCCCTTATGCCTCCTCCATCCTATCCACCCTTCCTTCTCTCCCTTGCTCACCCAGCTTCTGTCTCTCACTTCTGCCTCCTCCATCCTATCCACCCGTCATTCTCTCTCTGGGTCACCCACTGTCTTTCTTTCCCTTCTGCCTCCTCCATTATATCACACCCTTCCTTCTCCCTATGTGTCACCCACAATCTCTCTCTCCCATCTGACTCCTCCTTCCTATCACACCCTTCCTTCTATCACTGTGTTAACCAGCATCTGTCTCTTTATTCTGCCTCCTCCATCCTATCACACCCGTCTTTCTCTCTCCCTTTCACTCACCATCTGTCTCTCACTTCCTCTTCCTCCCTGCTATCACATCCATCCTTCTCTATCTGTGTCACCCACCATCTGCCTCTACCTTCTGCCTCCTCCATCCTATCAGAGCCATCGTCTCTCTTTGTCACCCACCATCTGTCTCCCCCTTGTAACTCCACCATTCTATCACACCCATCCTTCTCTCTCTGGGTCACCCACCATCTGCCTCTACCTGCTGCCTCCTCCATCCAATCGCACCCGTCCTTCTCTCTCTCCGTCAGTCAACATCTGTATCTCACTTCCTCTTCCCCCCTGCTATAACATCCATCCTTCTCGATCTGGGCCTCCCACCATCTGTCTCTCCCTAATGTCTCCTCCACTCTATCACTCCGATCCTTCACACTTTGTCACCCACCATCAGACTCACCCTTCTGCCTCCTCCATCCTATCACACCCATCCTTCTGTCTCTCTGTCACCCTCCATCTGTCTCTCACTTCTGCATCCTGCATCATATAAAACCCATCCTTCTCTCTCTCGGTCACCCACAATCTGTCTCTCCGTTCTGCCTCCTCCATCCTATCACACCCACCTTTCTCTCTATGGGTCACCCATCATCTCTTTCTCCCTTCTGCCTCCTCTTTCCTATCACACCCATTCATCTCTTCTGTCACCCACCATCTGTCTCTCCCTTCTGCCTCTTCGATCCAATCACACCCATCCTTCACACTCTCTGTCAACCTCTATCGGTCTCTCAGTTCTGCCTTCGTCATCCTAATCGACCCATTCTTCTCTCTCTGTCCTCCGCCATCTTTCTCTCCCATCTGCCTCATCCATTCTATCAAACCATCCATTTGTCTATGTGTAACCCACAATCTGTCTCCCCTCCTGCCTCCTCCATCCTATCACACCCATCCTTCTCTCTCTAGGTCACACACAATCTGTCTCTCCCTTCTCCCTCCTCCATCCTATCACACCCATCCTTCTCTCTCTGTGTCACCCCCATCTTTCTCACCCTTCTGCCTCCTCCAGCCTAACACACCAATCCATCCCTCTTTGGGTCACCAACCATCTGCCTAGTTCATCCTATCACACCAAATTTTCCCTCTCTGAGTCTCCCACCATCTGTATCTGCCTTCTACCTCCACTGTCCTACCGCAAACATCCCTCTCTCTCTGGGTCACCCACCCTCTTTTTCTCCCCTATTCCTCCTCCATCCAGTCACAAACATCCGTTTCTCTCTGTATCACCCACCATCTCTCTCTGCCTTCTGCATCCTCCATTCCATCACAGCAGTCCTCTCTCTCTGTGTCTACACCATCAGTCTCTCCCTTCTGCTCCTCCATCCTATCACACCCATCCTTCTCTCTCTGTGTCACCCTCCATCTGTCTCTCCCTTCTGCTCCTCCATCCTATCACACCCATCCTTCTCTCTCTCTGTCACCCTCCATCTGTCCCTCCCTTCTGCCTCTTCCATCCTATCACACCCATCCTTCTTTCTCTGTCAATCGCCATCTGTCGCTCCCTTCTGCCTCCTCCAAGGTATGACACCCATCCTTCCCTCACTGGGTCTCCCACCATCTTCTCTCGCTTCTGCCTGTTCCATCTTATCATAACCATCCACTTTCTGTGTCACACATCATCAGTATCTCCCTCCATCCTATCACACCCATTCTTCTGTCTCTGTTGCCCACCATCTGTCTCTCACTTCTGCCTCCACCATCCTATAAAATCCATCCTTCTCTCTGTCTGTCACCCATCATCTGTCTTTCCATTCCGCCTCCTCCATCCTATCAGACACACCTTTCTCTATCTGGGTCACCCACCACCTCTATCTCTCTTCTGCCGACTCCATCCTATCACACCCATTCATCTCTTCAGTCGCCCACCATCTGTCTCTCCCTTCTTCCTGCTCCATCCTATCACACCAATCCTTCTCTCACTGGGACACCCACCATCTGCCTCTCCCTTCTTCCTGCTCCCACCTATCAGATCCATTCTTCACACGCTCTGTCAACCGCCATCTGTCTCTCAGTTCTGCCTCCTCCATCCTAACGGACCTATCCGTCTCTCTCTGTCACCCACCATCTGTCTCTCCATTCTGCTTCTTCCATCGTATCACACCCTTCCTGTCTCACTCTCTCTCTCTATCTCCTCCATGTCTGTCCCTATCTCTCTGTCTCACCCAATGTGTCTCCCCCGTCTGTCTCTCTCTTTTTCTCCCCACACACTCTCCGCCGACTGCCTCCACCTGTCTGTCTACCCCCGTTCATCTCTCTCTCGCTCTATCTCCCCTGTCTCTTTCCCCATCAGTTTCCCCTTCTGTCTGTATGTCTCTATCTAGTCTCGTCGTTCTCTATCTCATGCCTGTCTGATCCCGGCTGTCTCTCCGTCTATCTCACGATGTCTTCCTCTGAGGGCAGCGTGCACAGAGTGAACAATTGGAGTTTGGTAAGTGTGGGAGTTTTAAGGGTTAATCTCTTTTAAAATCTAGTGTTAATTGTTCGTAGCTCTTAATTAAGATAAACTGTTTAAGTTACATTTTAAACTATGACGCCCTTGATGACAGCAGCAATAAAAAGTAAAACAAAACAGAAAAAGGAGGTTTACGACAAATGTCAGGAGCAAATTTCTATTAATAACCAGGACGATTATGTAAATACAGGAGGGAATTGAAAAAAATAATACTTGAGGCAAAGAGCGGTTACAAGAAAAGTTTAGCAAGCAATATTAAATTGAACCCAAACACTTTTTAAACACATATAAAGAGTCAGCGGTTAGGTATGGAAGAAGTTGGTCATAGTAAGGACCCAAAGGGAAATCTTTATATAGAGGCAAAGGACACGGCTAAAGTATTAATTTAGTGCTTTGCATCTGTCTTCACAAAGATCTGGACGATGTTAATGTTACAATAAAAGAGGAGAAGCAATTTATGGACAGGATAATAGAAAGAGAAGACCTACATAAAGGATAGCATTACTGAAAATTGACAATTCACCAGGTCCAGATAGAATGCATCCTGGATGCTGAAAGAAGCAAAGGTAGAAATAGCAGAGACCTGAGTCAGAACCTTTAAACCCTCATTGACTAAAGGGGAGAGAGATGAACCAGGAAACTACAGGCCAGTCAGCCCAACTGTTGGAATGGCCCAGCTTCATCACGGAGAGCCAGCATCAATTCGTTAAAGGCAAATCGTGGCTGACTAACTTGATTGAATTCTTTGATGATGTAATGGAGAATGTTAATCAAGGTAGTGTAGTAGATGTTGTATATATGGACTTTCGATAGGCGTTCGACGAAGTGCCACACTGGAGATTATTAAGAAGATGGAAGCCTATGGAATTAAGGGAACGTCTCGGTATGGAAACTAAATTCGTTCAGTGACAAGAGACAAAGGGTGGTGGTGGATGAATGCTTTTCATACTGGGAGGTGTTTTGCAGTTATATTCAACGAGGGTCAATTTTGGTTGCATTACTTTTCACTTCATGGGCAACACGGTGGCATAGTGGTTAGCACTGGTGCCTCACAGCGCCAGGGACCCGGGTTCGAATCTGACCTCGGGTGACTGTCTGTGTGGAGTTTGCACATTCTCCCCGTGTCTGCGTGGGTTTCCTCCGGGTGCTCCGGTTTCCTCCCACAGTCCAAAAATGTGCGGGTTAGGTTGATTTGGCTATGATAAATTGACCCTTAGTGTTAGGGGGGATTAAATATGTGGGGTTACGGGGATAGGATGGGATATGTTAGGGGGAATTAAATACGTGGGGTGACGGGGATAGGGTGGGATATGTGTCGGTGCAGGCTCGATGGGCCGAGATGGCCTCTATCTGTACTGTGGGGATTCTGTGTGAGAAAGCAGGGACAGCGTACTGGATTTGGATGATCAGCCATGATCGTATTGAATGGTGGAGCAGGCTCGACGGGCCGAATGGCCTACTCCTGGTTTCTATGTTTTTATGTTTATACACGACATAAACTCAGGTGTAGGTTACAGTTCTAAAATGATTGCAGATCATACGAAACTTGGCAAAGTAAGAGATAGTGATGAGGATAGCTTTAGACTTCAGGACGCCATAGACAGGATGATGAAATGGGCAGAAGCATTACAGATGGAGTTCAATGCATAGCAGTGTGATGTGATGATGCACTTTGGGAGGTCTAATATGGAAATGCAGTGTACTATAAATGGCACGATTTTGAAAAGTATAGATAAGCAGAGAGAACTTAATGTCTATATATCCAAATCCTTAAAGGTGACAGGACACTTTGAAAAGGTGGTTAAGAAAGCAAATGAGTTGCGTTGGCTTTTAAACAGAGGAATAGAATATAAAAAGAAAGAGATCATGCTGGAAATGTATAAATCACTGGTTGGACCTCAGCTGGAATAATGAAGACAATTCTGGCACCGCACTTCAGGAAGGATGTAAACGCCTTAGAACGGGCACAGATGAGGATTATCAGAATGTTACCATGGACGCGGGAATTCAGTTATGAGGACAGGTTTGAAAAGTTAGAACTGTTCTTCTTGGAACAGAGAATGGTAAAAGGTGACCTCATATAGGTTTTCAAGATGATGAGAGGTTTTCTTAGAGTAGAGAGAGAAAAAAAAATCCACTGGTGAATGGGTAAATAATTAGAGGGCATAGATTCAAAGCCATTGGAAAAATATGTAGAGAGGAGATGAGGAGATTTTCTTTTTACTCAGAGACTTGTTGGGATCTGGAACACTCTACCTGAAAAGGTGGTGGAAGCAGATTCCATCAATAATTTTAAAAGGGAGTTGGGCAGGTACTTGAGGATGAGAAGCTTACAGGGTTAAGGACAAAAGACAGGGGTGTGTGACTAAGCACAACTGCACTTTCAAAGAGCCAGCACAAGCACGGCGGGGTGACTGGCCTCCTGCATGGTATGTTTCTATGAGTCTCTGAAATCCCAGTTAATCGGTCGGTGTTTTAGGTTGAGGGATGGATGTTGGTCAGAAGACTATGAGAGAGTCCTCATCGTTACGCAAAAACTGTCAATCTATCTTTGGCATCCACTTGAACAGGCGGAGGAGCTCGGGCTTTGAGCTTTCAAACAAAACGCAACAACTCCAGACGTGCAGCGCCCCCTCTGTTCTGTACCAAAGTACCCCACGAGATTAAGATAATTATATCAATATTTAAGTATAAAATAAAAGTGGAAATGTTATTTTGGGGTTTCTTAATCCGTGCACTAGATTCATTTTACTCCTGTTGTATCGACTGTGCTGTAATCCGAGCCGTTTCCGAGCACTTGGAAAATAGAAAACCCCGTAACAGTAAAGCCCCCAGGATGTATCCTGCAAAGCACAAGATTAATTCTGTGTCCTGTGTTCTTATAGTTTACACTTCTGGATCTGAAGTAATTTGTTTCTCATTTTCTCTCCACCCTCTTTGTCTCTTTCCACCCACCCTCTTTGTCATCGCTTCTCACTCATATTTCATTGCCACTTTCTCTCTCATTGACTCTCATCCAGCATTCTTGCTCTTTTTTATTTTATGTGAAGTGTGTCTCGCTGGCAAGTCCGGCATTTATTGACAATCCCTAATTGCCCTTGAGAAAGTGGTGGTGAGTTGCCATTTCAAAATCGGAAATGGACGGTAGAATGTCTTTCCCTAATGGACAATAGTGATCCAGATGGGGTTTTACCACAACCCAGTAGTTTCATGTTCACCATTAATGATACTAGGTTTTTCTTCCAGATTTAATTAATTGAGTTTAAACTCCCCTGCTGCCGTGGTGGGATTTGAACTTATGTCTCTGGATAATTAGTCCATCAGTAACAGAGCCACTATGATACAGTATACTTGGTTGTTTATACTCTACTCCCAACAACAATCTTCCACTTGGGCGAGAGCAGAGTTCAGCAAGGTCTCTTAGAGATCACGATGACTCCACAGGTCATATCTGGTGATGGAATTGTGGCCTCAAGACAGAGACTGGAATCAGATACCTAAGCCAGTCAGGTTAAGCTCGTAAGGAATAAGAGCAGGAGTAGGCGTACGGCCACTAGAGCCTGCTCCACCATTCAATAAGATTATGGATGATGATCTGCCTCAACTCTACTTTCCAGCCCTATCCCCATTTCCCTTGATTCCATTCATGTCCAAATATCTATCGATCTCACTCTTGAATATACTCAACGACTGAGGATTCATAGCCCTATTGGGTACAAAATTATAAAGATTCACAACTCTCTAAGTGAACATATATCTCCTCATCTCAGTCCTAAATGGCCGACCCCTTATTCTGAGTCTGTGACCGAGGGTTTGAGGCTCTCCAGCCAGGGGAAACAGCCTCTCAGCATTTACCCTTTCAAGCCCTATATGAATTTTATACGTTTCAATGAGATCACCTCGCCTCCTTCCAAATTCTGGAGAATATAGGCCCATTATACTCAATGTAAGAATGATTCTCAGGATGTGAGCGTTAATGGCAAGCCCGCATTTATTCCTCTGAAAATTAGGAGACCACTTAAGCCAACCATGCTTTTATGGGACCAGGGTCACATTTTGGCCAAACCAGGTAAAGATGGCAGTTTACTTTCCCTAAAGGACATCAGTGAACCAGTTGGGATTTTATGGCAATCCAACAGCTTCATGGTCACTTTTACTGAGAGCAGATTTCTAACAGAACTCAAATTGACAGGATGGAATTTGAACTCATATTCTCTGGATTAGTCCAGGCCTTTTAGATTGCCAGAGCAGCAATATGCCTGCTAAATAACCGTACACCTGACTCACAGATCACTTTTAAGGATTGACAAAAATTCTCTGATCCAAGTCTCTATAATTTAATTGCCCAGGTAGCGGACAGGGTCATCTGGAGAATAACAGACATAGAGTATGTGATAGAGAAGGTGAGTGATAAATAGTGAATTACAGAGTACAATAAATCGGGTTTCAGTAACTGTCTGATTCCAGGTGCTTTGGCGGAATTGTCTCAAGAAACTGTTTGCAATTTCCTCAGAAAGGAAGCAGCCTGAGCTAGAAAAGGGCAACAGATTGAAGGCGTTTGACAAAGTACCACATATAAAGCTCGTTAACAAAATTGAGCCTCATGGAATAATTGGGTCATTGGCACCTTGGATAAGGAATTGGCTTAAGGACATAAACCCGCGAGTTGTGGTAAATGGCTGTTTTTCAGACTGGAGGATGGTAGACAGTGGTGTTCCCCAATGGTCAGTGCTGGGGCCACTGCTTTTTTTGATACACATAAATGACCGGGATATTGAAATAAAAAGTAGCATTTCTACATTTGCTGATGACACCAAACTTGGGTGTGTGGCAAACAGTGATGATGATATCAATCGATTGCAACAGGACATTGAATGTGCAGTAGAATGGGCAGACAAGTGGCAGATGGAATTTAAAAGAGAGAAGTGTGAGGTGCTGCATTTTGGCAGAAGGAACAGGGTGATGCAATATACACTTCAAGACACCGTTTTAAAGAGTGTGCAGTGACAGAGGGACTTGGGAGTTAATGTGCATAGGTCCCTGAAGGTGGCAGGACATATTGAGAGAGTGTTTAGCAAAGCATATGGGATCTTGGGCTTCATAAATAGAGGTATTGAGTACAAAAGCAGATAATTTATGCAGAACCTTTATAATGATGTGGATATGCCGGTGTTGGACTGGGGTGGACAAATGTGAGAAGTCGCACAACACCAGGTTATAGTGCAACAGCTTTATTTGAAATCACAAGCTTTCGGAGCGCTGCTCCTTCGTCAGGTGAAGTGAAGAGATGCATATAGTCACAGCATCTTTAGTCAGAGAACACTGCCAGATGATTACAGTTAATCTTTCCAACTGCCCTTTATTACACCTCGGCAATCAAAGGTGTGGATGGTGTCCAAACAGGTCAGTCAGGAAAACATTACATCAAAGACAATGTGGCAGATGCTGGGGTCTGTATGGAAAACAAAACACTTTTTTTGCTGGAAATCACAGCAGGTCCGGCCGCATCTGTGTAGAGAGAACAAGCCAACGACGACTCGAGTCTGGATGACTCTACGTCAGGTGGGGTTACATGTAGCGTGACATGAACCCAAGTTCCCGGTTGAGGCCGTCCTCATGGGTGCGTAACTTGGCTATCAGTTTCTGCTCGACGATTTTGCGTTGTTGTGTGTCTCGAAGGCCGCCTTGGAGAAAGCTTACCGAAGATCGAGGCTGAATGTCCTTGACTGCTGAAGTGTTTCCCGACTGGGTGGGAACACTCCTGCCTGGCGATTGTTGTGTGGTGTCCGTTCATACATTGTCGCAGTGTGTGCATGGTCCCGCCGATGTACCATGCTCCGGGGCATCCTTTCCTGCAACGTATGAGATAGACAACGTTGGCCGAGTGACATGAGTATGTACCATGTACCTGGTGAGTGGTGTCCTCACGTGTGATGATGGTATCTGTGTTGATGAACCTTTATAAAGCACTGGTTAGGCCACAACTGGAGTATTGCATCCAGTCCTGGTCACCACATTTTAGGAAGGATGTCAAGGCCCTTGAGAGGTTGCAGAGGAGATTTATTAGAATGTTTTCGGGGATGTGGGATCTTAGCTACAAGGACATGTTGGGAAGTTGGAATTATTTTCGTTAGAACAAAGGAGGTTGAGCGGTGATTGGATAGAGGTGTACAAGATTATGACGAGTTTGGTTAGGTTAGAAGGGGAAAGGCTGTTCCCACTGGTTAATGATACAAGACAAGTGGAAACATATTTCAGTTTTTGAGCAAGAGCTACAGGGGGGATGTGAGAAAAAAATCTTTTTTACACAGCGAGTGGTGAGGACCTGGATCTTTGTGCCGACAGATGTGGTGGAAGTGAAGACACTCAATGTTTTCAATGGGAGACTGAATTGGCATTTGAGGGAAGTAAACTTGCAGGGCTACGGGGATAGAGCGGGTGAATGGGACTGACTGGGATGCTCTACAGAGAGCTGGCACGGACTCGATGGGCCTGATGGCGTGATTCTGTGCCGTATGACTCTATGGCTGTATGACAATGACAGAGTCTGATCAGCGTGTTCAGTTTTAATCGGCGCTGATGGCATTATATAGGGTCTAATAATCTAACCATTTGAAATCAGTCAAGGATGTTCACTATGGTGGTTTGCTTCCCAACATGAGAGAGGTGTCCAGAATGGTGAACAGTCAAGGGGTAAACTCCCCTCTCTATCCGAATATTAATGGGCCAAAAATTTGGCCCTTGCCGGGTGAGTACGCACTGTGTACTCACCCGTAAGGCGTCCTGAAGTGCCGGTTATCTGCATGCACTTCGCATGCGCGGGAAACCGGAACTACCAGTCTGGTGAAGGGGATGGTTCATAGGTGAACCGCGTGCGCGGTAGAGGCTGTGCGCACGCAGCAAACTTAGGTTTTTTTCAGGTTTCTACGGGAGGGTAAGCATTGAAGAACCTGCGCTTTTAAAAAGGAGGCACAGGACCCGTTTTCAACAAGGTAAGTGGTTAATTAATTATAATTTAAACATTTTTCAACAGGTTTATCTTTTTTAGATACTTTAAAGACAGGTAAGTTTATTTTTAGCACTCTTAAAAAGTATTTTAATTTGTTCAAAAATTTAAATTTTTGTTTAAATATTTAATTTATTTAACTTATAGTTATTTTATAAATGTGATGGTTTTTTAAAATTTATTTTAAGTTTAGCTGTTCTTTTGGGGCCGATTTCAATTCATAGATTTGACAGGTCTTCCTGTCAAATCTATGAATGAAAGGTGGTCTGCTGACATTGGCTCTCCATGGCCCACGTGATCCCAGGGGACGCATCGCACTAACTACGCCCCTGGGACACGCAAGCACTGCGCGCCGGCACTTGGAGCAGGCCCAGGAGCTGAAGTTCCCGTGGGCCCAGAGATCAATGGCAGGCACGGTAGGTAAGTGCGTGGGCGATACTTACCCCCACGGCAAGCCGGAAAGGCGATTTTCAGGGCCAATAAGAGGAGCTTGGATTGTTCACACCGAACGGGACATCCTTGATTCAACGTATATCAGCGACAAGTGGCTTTGGGCTTTACGGAGACAGCTCGTTCAGCCACACCGATTTAAATTTAAGAGTCAGTCTCTCCAGGGTTAGTTTATCGGCCTCTCTGGGATGTCCTGTTTGGCCGGGGGAGCGAGGATTTCACACAATATTAGATAGAGCAATGTTCTGTTGCCGGAAAACATTGAGTTATTGCCTTTATTTAATTGATTTAATAAGTACAATAAAGGGATATTCCACCACGTTCTTCAACTGTTCTCTGAACTTAGTCTGGGTCAACAGCATAAATACAAGTGTTTGTGCAGCAACTCAGGAGCGGGAGCATGAAACCCATTTCTTGTTCAAATCCAGGAGGAGATACAACATCGCCAAGAAAATACCACATTCGGCTCCATATCGAGTATACCATGAACACCACCCACAACAGGATGAAATTCCCCGATATAACAAACAGTAAAATCATTGATTTCCTTCGGCTCGCCATCTCTGGGTGTCTGGGACTCTCCCCGCTGCTGGGACCCCGGAGTCTCCTGCGGGCTCTACTGGGCACTAAAATATGTCTGACAGTAACAGCATTGAGCAGCTGAATCAGAAGAAATGGGATAAATGGGGTTAACATATAATGAAGGAACTCAATTACTGTCCAAACTGGTGAATCAGAAACCGCATTCGTTACAATGCAAAACCACGGGCTATTGTAAAGTTGATAGTTAATTGTGAACATAAAGTACCAGGAAATGTTCTTTAAACAGAACAGCACAATCACTGTTCCAATAACCACAGCCGTTGTTTTCCCGGTGCAATACTTTGTTTTCAGCTTCTGACAACAAATAGCCACAAATCGATCAAAGGTGAAAATTACTGTAAACCAAACAGAACAGTCTGTAGCTGCATAAAGTAGAACGGCGTGGATGTTACACACAGGGATTAACTGCAGGAAATTAAACTGTTCCCTATAAACAATCGGAATCTACCTCAGTATCAGGTCAGTGATAATGACCAGTAGATCCGCCGCTGCCATGGCAATCAGGTAGCGAGTGACACATTTGGAGAGACCACACTTTCCCCGATACAGGATCACAATGGTCACCACGTTAACTGCAAGACAGGGAAATAAAAAGTGCAATTGTACATTAGAAGGCGAGCAAACGCAGCAGTTTGACGGTGTTTGAGATAACATTTGTAACTCATTAACGACATCCAATTATATAATCTAATTATATTGCCTGCGGGCTGAGGACATGGTTTATTGTAAAAATAAATGTAATAGATTGTGGAATAAACAGATAACTCGGAATATATACAACATAAACAGTAATAGATGTATTATCAATGGGCACATGAATGATAGCTCTAACTATAGCCTGTCAGATAAAAAACACCACCCGAGGAAGCAGGAAGCCAAAAAGCCAGAAGCTCTCAGGAACCATTCGTGGCCATGGATCAGCCAGCATTTGGAGTGATGCGATTTGCTTCTGTGCCCCTGTGTTAGGGAGGATGATATCTCGCTTGACTTCCTGCTGCTGTGTAGAATATCACTGTGGTTGCATTGTATTTAGAACTGAAATGAATGCAGCAGCAAAAGGCAAAAAGTGCCAACTTGAAATGCATTCATTTTAAGTCATTGTTTTTAAAAATGCCCATAATGTGGTCAGCCAATTTTGAGATATTAAATACAGGTGTACTGTAGTTACGACGATACCTGAGCTGTAAGAATTGTTTTGAAGAAGGAATTTTTCAAATATGTTTTGAAAGACACTAACTGAATCTCATTGAATGATTTTCCAAATAACATTTCAAAAACAAGCAATAATAAGGAACTGTTAAGTAAAATAATTTGATATTATTGACAATTTAACGTGACATCAAATGCATTTATTAGCATGAAAATAAGACGATTATCCAACAGGCGTTATGCCCGTTGAGTGCTTTTGTAAAGTATACGAACACAAACGGAAGAGGTTTATACTTGTAATTGTTTTACCTGTAAGTACAGAGAACATTAGACTAGAACATAGTAAAGAATTTTCATATCCACAGTGCTTCAGTTACAATGAACTGAGATCCTCTATCCTCTGATACAGTCGGAGACAATCTGTGCATCGCTGAGCCAGACGGGCATGGGATTACATTGTAATTTCAAAACAAAAACTGGGAATAAATGTATTCAATTCAAAGGGATGAACTGCTATGTAAAAGCTAAAGTTATACCTGCATCCTATTGTAACCATCAGAAGCAGTGACAGAAATGCCGGACTTGAGATGATGAAGAGGGAGACACTGACTGCAGCTGAATCAATAGCGGTTTCAGGCATTGAAAGATGTACATGTGATCTCACAGGAATCTTTTTTTGTGACTCTGTGTAAATAACTAAAGGCAGCAGAAGGTAAAACGTCTTTTAAAAGGAGAACCTGTTTGCAGTGGCAGAAGGGTCGGTAACCAGAGGAAACACAGATTTAAGATAATTAGCAAAAGAACCAGACACGGGATGAGAAGATTTTTATTTGTGTGGCGTGTTGTTATGATCTGCAATTCACTGCCTGAAATCCTGGTGGAAACAGATTCAATAATAGCCTTGAAAAGGGATAAATACGTGCAGTAGAAACAAATCAGAGTTATGGCGATAGAGCAGGGAGTGGGATTAATTGGATAGATCTTTAAAGAGCCGGCACAGGCACGTTGGGCCGAATGGCCCACTTCTGTGCTGTATCTTTCCATGATTCGAGGATTCTACGATTCAGTACAGATAGGAGACTGAATTTATTTTCATAAATAGACTCGTACAATATCATTGCTTGAGTTGCTTATAGAACATTTTAATCTTGGTAACACCGTATCAATTACAGATTCAATAGAGGGATATAGAGACTCACCAGGAACAACGACAGCAGCGCGGGTGGGACAGGAATGAGAAAGGCAGTAACACAGTAAAACATGGTTAACAGAATCATTGGATGGAGATAGAGATTTACCAGGAAGAATGAGAGCAGCAGAGATGGGGTAATATTTTTTCCACAGCAATCAATGCGTTAACACGGTGAAACACAGAATAATATTAATAGTTGAGTCTCCGAGCGACCTTACAGAGCGAAACATGTCATGGTGCTTTATAGAAAGCAAGCAAATGTAAAAGGAGCAAGATTTGGATACCAAAGAATGAAAGGAAAAAGCTTAAAATAAGAACAATCAAAATAATGGCCTGTAAACATTTGTTCACTCCAGGAAACGCTGTGGAAGCTTGAACAGGCTCACAGAATCACACTGTAACCTTCACTGTAAACAGTCTCATAGATATATCCCGTTCATATTAATGACTCAAACAACTATCATATCGACATAAACAAACTCGGAGAAACACACTTTAAAACATTTAAACACCGCTACAGGCCTCCAGTAAAGTTCAACAAAATGACTTCGGACCCCAGCAAATGTGGAGAATTTAGAGAAATAATCAATGAACATGAACAAAGTCAGAGAAACATCCTGTAAATGCTAACACTGGCAGAGAACCAGGCTGTTATCAACGGCACTCTCAGAACCGCCTGTACACAGCTGAGTAACAGAAATATCCAGTAAAGATTAACATTCTCACTGAAACACTCAGTAAAAGATAACAGACACACTTAAAGCATAATCAGACTCAGAAAAATAACGTTAAAACATTGCACATATAATTTAAACACCCTGTCAGTACTAACATTCCCTCAGATACAGCGTGTGACCAATAGCAGTCTGAGACAAACGTCCTACATAAGTAACAAAGACAATAGATGGATACACAGAGTACTGTTAACAGCTGGAATCAGTAAATAAACAGAAAGTGTACTAATGTAGTTAAACATTGTTCAGAAGATTAATACCCGGAACAAGACTCACCAGGAACACCAGCAGCAGCGAGGAGAGGATAGTAAATATGCTGTATGTCCTTAAATGTTCTCAGTATCCGAAACTGTATCACAAAACTTTCGTAGTTTATTTTCCAAAACATTATTTCATATCTGTGAGAGTCGCTGCTGGTCTTTGTGCTGGAGGTAATGCGCTGCCCTATGAGGTGACACAGTGAAGGGAGCTCCTTTATTTAAAGCCAGTGTCATCCCGAGTGACATCATTAGGCGTAATTGTAACTGGCATTAATAACAGCCATTGAACAAACAGAATCATTGAACCAACTTGTCACCTCAGCACTGTTCACACAACAGCATCTAGCTAAAATTACTTTACACAGTTTTAAATTAAAGCTAAGCAAATCCGGAATACGTAACCCGCCCATAACACGCCGAAATGACAGAGGGAATGGAGTCTCTTCGTGTATTGAACTAATAGGGAGAAAAAAATGAGAAAGTGACAGGAAAATAAACCACCGAATGAAGGAAAAATGCTGAATGGATCCCACGTGTTCTCTGTTTAATTCCATCCGAACCCACCAGGGTAAACATTTCACAACCACTAAACTTTAATAAACAGGCAGAATTATTTACCAAACGTCGAACCCGGTGTTGGGACACTGGGGACACTTAAATTTCACTTCCCCGCGCCGCAGTCCAGGAATTGGATTCCCAGCACATTCTCTATTGTCTGAAAATAGAACCAGAACAACAACAATGTATTTCTAAAGACTGACCTGACGCAGCGAAACAGGTCATGGTGCTTTACAGAGGGGAAGAAAAAATAACAACACTCAAGAGGCTGTACACCATCCAGGACAAAGCTGCCCGCTTGATTGGCACCAAATCCACCAGCTTAAACGATCACTACCTGTACCACCGGCGCACCGTGCCTGCAGTGTGTACCAACAACAGGATGCACTGCAGCAACTCGCCAAGGCTTCTTCGACAGCACCTCCCACACCCGCAACCTCTAGCACCGAAAAGAAAATGGGCTGCAGGCACATGGGGACACCATCATCCGCAAGTTCCCCTCCAAGTCACACACCATCCTGACTCGGAATTATATCGGCCGTTTCTTCATCGTCGCTGGGTCAAAATCCTGGAACTCTGCCCCTAACAGCAGAGTGGGAGTACCGTCACTACACGGACTGCAGCGGTTCAGGAAGGCGGTTCATCACCACCTTGTCAAGGGCAATTAGGGATGGGCAATAAATGCTGGCCTTGCCAGCGACGCCCACATACCAGGAACGAATAGAGGAAGAAACAACAACAATTTGAATTTATATAGCGCATTTAAAGAAGTAAAATGTCCCAAGGCGCTGCACACGAGGATTTAAAGACAAAAACATTGACACCGATCCACATAAGGATAAATTAGTTCAGGTGACCAAAATCTTGGTCAAAGTGGTAGGTTATAAGGAGCGTCTTAAAGCAGGAAAGAGTGGTAGCGAGGCTGAGTGGTTTAGGCAGGGAATGTCAGAGCTTAGGGCCGAGGCTACAGATGGCACGGCCACCAAAGGTTGAGCGATTATAATCAGGGAAGCTCAAGAAGCCAGAATTAGAGAAACTCAGATATCTGAGGGGGGGAGGTGGTGTTGGCTGTGCGTCTGGAGGAGATTACAGAGATAGGGAGGGGTAAGGCCATTGAGGGATTTGAGAATAAGGATGAAAATTTTGAAATAGAGGCGCTGCTTAACCGGGAGCCAATGTAGGTCAAGGAGCAAAGTTTGGATGCCAAATATTTAAAAGCAAAGCTTAAAACAGACAAATGAGGGAGACGCTCTGGAAAAATTAACAGTCTCACAGCATCATGTTGTAAACTGTAGCAGTCTCAGAAACACCCTCAGCATATTGATAGACTGACACAACTATCATACAGCCATAAACAAACCCAGAGAAACAAGCTGTAAACATTTTAAGCATCGCTGCATGCCCCCAGTAAAGTTTAACAAAAGGGCTTCGGATCCCAGCAAAAGTTAAGAATTTAAAGAGATAAGCGATGAACATGAACAAATTTAGAAAAACGTCCTATAAATAAAACACTCGCAGTGATCATCAGCAGTCTCAGAGAACCGCCCTTTACACATCAACAATCATAGAATGATAGATTAGCGCAGCACAGAAGGAGGCCATTCGCACCATCAAATCTGTGACGGCCCTTTGGAAGAGCAATCCAGTCAGTCCCACTCCCCCGATTGTTCAACATACCACTGCGATTTTTTTCTTCTTCAAGTTTTGATGCAATTCCCTTTTGAAGGTTGCTATTGAATCCGTTTCCACAAACCTATCAGGCAGCGCATTCCAAATCTTAACCACTCGTTGCATATTGGTTTTCCTCATGTCGTCTCTGGTTGTTTTGCCAAATATCAAAATACTGCGCCCTCTGGTTATCGACCCTTCAGCCACTGGAAAAAATGTCTCTTTCTTCAATCGATCTAAACCTTTCGTGATTTTAAACACGTTTATCAAATCTCGTCTAAGCCTTTTCTGCTCTGAGGAGAACAACCCCAGCTTCTCTGGTCTATCCACGTAACTGCAGTCGCTCATCCCTGGAACAATTCCAGTAAATCTCTTCTGTATCCTCTCATAGAAACATAGAAACATAGAAGATAGGAGCAGGAGTAGGCCGTTCGGCCCCTTAAGCCTGCTCCGCCATTCGATGAGATCATGGCTGATCATCCAAACTCAGTACCCTGTACCTGCCTTCTTCCCATATCACTTAATACCTTTAGATTTAAGAAATATATCAAACTCATTCTTGAATATATTTAATGACTTGACCTCAACTACCTTCTGTGGTAGAGAATGCCACAGGTTCACCACATTCTGGGTGAAGAAATTCTTCCTCATTTCTGTCCCAAATGGCTTACCCCTTATCCTTAGATTATGACCCCTGGTTCGGGACTCTCCGACCAGCGGGAACATTCTTCCTGCATCTAGTTTGTCCAGACCTGTCAGAATGTTATATGTTTCGATGAGATCCCCTCTCATTCTTCTATACTCCAGCAAGTATAAGCCCAATCGACCCAATCTCTCCTCATATGTCATTCCTACCATTCCAGGTATCACCCTTGTGAATCTTGGCTGAACTCCTTCCATGGCAAGAACATCCTTCCTCAGAGAAGGCGAACAAAACAGCACACAGTACTCCGATACGATAGCAAAATACTGCGGATGCTGGAAATCCGAAATAACAACAGAAAACGCTGGAAAAACTCAGCAGGCCAGGCAGCATCCGTGGAGAGAGAAAGAGAGTTGACGTTTCAGGTCGATGACCTTTCATCAGAACTGGGAAGAGCTGGAAATCAAATAGATTTAAGGCCAGGGTAAAGCTGGGAAAAGGGGGAGGGGATAAAGGAACAAAGGAGGAGATGAAGAGACATTAAGAGACATTAAGAGATATGCGAGGCTAGAGGTGGTGTTAATGTGACAGATTAAGGCTGAATGAAGTGTGAAATCCACTGGCAGAATGAAGGACAGCACACAGTACTCAATGTGTGGTCTCACCAAGGCCCTATACAACTGCAGCAGGACCTCCCTGTTCCTATGCTCAAACCCTTTCGCTATGAAGGCCAACATACCATTTGCCTTCTTCACCGCCTGCTGCACCTGCATGCTTACCTTCAGCGACTGGTGCACAAGGACACCCAGGTCTCGTTGCAGTTCCCCTTCTCCCAATCTATTGCCATTCAGACAATAGTCTGCCTTTCTGTTTTTGATACCAAAGTGGATAACCTCGCATTTATCCATGTTATATTGCATCTGCCAGGCTTCTGCCCACTCACCCAACCTGCCCAAATCATCCTGGAGTTTCTCGGTATCCTCCTCGCAGCACACATGCCCACCCAGCTTTGTGTCATCTGCAAACTAGGAGATATTACATTTAGTTCCCTTATCTAGATCATTTATGTATATTGTAAACAGCTGGGGTCCAAGGACCGATCCCTGCGGTACCCCACTAGTCACTGTGCCACTCGGAAAAATACCCATTAATTCCTACTCTCTGCTTTCTGTCCGCCAACCAGTTCTCTATCAAAGTCAATACCTTGCCCCCAATTCCATGTGCCACACGCTAATCTCTTCTGCGGGACCTTATCGAAAGCCTTTTAAATGTCCAAATACACCACATCTACTGGTTCTCCCTTATCCATTTTCCCAGTTACATCCTAAAAAAATTCCAGTAGATTTGTGAAGCACGATTTTCCTTTTGTAAATCCATGTTGACTTTGTCCGATCCTGTCACTGTTTTTCAAGTGCTCAGCTATTACATCCTTTATAATGGACTCTAGCATTTTCCCCACTACCGATGTCAGGCTTACCGGTCTGTAATTCCCAGCTTTCTCTCTACCACCATTTTTGAATAGGGGTTAACATTATCTACCCTCCAATCCATGGGTACAGTTCCAGATTCCATCGAATGTTGGAAGATGATCAGCAATGCATCTACTATTTCTAGGTCCACTTCCTTAAGTACCCTAGGTTGTAGATTATCAGGCCCTGGTGATTTATCGGCCTTCAATCCCGTCAATTTCCCCAACACTATTTCCCTGCAAATATTGAGTTCTTTCAGTTCCTCCTTTCATCAGACCCTTTGTTCTCCAACATCTCTGGGAGGTTATTTGTGTCCTCCTTTGTAAAGACATAACCAAAATATGCATTTAATTGGTCTGCCAATTATTTGTTCCCCTTTATAACTTCCCCCGCTTCTGACTGCAAGGGACCTACACAGAATTTCACTAATCCTTTTCTCTTCACATATCTATAAAAGCTCTTACAGTCAGTTTTTATGTTCCCTGTAAACTTACTTTCATATTCTATTTTCCCCTTCATAATTAATCGCTGTGTCCTCCTTTGTTGAATCCTAAACTGCTCCCAATCCTCAGGGTTTCCGCTTTTTCTGGCCAATTTATATGCCCTCTCCTTGGATCTTATGCTATCCCTAATTTCCCTTGTTAGCAACGGTTGAGTCACCCTTTAGTTTTATTCTTATGCCATACTGTGATGAACACATTCTGTCGTTCATCCATGCAGTCTTTGAATGTTTGCCATTGCCTATCCACCGTCAACCCTTTGAGTGACATTCCCCAATCAATCCTAACCAATTCGCGCCTCATACCATCGTATTTTCCTTTATTTAAATTCAGGACCCTAGTCTCTGATTCAACTACTTCACTCTCCATCCCAATGAAGAATTCTATCATATTATGATCACTCTGACCCAAGGGGCCCCGTACAACAGGATTGCTAATTAATCCTTTCTCGTTACATGATACCCAGTCTAAGATGGCCTGATCTCTGCTTGGGTCCTCGACATGTTGTTCCAGAAAACCATCCTTTAAACATTCTAGGAATTCCTCCTCCACTGTATTTTTACTAATTTGGTTAGCCCTATCTATATGTAAATTAAAGTCACCCATGATGACTGCTGTGCCCTTACTGCATGTTTCTCTAATTTCCCTTTTAATGCCGTCCCCAACCTCCGTATTACTGTTTGGAGGTCTATATACCACTCCCACTAACGTTTTCCGCCCCTTGTTATTTTTCAGTTCTACCCATACAGATGCCACATCATCACAGTTACTATCCTTCCTTTCAATTGTGCTAATCCCCTCTTTAACCAGCAATGCTACCCCACCTTCCTTTCTTTTTTGCCTATCTTTCCTAAATATTGAATACCCCTGGATGTTGAGTTCCCAGCCTTGGCCACCCAAGAGCCATGTTTCTGTAATCCCAATCAAATCGTATTCATTTACCTCTATTTGCGCAGCTAATTCATCCACCTTGTTCCGAATGCTCCTTGCATTAAGACACAAAGGGGTAGAAATTAGGTCGCGCCCCATTTGGGGCGCAAATATCATCCGAGCGCAAATATTAGCGCCTGGCGCTAATTATCGGCACTGACAGGAAACTTCACTTTTACCGCCCCGGGAGGTGAGTGGAGCGCTAAATTAGGTGCTGCACACCTCTCTTAAGGCGCAAAGGCCTAGGAGTGAGGCGCTACCTCAGCGCACGAGCGCAACGCAGCTGCTGCCAGTTAGCGAGGGAACACAGACACACTGGCGCCGGACACTTCTTAAAGCGGGGGGGGGGGGCACTTGCTCCCCAGCCACACCCTGCTCATTGCAGCCTTGAATCTCAGCCTGGAGAGACCTGTAATCCATTTTGCTGCGAAGCATGGAGAGGGTGAGAGAACGCGCTCATCGCTTCACCGAGCGGGCCTTGGATGCTCTGGTTGGCGCAGTGGAGCGCAGACGATGCATGCTGTTCCCGGAGAGTGGCAGGAGGCCTTTGACACGCGAGTTCAGAAGAGTGTGGAGGGAGGTGGCTCAGAGCGTCTCCTCCAGGAGCATGGTGCCCAGGACCCATGTTCAGTGCCGCAAAAAATTCAACGACCTCACTCGGGTCGTCAGGGTGAGTGGCTTTTTCTCAGTACCTCTCCATCCCTCCATCTCAACCTCACTATATGGCCAGAGGGTCTTAAAACCCCAATGCACAACACTCATGCAACACCTATGGCCCTTTCATCAAACACACACACACATTCCACACTTTGCATACAGTAAGGGCTATTCACCAATGGGAGGCACATCAGGCAAGACCATGGCTGCATATTGTAAGGGCTATTCACCTATGGGAGGCACATCAGGCAAGACCATGGCTGTATATTTACTCAGATGCTGTCCTTTTTCTTGCAGGCTAAGCTGGCTCATAATCCGAGACAGCAGCAACGGACGGGTGGAGGGCGGCTTCAGCTGCAACCCCTCAGCGATCTGGAGGAGCGCGTCCACAGGATTGTGGCAAGCCGGGTGATCGGTCCCGTCGCCACTGGGGACGCCGACGCCGTTGTGGACAGCAATGGTAAGGTCATCACCTTTTTGTCCTCTGTCCTTCCACTTGTCCCTCACAATACCAGCCTTTGACACTTTCAATCCAACTTGCTAACTCGCTGCACTTATTCCTCCCTTACTGCCACCCTGTCCTCACGCTAAAGCCACTCTTGTACCTCCCTGCTTTCAGATGGTGATTCACCAGCTGAGGAGATGGTCCCTGAAGCTGCCACTGGGAGTGATGCTGCAGCTGAGGAGGAAGAGGAAGCCGGAGCATCAGTGCCACCCTCTCCCGAGGAAGCCCATGGCCACACTGGGAACACGCCTTCCCCGGAGGGGAGCAGGGGGGAAGGGGCTGATGATGGTGAAGCTCCAGGACCCAGCGGGCTGCAGCAACGCCATGGGGGGGGGAGGGAAGAACGGGAGCCTTCTCCCCAGAGGGAGAGTATGCCAGACACTCCTACTGCAATGGACGCAGAGGAGGAGCGGCTGATTGCAGAAATGAACAGCCAGGCGGTGGGCATGCACACTGAGCTCATGGGTGCAGTGGGAAGGGTGCCCGAATGCATTGAGGCACTGGCAAGGAGTGTGGAGCACTTCGCTGTAGCACAGGCGGATGCCACACTAAAGCTTAGTGCTGCAATTCAGTCACTGGTTGCCAGGAACCCACCTGAGACTGCTCTCATGCAGACTCAGATTGAGGCCACGCGAGCACTGACTGCTGCCATCCTCGATGGTTCGTGCACATGTCCCCGGGGCTGTCACCGCGCCGCAGCAGGCCAGCAATCTGTTCTCCGGCAAATTGCTCCGGCTGCTGAAGTGCTGTCCCGTGGGAGTGCCAGTGTGTCGGGCGAGCAGGGAGTTGCTGTCCTCTCTCACGATGACAGCATTCCTGCTGCCAACACTGTCACTTCTCCACTGCACTTGCCACCGCCTGTAGGACAGACTGCTGCCGCCCATGCAGAGTTGGTGCAGTCTGCAGCCGGGCCCTCCAGGCCCAGAAGTGGTCGAGGCCGTCCTTCAGGGGCATCTGCAGTGTCAGAGTCTGACGAGCAGCAGCCTTCCACCAGCCTTGCTGCAGCCACTGAGGTCCCATTACGGAGGAGCAGTAGGGTTAGAAGGGGGGAAGTGCGCAAGGGAAGGAGATCACCCTCGAAGGGCAAAATGTAGGAGGTGTGCCAAAATGCTGGTCATTTTTTTATTAAAGGCCGAGGTTCATGGCCCAACTTTTGTTTAGTGTTTTGGACATTATCTGCAGGTTGTGAGAACCAGTTATGTTATTGACTGTTTTTTTGTGTTTATTTCTATGAGTTTGTCATGAGGAATTGACACACACAGAGTTTGTACAATAAATAAGTTTCTGTATTCAAAATATACATGGCTGGTGGTTGGAATTATTGGTGCCTTGGCCGGCTTAGGGGTTGCGTGCTGGGTTGATTCGTGTTTGTAGCAATGGCAGGGGCCCTAGAAGCGGCTTGCTATTAGTCGATGACGGACGGCCCTTGCAGTTTGACCTTTGTGGGCCGCCCTCCTGCCTTGGTGCTGCTGCTGATCATCGTCCTCGTCCTGTTCCTCCTCTTCCTCCTCCTCCTCTTGTGGTGCTGCAAGGCCTGGTGGCATTGGCTGCGTCCTGAGGATTGCCATGTTGTGCAACATGCAGCACACGACTACGAATTTCGAAACTTGCTCAGGCGAGTACTGCAGGGCTCCTCCGGAATGGTCCAGACAGCGGAATCGTTGTTTCAGCACGCCGATTGTGCGCTCAATAATGTTCCTGGTTGCTTGTTGGCTTTCCTGGTACCGCAGCTCAGCAGGGGTGATTGGCGCACGGAGCGGTGTCATCAGCCAGGTGCTCAATGCGTACCCCTTGTCCCCCAGAAGCCAACCAACTGGCTGATGCGGTGCCTCGAAAATTTCTGCCACAGTACTCTGGCGCAGGATGAAAGCATCGTGGCAGCTGCCCGGATAGTGGGCATTGACAGCGAGAATCACCTGTCTGTGGTCACAGACCAACTGCACATTCAAGGAATGGAACCCCTTTCTGTCCCGGAACTCCTCTGCATTCTCTCGCGGAGCACGCAAAGCCACATGCGTGCAGTCAATGGCGCCCTGCACCATGGGGAAGCCCGCTACCCTCGCAAAGCCCATAGCACGGTCATGCTGCTTGTCTGGGGTCATAGGGAAGGAGATGAAGTCTCGTCTCCTTGTGAAGAGGGCATTGGTGACCTGCCGGATGCAGCGATGCACCGCAAACTGGGAGATATTGGCGAGGTCCCCAACAGCAGCTTGGAATGAGCCAGTGGCGTAGAAGTTCAAAGCCACTGTGACCTTCACTGCCACCGACAGAGACGTCCTGGACCTCAGCTGAGGCTGCAGATCTGGCTGCAGCAGGTGGCAGAGCTCAGTGACCACCTCCTTGCTGAATCGCAGCCTTTGCAAACACAGCTCCTCGGACATATGGATGTAGGAGAGCTGTTCACGATATACCCTGGGAGGGTAAGCTCTCCTGTACATGCGCCTGATGGCCCTCCTCCGTCTGGCCATCATTGCCACTCTCTGTCTGCGTCTCACTATCCTCCGATTGAGCTGGAGCAGGACGACGCCCCCAATCATTGCAGCCCCCATATTCTCTTTGCCAGAAAAGTAATCAGGTACAGCAACTAAAGTAGCAGCAAAGTTAGGATGAACTAGGCCAAACTACCTCACAAAGCGTTGAGTCAATGTAGAAGTCTCTCTCTCTCTCTCTCCGAATCTCTCTCTCTCTCTCAGAACGAGTCGTGCATAAATGTCGACCACAGAAAAAGACAGGAAGAGGCCCCCTTTAAATAGCGCCACCCCCCCAGCCCCACACCGATTGATAACGTTCCAGTCTTCCGGTCGTTGGAAGCGCCAGGCGGTAAGGCAGGGGGCGCCACTCAATTTCCGCTCCGGGGCGCCCCAAGGGCGTTGCACCATGGAATGACGTCACAATCTGCTCGCGCAGGTGGTCGCAGCGGTAAGTTTTAGCGCCGCCGCACAATCTCAAGTTAAGTTCTCGAGCGGCGCAAACAGCTCTGCGCCCGGGCGTTAGCGCCTTAACGCCCCATTAGCGCCCTCTTAAGGCGCTAACGGGAGGCGCAACCAACTGAATTTTTCCCCCAAAGCCTTCAGGCTTGTTTTTTTAACGCTCTCAGACCTATATGAATTATTATTTACTATGACCATGTTTGATTTAAACGGTTGAGTTCTTTGCCTTCTACTTTTGTTTTTCTCCTTCTTATCTTTTGTTTTTATACTTGTTCCCTTTCCTCTGTCTCCCTGCTCAGGTTCCGTACCCCCTGCCACTTTAGTTAAACCCTCCCCAACAGCACTAGCAAACACTCCCCCGAGGACATCGGTCCCAGCCCTGCCCAGGTGCAGACCGTCCCGTTTGTACTGGTCCCACCTCCCCCAGAACCGGTTCCAATGTCCAAGGAATTTGAATCCCTCCCCCTTGCACCATTCCTCTAGCCACGTATTCTTTTGAAATATCCTCCTATTTCTACTCTGACTAGCACGTGGCACTGGTAGCAATCCTGAGATTACTACCTTTGAAAAGCTATTTTTTAATTTACCTCCTAACTCCCCATATTCTGCTTTTAGGACCTCATCCCGTTTTTTACCTATATCTTTGTTGCCTATGTGC
>JASTWF010002145.1:0-37015 GCA_030390025.1 Squalus acanthias | reverse complement strand
GGGGCTGCTATTCTCTATAATATACACAGGGGCTGCTATTCTCTATAATATACACAGGGGCTGCTATTCTCTATAATATACACAGGGGCTGCTATTCTCTATAATATACACAGGGGCTGCTATTCTCTATAATATACACAGGGGCTGCTATTCTCTATAATATACACAGGGGCTGCTATTCTCTATAATATACACAGGGGCTGCTATTCTCTATAATATACACAGGGGCTGCTATTCTCTATAATATACACAGGGGCTGCTATTCTCTATAATATACACAGGGGCTGCTATTCTCTATAATATACACAGGGGCTGCTATTCTCTATAATATACACAGGGGCTGCTATTCTCTATAATATACACAGGGGCTGCTATTCTCTATAATATACACAGGGGCTGCTATTCTCTATAATATACACAGGGGCTGCTATTCTCTATAATATACACAGGGGCTGCTATTCTCTATAATATACACAGGGGCTGCTATTCTCTATAATATACACAGGGGCTGCTATTCTCTATAATATACACAGGGGCTGCTATTCTCTATAATATACACAGGGGCTGCTATTCCTATAATATACACAGGGGCTGCTATTCTCTATAATATACACAGGGGCTGCTATTCTCTATAATATACACAGGGGCTGCTATTCTCTATAATATACACAGGGGCTGCTATTCTCTATAATATACACAGGGGCTGCTATTCTCTATAATATACACAGGGGCTGCTATTCTCTATAATATACACAGGGGCTGCTATTCCTATAATATACACAGGGGCTGCTATTCTCTATAATATACACAGGGGCTGCTATTCTCTATAATATACACAGGGGCTGCTATTCTCTATAATATACACAGGGGCTGCTATTCTCTATAATATACACAGGGGCTGCTATTCTCTATAATATACACAGGGGCTGCTATTCTCTATAATATACACAGGGGCTGCTATTCTCTATAATATACACAGGGGCTGCTATTCTCTATAATATACACAGGGGCTGCTATTCTCTATAATATACACAGGGGCTGCTATTCCCTATAATATACACAGGGGCTGCTATTCTCTATAATATACACAGGGGCTGCTATTCTCTATAATATACACAGGGGCTGCTATTCTCTATAATATACACAGGGGCTGCTATTCTCTATAATATACACAGGGGCTGCTATTCTCTATAATATACACAGGGGCTGCTATTCTCTATAATATACACAGGGGCTGCTATTCTCTATAATATACACAGGGGCTGCTATTCTCTATAATATACACAGGGGCTGCTATTCTCTATAATATACACAGGGGCTGCTATTCTCTATAATATACACAGGGGCTGCTATTCTCTATAATATACACAGGGGCTGCTATTCTCTATAATATACACAGGGGCTGCTATTCTCTATAATATACACAGGGGCTGCTATTCTCTATAATATACACAGGGGCTGCTATTCTCTATAATATACACAGGGGCTGCTATTCTCTATAATATACACAGGGGCTGCTATTCTCTATAATATACACAGGGGCTGCTATTCTCTATAATATACACAGGGGCTGCTATTCTCTATAATATACACAGGGGCTGCTATTCTCTATAATATACACAGGGGCTGCTATTCTCTATAATATACACAGGGGCTGCTATTCTCTATAATATACACAGGGGCTGCTATTCTCTATAATATACACAGGGGCTGCTATTCTCTATAATATACACAGGGGCTGCTATTCTCTATAATATACACAGGGGCTGCTATTCTCTATAATATACACAGGGGCTGCTATTCTCTATAATATACACAGGGGCTGCTATTCTCTATAATATACACAGGGGCTGCTATTCTCTATAATATACACAGGGGCTGCTATTCTCTATAATATACACAGGGGCTGCTATTCTCTATAATATACACAGGGGCTGCTATTCTCTATAATATACACAGGGGCTGCTATTCTCTATAATATACACAGGGGCTGCTATTCTCTATAATATACACAGGGGCTGCTATTCTCTATAATATACACAGGGGCTGCTATTCTCTATAATATACACAGGGGCTGCTATTCTCTATAATATACACAGGGGCTGCTATTCTCTATAATATACACAGGGGCTGCTATTCTCTATAATATACACAGGGGCTGCTATTCTCTATAATATACACAGGGGCTGCTATTCTCTATAATATACACAGGGGCTGCTATTCTCTATAATATACACAGGGGCTGCTATTCTCTATAATATACACAGGGGCTGCTATTCTCTATAATATACACAGGGGCTGCTATTCTCTATAATATACACAGGGGCTGCTATTCTCTATAATATACACAGGGGCTGCTATTCTCTATAATATACACAGGGGCTGCTATTCTCTATAATATACACAGGGGCTGCTATTCTCTATAATATACACAGGGGCTGCTATTCTCTATAATATACACAGGGGCTGCTATTCTCTATAATATACACAGGGGCTGCTATTCTCTATAATATACACAGGGGCTGCTATTCTCTATAATATACACAGGGGCTGCTATTCTCTATAATATACACAGGGGCTGCTATTCTCTATAATATACACAGGGGCTGCTATTCTCTATAATATACACAGGGGCTGCTATTCTCTATAATATACACAGGGCTGCTATTCTCTATAATATACACAGGGGCTGCTATTCTCTATAATATACACAGGGGCTGCTATTCTCTATAATATACACAGGGGCTGCTATTCTCTATAATATACACAGGGGCTGCTATTCTCTATAATATACACAGGGGCTGCTATTCTCTATAATATACACAGGGGCTGCTATTCTCTATAATATACACAGGGGCTGCTATTCTCTATAATATACACAGGGGCTGCTATTCTCTATAATATACACAGGGGCTGCTATTCTCTATAATATACACAGGGGCTGCTATTCTCTATAATATACACAGGGGCTGCTATTCTCTATAATATACACAGGGGCTGCTATTCTCTATAATATACACAGGGGCTGCTATTCTCTATAATATACACAGGGGCTGCTATTCTCTATAATATACACAGGGGCTGCTATTCTCTATAATATACACAGGGGCTGCTATTCTCTATAATATACACAGGGGCTGCTATTCTCTATAATATACACAGGGGCTGCTATTCTCTATAATATACACAGGGGCTGCTATTCTCTATAATATACACAGGGGCTGCTATTCTCTATAATATACACAGGGGCTGCTATTCTCTATAATATACACAGGGGCTGCTATTCTCTATAATATACACAGGGGCTGCTATTCTCTATAATATACACAGGGGCTGCTATTCTCTATAATATACACAGGGGCTGCTATTCTCTATAATATACACAGGGGCTGCTATTCTCTATAATATACACAGGGGCTGCTATTCTCTATAATATACACAGGGGCTGCTATTCTCTATAATATACACAGGGGCTGCTATTCTCTATAATATACACAGGGGCTGCTATTCTCTATAATATACACAGGGGCTGCTATTCTCTATAATATACACAGGGGCTGCTATTCTCTATAATATACACAGGGGCTGCTATTCTCTATAATATACACAGGGGCTGCTATTCTCTATAATATACACAGGGGCTGCTATTCTCTATAATATACACAGGGGCTGCTATTCTCTATAATATACACAGGGGCTGCTATTCTCTATAATATACACAGGGGCTGCTATTCTCTATAATATACACAGGGGCTGCTATTCTCTATAATATACACAGGGGCTGCTATTCTCTATAATATACACAGGGGCTGCTATTCTCTATAATATACACAGGGGCTGCTATTCTCTATAATATACACAGGGGCTGCTATTCTCTATAATATACACAGGGGCTGCTATTCTCTATAATATACACAGGGGCTGCTATTCTCTATAATATACACAGGGGCTGCTATTCTCTATAATATACACAGGGGCTGCTATTCTCTATAATATACACAGGGGCTGCTATTCTCTATAATATACACAGGGGCTGCTATTCTCTATAATATACACAGGGGCTGCTATTCTCTATAATATACACAGGGGCTGCTATTCTCTATAATATACACAGGGGCTGCTATTCTCTATAATATACACAGGGGCTGCTATTCTCTATAATATACACAGGGGCTGCTATTCTCTATAATATACACAGGGGCTGCTATTCTCTATAATATACACAGGGGCTGCTATTCTCTATAATATACACAGGGGCTGCTATTCTCTATAATATACACAGGGGCTGCTATTCTCTATAATATACACAGGGGCTGCTATTCTCTATAATATACACAGGGGCTGCTATTCTCTATAATATACACAGGGGCTGCTATTCTCTATAATATACACAGGGGCTGCTATTCTCTATAATATACACAGGGGCTGCTATTCTCTATAATATACACAGGGGCTGCTATTCTCTATAATATACACAGGGGCTGCTATTCTCTATAATATACACAGGGGCTGCTATTCTCTATAATATACACAGGGGCTGCTATTCTCTATAATATACACAGGGGCTGCTATTCTCTATAATATACACAGGGGCTGCTATTCTCTATAATATACACAGGGGCTGCTATTCTCTATAATATACACAGGGGCTGCTATTCTCTATAATATACACAGGGGCTGCTATTCTCTATAATATACACAGGGGCTGCTATTCTCTATAATATACACAGGGGCTGCTATTCTCTATAATATACACAGGGGCTGCTATTCTCTATAATATACACAGGGGCTGCTATTCTCTATAATATACACAGGGGCTGCTATTCTCTATAATATACACAGGGGCTGCTATTCTCTATAATATACACAGGGGCTGCTATTCTCTATAATATACACAGGGGCTGCTATTCTCTATAATATACACAGGGGCTGCTATTCTCTATAATATACACAGGGGCTGCTATTCTCTATAATATACACAGGGGCTGCTATTCTCTATAATATACACAGGGGCTGCTATTCTCTATAATATACACAGGGGCTGCTATTCTCTATAATATACACAGGGGCTGCTATTCTCTATAATATACACAGGGGCTGCTATTCTCTATAATATACACAGGGGCTGCTATTCTCTATAATATACACAGGGGCTGCTATTCTCTATAATATACACAGGGGCTGCTATTCTCTATAATATACACAGGGGCTGCTATTCTCTATAATATACACAGGGGCTGCTATTCTCTATAATATACACAGGGGCTGCTATTCTCTATAATATACACAGGGGCTGCTATTCTCTATAATATACACAGGGGCTGCTATTCTCTATAATATACACAGGGGCTGCTATTCTCTATAATATACACAGGGGCTGCTATTCTCTATAATATACACAGGGGCTGCTATTCTCTATAATATACACAGGGGCTGCTATTCTCTATAATATACACAGGGGCTGCTATTCTCTATAATATACACAGGGGCTGCTATTCTCTATAATATACACAGGGGCTGCTATTCTCTATAATATACACAGGGGCTGCTATTCTCTATAATATACACAGGGGCTGCTATTCTCTATAATATACACAGGGGCTGCTATTCTCTATAATATACACAGGGGCTGCTATTCTCTATAATATACACAGGGGCTGCTATTCTCTATAATATACACAGGGGCTGCTATTCTCTATAATATACACAGGGGCTGCTATTCTCTATAATATACACAGGGGCTGCTATTCTCTATAATATACACAGGGGCTGCTATTCTCTATAATATACACAGGGGCTGCTATTCTCTATAATATACACAGGGGCTGCTATTCTCTATAATATACACAGGGGCTGCTATTCTCTATAATATACACAGGGGCTGCTATTCTCTATAATATACACAGGGGCTGCTATTCTCTATAATATACACAGGGGCTGCTATTCTCTATAATATACACAGGGGCTGCTATTCTCTATAATATACACAGGGGCTGCTATTCTCTATAATATACACAGGGGCTGCTATTCTCTATAATATACACAGGGGCTGCTATTCTCTATAATATACACAGGGGCTGCTATTCTCTATAATATACACAGGGGCTGCTATTCTCTATAATATACACAGGGGCTGCTATTCTCTATAATATACACAGGGGCTGCTATTCTCTATAATATACACAGGGGCTGCTATTCTCTATAATATACACAGGGGCTGCTATTCTCTATAATATACACAGGGGCTGCTATTCTCTATAATATACACAGGGGCTGCTATTCTCTATAATATACACAGGGGCTGCTATTCTCTATAATATACACAGGGGCTGCTATTCTCTATAATATACACAGGGGCTGCTATTCTCTATAATATACACAGGGGCTGCTATTCTCTATAATATACACAGGGGCTGCTATTCTCTATAATATACACAGGGGCTGCTATTCTCTATAATATACACAGGGGCTGCTATTCTCTATAATATACACAGGGGCTGCTATTCTCTATAATATACACAGGGGCTGCTATTCTCTATAATATACACAGGGGCTGCTATTCTCTATAATATACACAGGGGCTGCTATTCTCTATAATATACACAGGGGCTGCTATTCTCTATAATATACACAGGGGCTGCTATTCTCTATAATATACACAGGGGCTGCTATTCTCTATAATATACACAGGGGCTGCTATTCTCTATAATATACACAGGGGCTGCTATTCTCTATAATATACACAGGGGCTGCTATTCTCTATAATATACACAGGGGCTGCTATTCTCTATAATATACACAGGGGCTGCTATTCTCTATAATATACACAGGGGCTGCTATTCTCTATAATATACACAGGGGCTGCTATTCTCTATAATATACACAGGGGCTGCTATTCTCTATAATATACACAGGGGCTGCTATTCTCTATAATATACACAGGGGCTGCTATTCTCTATAATATACACAGGGGCTGCTATTCTCTATAATATACACAGGGGCTGCTATTCTCTATAATATACACAGGGGCTGCTATTCTCTATAATATACACAGGGGCTGCTATTCTCTATAATATACACAGGGGCTGCTATTCTCTATAATATACACAGGGCTGCTATTCTCTATAATATACACAGGGGCTGCTATTCTCTATAATATACACAGGGGCTGCTATTCTCTATAATATACACAGGGGCTGCTATTCTCTATAATATACACAGGGGCTGCTATTCTCTATAATATACACAGGGGCTGCTATTCTCTATAATATACACAGGGGCTGCTATTCTCTATAATATACACAGGGGCTGCTATTCTCTATAATATACACAGGGGCTGCTATTCTCTATAATATACACAGGGGCTGCTATTCTCTATAATATACACAGGGGCTGCTATTCTCTATAATATACACAGGGGCTGCTATTCTCTATAATATACACAGGGGCTGCTATTCTCTATAATATACACAGGGGCTGCTATTCTCTATAATATACACAGGGGCTGCTATTCTCTATAATATACACAGGGGCTGCTATTCTCTATAATATACACAGGGGCTGCTATTCTCTATAATATACACAGGGGCTGCTATTCTCTATAATATACACAGGGGCTGCTATTCTCTATAATATACACAGGGGCTGCTATTCTCTATAATATACACAGGGGCTGCTATTCTCTATAATATACACAGGGGCTGCTATTCTCTATAATATACACAGGGGCTGCTATTCTCTATAATATACACAGGGGCTGCTATTCTCTATAATATACACAGGGGCTGCTATTCTCTATAATATACACAGGGGCTGCTATTCTCTATAATATACACAGGGGCTGCTATTCTCTATAATATACACAGGGGCTGCTATTCTCTATAATATACACAGGGGCTGCTATTCTCTATAATATACACAGGGGCTGCTATTCTCTATAATATACACAGGGGCTGCTATTCTCTATAATATACACAGGGGCTGCTATTCTCTATAATATACACAGGGGCTGCTATTCTCTATAATATACACAGGGGCTGCTATTCTCTATAATATACACAGGGGCTGCTATTCTCTATAATATACACAGGGGCTGCTATTCTCTATAATATACACAGGGGCTGCTATTCTCTATAATATACACAGGGGCTGCTATTCTCTATAATATACACAGGGGCTGCTATTCTCTATAATATACACAGGGGCTGCTATTCTCTATAATATACACAGGGGCTGCTATTCTCTATAATATACACAGGGGCTGCTATTCTCTATAATATACACAGGGGCTGCTATTCTCTATAATATACACAGGGGCTGCTATTCTCTATAATATACACAGGGGCTGCTATTCTCTATAATATACACAGGGGCTGCTATTCTCTATAATATACACAGGGGCTGCTATTCTCTATAATATACACAGGGGCTGCTATTCTCTATAATATACACAGGGGCTGCTATTCTCTATAATATACACAGGGGCTGCTATTCTCTATAATATACACAGGGGCTGCTATTCTCTATAATATACACAGGGGCTGCTATTCTCTATAATATACACAGGGGCTGCTATTCTCTATAATATACACAGGGGCTGCTATTCTCTATAATATACACAGGGGCTGCTATTCTCTATAATATACACAGGGGCTGCTATTCTCTATAATATACACAGGGGCTGCTATTCTCTATAATATACACAGGGGCTGCTATTCTCTATAATATACACAGGGGCTGCTATTCTCTATAATATACACAGGGGCTGCTATTCTCTATAATATACACAGGGGCTGCTATTCTCTATAATATACACAGGGGCTGCTATTCTCTATAATATACACAGGGGCTGCTATTCTCTATAATATACACAGGGGCTGCTATTCTCTATAATATACACAGGGGCTGCTATTCTCTATAATATACACAGGGGCTGCTATTCTCTATAATATACACAGGGGCTGCTATTCTCTATAATATACACAGGGGCTGCTATTCTCTATAATATACACAGGGGCTGCTATTCTCTATAATATACACAGGGGCTGCTATTCTCTATAATATACACAGGGGCTGCTATTCTCTATAATATACACAGGGGCTGCTATTCTCTATAATATACACAGGGGCTGCTATTCTCTATAATATACACAGGGGCTGCTATTCTCTATAATATACACAGGGGCTGCTATTCTCTATAATATACACAGGGGCTGCTATTCTCTATAATATACACAGGGGCTGCTATTCTCTATAATATACACAGGGGCTGCTATTCTCTATAATATACACAGGGGCTGCTATTCTCTATAATATACACAGGGGCTGCTATTCTCTATAATATACACAGGGGCTGCTATTCTCTATAATATACACAGGGGCTGCTATTCTCTATAATATACACAGGGGCTGCTATTCTCTATAATATACACAGGGGCTGCTATTCTCTATAATATACACAGGGGCTGCTATTCTCTATAATATACACAGGGGCTGCTATTCTCTATAATATACACAGGGGCTGCTATTCTCTATAATATACACAGGGGCTGCTATTCTCTATAATATACACAGGGGCTGCTATTCTCTATAATATACACAGGGGCTGCTATTCTCTATAATATACACAGGGGCTGCTATTCTCTATAATATACACAGGGGCTGCTATTCTCTATAATATACACAGGGGCTGCTATTCTCTATAATATACACAGGGGCTGCTATTCTCTATAATATACACAGGGGCTGCTATTCTCTATAATATACACAGGGGCTGCTATTCTCTATAATATACACAGGGGCTGCTATTCTCTATAATATACACAGGGGCTGCTATTCTCTATAATATACACAGGGGCTGCTATTCTCTATAATATACACAGGGGCTGCTATTCTCTATAATATACACAGGGGCTGCTATTCTCTATAATATACACAGGGGCTGCTATTCTCTATAATATACACAGGGGCTGCTATTCTCTATAATATACACAGGGGCTGCTATTCTCTATAATATACACAGGGGCTGCTATTCTCTATAATATACACAGGGGCTGCTATTCTCTATAATATACACAGGGGCTGCTATTCTCTATAATATACACAGGGGCTGCTATTCTCTATAATATACACAGGGGCTGCTATTCTCTATAATATACACAGGGGCTGCTATTCTCTATAATATACACAGGGGCTGCTATTCTCTATAATATACACAGGGGCTGCTATTCTCTATAATATACACAGGGGCTGCTATTCTCTATAATATACACAGGGGCTGCTATTCTCTATAATATACACAGGGGCTGCTATTCTCTATAATATACACAGGGGCTGCTATTCTCTATAATATACACAGGGGCTGCTATTCTCTATAATATACACAGGGGCTGCTATTCTCTATAATATACACAGGGGCTGCTATTCTCTATAATATACACAGGGGCTGCTATTCTCTATAATATACACAGGGGCTGCTATTCTCTATAATATACACAGGGGCTGCTATTCTCTATAATATACACAGGGGCTGCTATTCTCTATAATATACACAGGGGCTGCTATTCTCTATAATATACACAGGGGCTGCTATTCTCTATAATATACACAGGGGCTGCTATTCTCTATAATATACACAGGGGCTGCTATTCTCTATAATATACACAGGGGCTGCTATTCTCTATAATATACACAGGGGCTGCTATTCTCTATAATATACACAGGGGCTGCTATTCTCTATAATATACACAGGGGCTGCTATTCTCTATAATATACACAGGGGCTGCTATTCTCTATAATATACACAGGGGCTGCTATTCTCTATAATATACACAGGGGCTGCTATTCTCTATAATATACACAGGGGCTGCTATTCTCTATAATATACACAGGGGCTGCTATTCTCTATAATATACACAGGGGCTGCTATTCTCTATAATATACACAGGGGCTGCTATTCTCTATAATATACACAGGGGCTGCTATTCTCTATAATATACACAGGGGCTGCTATTCTCTATAATATACACAGGGGCTGCTATTCTCTATAATATACACAGGGGCTGCTATTCTCTATAATATACACAGGGGCTGCTATTCTCTATAATATACACAGGGGCTGCTATTCTCTATAATATACACAGGGGCTGCTATTCTCTATAATATACACAGGGGCTGCTATTCTCTATAATATACACAGGGGCTGCTATTCTCTATAATATACACAGGGGCTGCTATTCTCTATAATATACACAGGGGCTGCTATTCTCTATAATATACACAGGGGCTGCTATTCTCTATAATATACACAGGGGCTGCTATTCTCTATAATATACACAGGGGCTGCTATTCTCTATAATATACACAGGGGCTGCTATTCTCTATAATATACACAGGGGCTGCTATTCTCTATAATATACACAGGGGCTGCTATTCTCTATAATATACACAGGGGCTGCTATTCTCTATAATATACACAGGGGCTGCTATTCTCTATAATATACACAGGGGCTGCTATTCTCTATAATATACACAGGGGCTGCTATTCTCTATAATATACACAGGGGCTGCTATTCTCTATAATATACACAGGGGCTGCTATTCTCTATAATATACACAGGGGCTGCTATTCTCTATAATATACACAGGGGCTGCTATTCTCTATAATATACACAGGGGCTGCTATTCTCTATAATATACACAGGGGCTGCTATTCTCTATAATATACACAGGGGCTGCTATTCTCTATAATATACACAGGGGCTGCTATTCTCTATAATATACACAGGGGCTGCTATTCTCTATAATATACACAGGGGCTGCTATTCTCTATAATATACACAGGGGCTGCTATTCTCTATAATATACACAGGGGCTGCTATTCTCTATAATATACACAGGGGCTGCTATTCTCTATAATATACACAGGGGCTGCTATTCTCTATAATATACACAGGGGCTGCTATTCTCTATAATATACACAGGGGCTGCTATTCTCTATAATATACACAGGGGCTGCTATTCTCTATAATATACACAGGGGCTGCTATTCTCTATAATATACACAGGGGCTGCTATTCTCTATAATATACACAGGGGCTGCTATTCTCTATAATATACACAGGGGCTGCTATTCTCTATAATATACACAGGGGCTGCTATTCTCTATAATATACACAGGGGCTGCTATTCTCTATAATATACACAGGGGCTGCTATTCTCTATAATATACACAGGGGCTGCTATTCTCTATAATATACACAGGGGCTGCTATTCTCTATAATATACACAGGGGCTGCTATTCTCTATAATATACACAGGGGCTGCTATTCTCTATAATATACACAGGGGCTGCTATTCTCTATAATATACACAGGGGCTGCTATTCTCTATAATATACACAGGGGCTGCTATTCTCTATAATATACACAGGGGCTGCTATTCTCTATAATATACACAGGGGCTGCTATTCTCTATAATATACACAGGGGCTGCTATTCTCTATAATATACACAGGGGCTGCTATTCTCTATAATATACACAGGGGCTGCTATTCTCTATAATATACACAGGGGCTGCTATTCTCTATAATATACACAGGGGCTGCTATTCTCTATAATATACACAGGGGCTGCTATTCTCTATAATATACACAGGGGCTGCTATTCTCTATAATATACACAGGGGCTGCTATTCTCTATAATATACACAGGGGCTGCTATTCTCTATAATATACACAGGGGCTGCTATTCTCTATAATATACACAGGGGCTGCTATTCTCTATAATATACACAGGGGCTGCTATTCTCTATAATATACACAGGGGCTGCTATTCTCTATAATATACACAGGGGCTGCTATTCTCTATAATATACACAGGGGCTGCTATTCTCTATAATATACACAGGGGCTGCTATTCTCTATAATATACACAGGGGCTGCTATTCTCTATAATATACACAGGGGCTGCTATTCTCTATAATATACACAGGGGCTGCTATTCTCTATAATATACACAGGGGCTGCTATTCTCTATAATATACACAGGGGCTGCTATTCTCTATAATATACACAGGGGCTGCTATTCTCTATAATATACACAGGGGCTGCTATTCTCTATAATATACACAGGGGCTGCTATTCTCTATAATATACACAGGGGCTGCTATTCTCTATAATATACACAGGGGCTGCTATTCTCTATAATATACACAGGGGCTGCTATTCTCTATAATATACACAGGGGCTGCTATTCTCTATAATATACACAGGGGCTGCTATTCTCTATAATATACACAGGGGCTGCTATTCTCTATAATATACACAGGGGCTGCTATTCTCTATAATATACACAGGGGCTGCTATTCTCTATAATATACACAGGGGCTGCTATTCTCTATAATATACACAGGGGCTGCTATTCTCTATAATATACACAGGGGCTGCTATTCTCTATAATATACACAGGGGCTGCTATTCTCTATAATATACACAGGGGCTGCTATTCTCTATAATATACACAGGGGCTGCTATTCTCTATAATATACACAGGGGCTGCTATTCTCTATAATATACACAGGGGCTGCTATTCTCTATAATATACACAGGGGCTGCTATTCTCTATAATATACACAGGGGCTGCTATTCTCTATAATATACACAGGGGCTGCTATTCTCTATAATATACACAGGGGCTGCTATTCTCTATAATATACACAGGGGCTGCTATTCTCTATAATATACACAGGGGCTGCTATTCTCTATAATATACACAGGGGCTGCTATTCTCTATAATATACACAGGGGCTGCTATTCTCTATAATATACACAGGGGCTGCTATTCTCTATAATATACACAGGGGCTGCTATTCTCTATAATATACACAGGGGCTGCTATTCTCTATAATATACACAGGGGCTGCTATTCTCTATAATATACACAGGGGCTGCTATTCTCTATAATATACACAGGGGCTGCTATTCTCTATAATATACACAGGGGCTGCTATTCTCTATAATATACACAGGGGCTGCTATTCTCTATAATATACACAGGGGCTGCTATTCTCTATAATATACACAGGGGCTGCTATTCTCTATAATATACACAGGGGCTGCTATTCTCTATAATATACACAGGGGCTGCTATTCTCTATAATATACACAGGGGCTGCTATTCTCTATAATATACACAGGGGCTGCTATTCTCTATAATATACACAGGGGCTGCTATTCTCTATAATATACACAGGGGCTGCTATTCTCTATAATATACACAGGGGCTGCTATTCTCTATAATATACACAGGGGCTGCTATTCTCTATAATATACACAGGGGCTGCTATTCTCTATAATATACACAGGGGCTGCTATTCTCTATAATATACACAGGGGCTGCTATTCTCTATAATATACACAGGGGCTGCTATTCTCTATAATATACACAGGGGCTGCTATTCTCTATAATATACACAGGGGCTGCTATTCTCTATAATATACACAGGGGCTGCTATTCTCTATAATATACACAGGGGCTGCTATTCTCTATAATATACACAGGGGCTGCTATTCTCTATAATATACACAGGGGCTGCTATTCTCTATAATATACACAGGGGCTGCTATTCTCTATAATATACACAGGGGCTGCTATTCTCTATAATATACACAGGGGCTGCTATTCTCTATAATATACACAGGGGCTGCTATTCTCTATAATATACACAGGGGCTGCTATTCTCTATAATATACACAGGGGCTGCTATTCTCTATAATATACACAGGGGCTGCTATTCTCTATAATATACACAGGGGCTGCTATTCTCTATAATATACACAGGGGCTGCTATTCTCTATAATATACACAGGGGCTGCTATTCTCTATAATATACACAGGGGCTGCTATTCTCTATAATATACACAGGGGCTGCTATTCTCTATAATATACACAGGGGCTGCTATTCTCTATAATATACACAGGGGCTGCTATTCTCTATAATATACACAGGGGCTGCTATTCTCTATAATATACACAGGGGCTGCTATTCTCTATAATATACACAGGGGCTGCTATTCTCTATAATATACACAGGGGCTGCTATTCTCTATAATATACACAGGGGCTGCTATTCTCTATAATATACACAGGGGCTGCTATTCTCTATAATATACACAGGGGCTGCTATTCTCTATAATATACACAGGGGCTGCTATTCTCTATAATATACACAGGGGCTGCTATTCTCTATAATATACACAGGGGCTGCTATTCTCTATAATATACACAGGGGCTGCTATTCTCTATAATATACACAGGGGCTGCTATTCTCTATAATATACACAGGGGCTGCTATTCTCTATAATATACACAGGGGCTGCTATTCTCTATAATATACACAGGGGCTGCTATTCTCTATAATATACACAGGGGCTGCTATTCTCTATAATATACACAGGGGCTGCTATTCTCTATAATATACACAGGGGCTGCTATTCTCTATAATATACACAGGGGCTGCTATTCTCTATAATATACACAGGGGCTGCTATTCTCTATAATATACACAGGGGCTGCTATTCTCTATAATATACACAGGGGCTGCTATTCTCTATAATATACACAGGGGCTGCTATTCTCTATAATATACACAGGGGCTGCTATTCTCTATAATATACACAGGGGCTGCTATTCTCTATAATATACACAGGGGCTGCTATTCTCTATAATATACACAGGGGCTGCTATTCTCTATAATATACACAGGGGCTGCTATTCTCTATAATATACACAGGGGCTGCTATTCTCTATAATATACACAGGGGCTGCTATTCTCTATAATATACACAGGGGCTGCTATTCTCTATAATATACACAGGGGCTGCTATTCTCTATAATATACACAGGGGCTGCTATTCTCTATAATATACACAGGGGCTGCTATTCTCTATAATATACACAGGGGCTGCTATTCTCTATAATATACACAGGGGCTGCTATTCTCTATAATATACACAGGGGCTGCTATTCTCTATAATATACACAGGGGCTGCTATTCTCTATAATATACACAGGGGCTGCTATTCTCTATAATATACACAGGGGCTGCTATTCTCTATAATATACACAGGGGCTGCTATTCTCTATAATATACACAGGGGCTGCTATTCTCTATAATATACACAGGGGCTGCTATTCTCTATAATATACACAGGGGCTGCTATTCTCTATAATATACACAGGGGCTGCTATTCTCTATAATATACACAGGGGCTGCTATTCTCTATAATATACACAGGGGCTGCTATTCTCTATAATATACACAGGGGCTGCTATTCTCTATAATATACACAGGGGCTGCTATTCTCTATAATATACACAGGGGCTGCTATTCTCTATAATATACACAGGGGCTGCTATTCTCTATAATATACACAGGGGCTGCTATTCTCTATAATATACACAGGGGCTGCTATTCTCTATAATATACACAGGGGCTGCTATTCTCTATAATATACACAGGGGCTGCTATTCTCTATAATATACACAGGGGCTGCTATTCTCTATAATATACACAGGGGCTGCTATTCTCTATAATATACACAGGGGCTGCTATTCTCTATAATATACACAGGGGCTGCTATTCTCTATAATATACACAGGGGCTGCTATTCTCTATAATATACACAGGGGCTGCTATTCTCTATAATATACACAGGGGCTGCTATCTATAATATACACAGGGGCTGCTATTCTCTATAATATACACAGGGGCTGCTATTCTCTATAATATACACAGGGGCTGCTATTCTCTATAATATACACAGGGGCTGCTATTCTCTATAATATACACAGGGGCTGCTATTCTCTATAATATACACAGGGGCTGCTATTCTCTATAATATACACAGGGGCTGCTATTCTCTATAATATACACAGGGGCTGCTATTCTCTATAATATACACAGGGGCTGCTATTCTCTATAATATACACAGGGGCTGCTATTCTCTATAATATACACAGGGGCTGCTATTCTCTATAATATACACAGGGGCTGCTATTCTCTATAATATACACAGGGGCTGCTATTCTCTATAATATACACAGGGGCTGCTATTCTCTATAATATACACAGGGGCTGCTATTCTCTATAATATACACAGGGGCTGCTATTCTCTATAATATACACAGGGGCTGCTATTCTCTATAATATACACAGGGGCTGCTATTCTCTATAATATACACAGGGGCTGCTATTCTCTATAATATACACAGGGGCTGCTATTCTCTATAATATACACAGGGGCTGCTATTCTCTATAATATACACAGGGGCTGCTATTCTCTATAATATACACAGGGGCTGCTATTCTCTATAATATACACAGGGGCTGCTATTCTCTATAATATACACAGGGGCTGCTATTCTCTATAATATACACAGGGGCTGCTATTCTCTATAATATACACAGGGGCTGCTATTCTCTATAATATACACAGGGGCTGCTATTCTCTATAATATACACAGGGGCTGCTATTCTCTATAATATACACAGGGGCTGCTATTCTCTATAATATACACAGGGGCTGCTATTCTCTATAATATACACAGGGCTGCTATTCTCTATAATATACACAGGGGCTGCTATTCTCTATAATATACACAGGGGCTGCTATTCTCTATAATATACACAGGGGCTGCTATTCTCTATAATATACACAGGGGCTGCTATTCTCTATAATATACACAGGGGCTGCTATTCTCTATAATATACACAGGGGCTGCTATTCTCTATAATATACACAGGGGCTGCTATTCTCTATAATATACACAGGGGCTGCTATTCTCTATAATATACACAGGGGCTGCTATTCTCTATAATATACACAGGGGCTGCTATTCTCTATAATATACACAGGGGCTGCTATTCTCTATAATATACACAGGGGCTGCTATTCTCTATAATATACACAGGGGCTGCTATTCTCTATAATATACACAGGGGCTGCTATTCTCTATAATATACACAGGGGCTGCTATTCTCTATAATATACACAGGGGCTGCTATTCTCTATAATATACACAGGGGCTGCTATTCTCTATAATATACACAGGGGCTGCTATTCTCTATAATATACACAGGGGCTGCTATTCTCTATAATATACACAGGGGCTGCTATTCTCTATAATATACACAGGGGCTGCTATTCTCTATAATATACACAGGGGCTGCTATTCTCTATAATATACACAGGGGCTGCTATTCTCTATAATATACACAGGGGCTGCTATTCTCTATAATATACACAGGGGCTGCTATTCTCTATAATATACACAGGGGCTGCTATTCTCTATAATATACACAGGGGCTGCTATTCTCTATAATATACACAGGGGCTGCTATTCTCTATAATATACACAGGGGCTGCTATTCTCTATAATATACACAGGGGCTGCTATTCTCTATAATATACACAGGGGCTGCTATTCTCTATAATATACACAGGGGCTGCTATTCTCTATAATATACACAGGGGCTGCTATTCTCTATAATATACACAGGGGCTGCTATTCTCTATAATATACACAGGGGCTGCTATTCTCTATAATATACACAGGGGCTGCTATTCTCTATAATATACACAGGGGCTGCTATTCTCTATAATATACACAGGGGCTGCTATTCTCTATAATATACACAGGGGCTGCTATTCTCTATAATATACACAGGGGCTGCTATTCTCTATAATATACACAGGGGCTGCTATTCTCTATAATATACACAGGGGCTGCTATTCTCTATAATATACACAGGGGCTGCTATTCTCTATAATATACACAGGGGCTGCTATTCTCTATAATATACACAGGGGCTGCTATTCTCTATAATATACACAGGGGCTGCTATTCTCTATAATATACACAGGGGCTGCTATTCTCTATAATATACACAGGGGCTGCTATTCTCTATAATATACACAGGGGCTGCTATTCTCTATAATATACACAGGGGCTGCTATTCTCTATAATATACACAGGGGCTGCTATTCTCTATAATATACACAGGGGCTGCTATTCTCTATAATATACACAGGGGCTGCTATTCTCTATAATATACACAGGGGCTGCTATTCTCTATAATATACACAGGGGCTGCTATTCTCTATAATATACACAGGGGCTGCTATTCTCTATAATATACACAGGGGCTGCTATTCTCTATAATATACACAGGGGCTGCTATTCTCTATAATATACACAGGGCTGCTATTCTCTATAATATACACAGGGGCTGCTATTCTCTATAATATACACAGGGGCTGCTATTCTCTATAATATACACAGGGGCTGCTATTCTCTATAATATACACAGGGGCTGCTATTCTCTATAATATACACAGGGGCTGCTATTCTCTATAATATACACAGGGGCTGCTATTCTCTATAATATACACAGGGGCTGCTATTCTCTATAATATACACAGGGGCTGCTATTCTCTATAATATACACAGGGGCTGCTATTCTCTATAATATACACAGGGGCTGCTATTCTCTATAATATACACAGGGGCTGCTATTCTCTATAATATACACAGGGGCTGCTATTCTCTATAATATACACAGGGGCTGCTATTCTCTATAATATACACAGGGGCTGCTATTCTCTATAATATACACAGGGGCTGCTATTCTCTATAATATACACAGGGGCTGCTATTCTCTATAATATACACAGGGGCTGCTATTCTCTATAATATACACAGGGGCTGCTATTCTCTATAATATACACAGGGGCTGCTATTCTCTATAATATACACAGGGGCTGCTATTCTCTATAATATACACAGGGGCTGCTATTCTCTATAATATACACAGGGGCTGCTATTCTCTATAATATACACAGGGGCTGCTATTCTCTATAATATACACAGGGGCTGCTATTCTCTATAATATACACAGGGGCTGCTATTCTCTATAATATACACAGGGGCTGCTATTCTCTATAATATACACAGGGGCTGCTATTCTCTATAATATACACAGGGGCTGCTATTCTCTATAATATACACAGGGGCTGCTATTCTCTATAATATACACAGGGGCTGCTATTCTCTATAATATACACAGGGGCTGCTATTCTCTATAATATACACAGGGGCTGCTATTCTCTATAATATACACAGGGGCTGCTATTCTCTATAATATACACAGGGGCTGCTATTCTCTATAATATACACAGGGGCTGCTATTCTCTATAATATACACAGGGGCTGCTATTCTCTATAATATACACAGGGGCTGCTATTCTCTATAATATACACAGGGGCTGCTATTCTCTATAATATACACAGGGGCTGCTATTCTCTATAATATACACAGGGGCTGCTATTCTCTATAATATACACAGGGGCTGCTATTCTCTATAATATACACAGGGGCTGCTATTCTCTATAATATACACAGGGGCTGCTATTCTCTATAATATACACAGGGCTGCTATTCTCTATAATATACACAGGGGCTGCTATTCTCTATAATATACACAGGGGCTGCTATTCTCTATAATATACACAGGGGCTGCTATTCTCTATAATATACACAGGGGCTGCTATTCTCTATAATATACACAGGGGCTGCTATTCTCTATAATATACACAGGGGCTGCTATTCTCTATAATATACACAGGGGCTGCTATTCTCTATAATATACACAGGGGCTGCTATTCTCTATAATATACACAGGGGCTGCTATTCTCTATAATATACACAGGGGCTGCTATTCTCTATAATATACACAGGGGCTGCTATTCTCTATAATATACACAGGGGCTGCTATTCTCTATAATATACACAGGGGCTGCTATTCTCTATAATATACACAGGGGCTGCTATTCTCTATAATATACACAGGGGCTGCTATTCTCTATAATATACACAGGGGCTGCTATTCTCTATAATATACACAGGGGCTGCTATTCTCTATAATATACACAGGGGCTGCTATTCTCTATAATATACACAGGGGCTGCTATTCTCTATAATATACACAGGGGCTGCTATTCTCTATAATATACACAGGGGCTGCTATTCTCTATAATATACACAGGGGCTGCTATTCTCTATAATATACACAGGGGCTGCTATTCTCTATAATATACACAGGGGCTGCTATTCTCTATAATATACACAGGGGCTGCTATTCTCTATAATATACACAGGGGCTGCTATTCTCTATAATATACACAGGGGCTGCTATTCTCTATAATATACACAGGGGCTGCTATTCTCTATAATATACACAGGGGCTGCTATTCTCTATAATATACACAGGGGCTGCTATTCTCTATAATATACACAGGGGCTGCTATTCTCTATAATATACACAGGGGCTGCTATTCTCTATAATATACACAGGGGCTGCTATTCTCTATAATATACACAGGGGCTGCTATTCTCTATAATATACACAGGGGCTGCTATTCTCTATAATATACACAGGGGCTGCTATTCTCTATAATATACACAGGGGCTGCTATTCTCTATAATATACACAGGGCTGCTATTCTCTATAATATACACAGGGGCTGCTATTCTCTATAATATACACAGGGGCTGCTATTCTCTATAATATACACAGGGGCTGCTATTCTCTATAATATACACAGGGCTGCTATTCTCTATAATATACACAGGGGCTGCTATTCTCTATAATATACACAGGGGCTGCTATTCTCTATAATATACACAGGGGCTGCTATTCTCTATAATATACACAGGGGCTGCTATTCTCTATAATATACACAGGGGCTGCTATTCTCTATAATATACACAGGGGCTGCTATTCTCTATAATATACACAGGGGCTGCTATTCTCTATAATATACACAGGGGCTGCTATTCTCTATAATATACACAGGGGCTGCTATTCTCTATAATATACACAGGGGCTGCTATTCTCTATAATATACACAGGGGCTGCTATTCTCTATAATATACACAGGGGCTGCTATTCTCTATAATATACACAGGGGCTGCTATTCTCTATAATATACACAGGGGCTGCTATTCTCTATAATATACACAGGGGCTGCTATTCTCTATAATATACACAGGGCTGCTATTCTCTATAATATACACAGGGCTGCTATTCTCTATAATATACACAGGGGCTGCTATTCTCTATAATATACACAGGGGCTGCTATTCTCTATAATATACACAGGGGCTGCTATTCTCTATAATATACACAGGGGCTGCTATTCTCTATAATATACACAGGGGCTGCTATTCTCTATAATATACACAGGGGCTGCTATTCTCTATAATATACACAGGGGCTGCTATTCTCTATAATATACACAGGGGCTGCTATTCTCTATAATATACACAGGGGCTGCTATTCTCTATAATATACACAGGGGCTGCTATTCTCTATAATATACACAGGGGCTGCTATTCTCTATAATATACACAGGGGCTGCTATTCTCTATAATATACACAGGGGCTGCTATTCTCTATAATATACACAGGGGCTGCTATTCTCTATAATATACACAGGGGCTGCTATTCTCTATAATATACACAGGGGCTGCTATTCTCTATAATATACACAGGGGCTGCTATTCTCTATAATATACACAGGGGCTGCTATTCTCTATAATATACACAGGGGCTGCTATTCTCTATAATATACACAGGGGCTGCTATTCTCTATAATATACACAGGGGCTGCTATTCTCTATAATATACACAGGGGCTGCTATTCTCTATAATATACACAGGGGCTGCTATTCTCTATAATATACACAGGGGCTGCTATTCTCTATAATATACACAGGGGCTGCTATTCTCTATAATATACACAGGGGCTGCTATTCTCTATAATATACACAGGGGCTGCTATTCTCTATAATATACACAGGGGCTGCTATTCTCTATAATATACACAGGGGCTGCTATTCTCTATAATATACACAGGGGCTGCTATTCTCTATAATATACACAGGGGCTGCTATTCTCTATAATATACACAGGGGCTGCTATTCTCTATAATATACACAGGGGCTGCTATTCTCTATAATATACACAGGGGCTGCTATTCTCTATAATATACACAGGGGCTGCTATTCTCTATAATATACACAGGGGCTGCTATTCTCTATAATATACACAGGGGCTGCTATTCTCTATAATATACACAGGGGCTGCTATTCTCTATAATATACACAGGGGCTGCTATTCTCTATAATATACACAGGGGCTGCTATTCTCTATAATATACACAGGGGCTGCTATTCTCTATAATATACACAGGGGCTGCTATTCTCTATAATATACACAGGGGCTGCTATTCTCTATAATATACACAGGGGCTGCTATTCTCTATAATATACACAGGGGCTGCTATTCTCTATAATATACACAGGGGCTGCTATTCTCTATAATATACACAGGGGCTGCTATTCTCTATAATATACACAGGGGCTGCTATTCTCTATAATATACACAGGGGCTGCTATTCTCTATAATATACACAGGGGCTGCTATTCTCTATAATATACACAGGGCTGCTATTCTCTATAATATACACAGGGGCTGCTATTCTCTATAATATACACAGGGGCTGCTATTCTCTATAATATACACAGGGGCTGCTATTCTCTATAATATACACAGGGCTGCTATTCTCTATAATATACACAGGGGCTGCTATTCTCTATAATATACACAGGGGCTGCTATTCTCTATAATATACACAGGGGCTGCTATTCTCTATAATATACACAGGGGCTGCTATTCTCTATAATATACACAGGGGCTGCTATTCTCTATAATATACACAGGGGCTGCTATTCTCTATAATATACACAGGGGCTGCTATTCTCTATAATATACACAGGGGCTGCTATTCTCTATAATATACACAGGGGCTGCTATTCTCTATAATATACACAGGGGCTGCTATTCTCTATAATATACACAGGGGCTGCTATTCTCTATAATATACACAGGGGCTGCTATTCTCTATAATATACACAGGGGCTGCTATTCTCTATAATATACACAGGGGCTGCTATTCTCTATAATATACACAGGGGCTGCTATTCTCTATAATATACACAGGGGCTGCTATTCTCTATAATATACACAGGGGCTGCTATTCTCTATAATATACACAGGGGCTGCTATTCTCTATAATATACACAGGGGCTGCTATTCTCTATAATATACACAGGGGCTGCTATTCTCTATAATATACACAGGGGCTGCTATTCTCTATAATATACACAGGGGCTGCTATTCTCTATAATATACACAGGGGCTGCTATTCTCTATAATATACACAGGGGCTGCTATTCTCTATAATATACACAGGGGCTGCTATTCTCTATAATATACACAGGGGCTGCTATTCTCTATAATATACACAGGGGCTGCTATTCTCTATAATATACACAGGGGCTGCTATTCTCTATAATATACACAGGGGCTGCTATTCTCTATAATATACACAGGGCTGCTATTCTCTATAATATACACAGGGGCTGCTATTCTCTATAATATACACAGGGCTGCTATTCTCTATAATATACACAGGGGCTGCTATTCTCTATAATATACACAGGGGCTGCTATTCTCTATAATATACACAGGGCTGCTATTCTCTATAATATACACAGGGGCTGCTATTCTCTATAATATACACAGGGGCTGCTATTCTCTATAATATACACAGGGCCTGCTATTCTCTATAATATACACAGGGCTGCTATTCTCTATAATATACACAGGGCTGCTATTCTCTATAATATACACAGGGGCTGCTATTCTCTATAATATACACAGGGCTGCTATTCTCTCTAATATACACAGGGCTGCTATTCTCTATAATATACACAGGGGCTGCTATTCTCTATAATATACACAGGAGCTGCTATTCTCTATAATATACACAGGGCCTGCTATTCCCTATAATATACACAGGGCTGCTATTCTCTATAATATACACAGGGGCTGCTATTCTCTATAATATACACAGGGGCTGCTATTCTCTATAATATACACAGGGGCTGCTATTCTCTATAATATACACAGGGCTGCTATTCTCTATAATATACACAGGGGCTGCTATTCTCTATAATATACACAGGGGCTGCTATTCTCTATAATATACACAGGGGCTGCTATTCTCTATAATATACACAGGGGCTGCTATTCTCTATAATATACACAGGGGCTGCTATTCTCTATAATATACACAGGGCTGCTATTCTCTATAATATACACAGGGGCTGCTATTCTCTATAATATACACAGGGGCTGCTATTCTCTATAATATACACAGGGGCTGCTATTCTCTATAATATACACAGGGGCTGCTATTCTCTATAATATACACAGGGGCTGCTATTCTCTATAATATACACAGGGCTGCTATTCTCTATAATATACACAGGGGCTGCTATTCTCTATAATATACACAGGGGCTGCTATTCTCTATAATATACACAGGGGCTGCTATTCTCTATAATATACACAGGGGCTGCTATTCTCTATAATATACACAGGGGCTGCTATTCTCTATAATATACACAGGGGCTGCTATTCTCTATAATATACACAGGGGCTGCTATTCTCTATAATATACACAGGGGCTGCTATTCTCTATAATATACACAGGGCTGCTATTCTCTATAATATACACAGGGGCTGCTATTCTCTATAATATACACAGGGGCTGCTATTCTCTATAATATACACAGGGGCTGCTATTCTCTATAATATACACAGGGGCTGCTATTCTCTATAATATACACAGGGGCTGCTATTCTCTATAATATACACAGGGGCTGCTATTCTCTATAATATACACAGGGGCTGCTATTCTCTATAATATACACAGGGGCTGCTATTCTCTATAATATACACAGGGGCTGCTATTCTCTATAATATACACAGGGGCTGCTATTCTCTATAATATACACAGGGGCTGCTATTCTCTATAATATACACAGGGGCTGCTATTCTCTATAATATACACAGGGGCTGCTATTCTCTATAATATACACAGGGGCTGCTATTCTCTATAATATACACAGGGGCTGCTATTCTCTATAATATACACAGGGGCTGCTATTCTCTATAATATACACAGGGGCTGCTATTCTCTATAATATACACAGGGGCTGCTATTCTCTATAATATACACAGGGGCTGCTATTCTCTATAATATACACAGGGGCTGCTATTCTCTATAATATACACAGGGGCTGCTATTCTCTATAATATACACAGGGGCTGCTATTCTCTATAATATACACAGGGGCTGCTATTCTCTATAATATACACAGGGGCTGCTATTCTCTATAATATACACAGGGGCTGCTATTCTCTATAATATACACAGGGGCTGCTATTCTCTATAATATACACAGGGGCTGCTATTCTCTATAATATACACAGGGGCTGCTATTCTCTATAATATACACAGGGGCTGCTATTCTCTATAATATACACAGGGGCTGCTATTCTCTATAATATACACAGGGGCTGCTATTCTCTATAATATACACAGGGGCTGCTATTCTCTATAATATACACAGGGGCTGCTATTCTCTATAATATACACAGGGGCTGCTATTCTCTATAATATACACAGGGGCTGCTATTCTCTATAATATACACAGGGCTGCTATTCTCTATAATATACACAGGGGCTGCTATTCTCTATAATATACACAGGGGCTGCTATTCTCTATAATATACACAGGGGCTGCTATTCTCTATAATATACACAGGGCTGCTATTCTCTATAATATACACAGGGGCTGCTATTCTCTATAATATACACAGGGGCTGCTATTCTCTATAATATACACAGGGGCTGCTATTCTCTATAATATACACAGGGGCTGCTATTCTCTATAATATACACAGGGGCTGCTATTCTCTATAATATACACAGGGCTGCTATTCTCTATAATATACACAGGGGCTGCTATTCTCTATAATATACACAGGGGCTGCTATTCTCTATAATATACACAGGGGCTGCTATTCTCTATAATATACACAGGGGCTGCTATTCTCTATAATATACACAGGGGCTGCTATTCTCTATAATATACACAGGGGCTGCTATTCTCTATAATATACACAGGGGCTGCTATTCTCTATAATATACACAGGGCTGCTATTCTCTATAATATACACAGGGGCTGCTATTCTCTATAATATACACAGGGGCTGCTATTCTCTATAATATACACAGGGGCTGCTATTCTCTATAATATACACAGGGGCTGCTATTCTCTATAATATACACAGGGCTGCTATTCTCTATAATATACACAGGGGCTGCTATTCTCTATAATATACACAGGGGCTGCTATTCTCTATAATATACACAGGGGCTGCTATTCTCTATAATATACACAGGGGCTGCTATTCTCTATAATATACACAGGGGCTGCTATTCTCTATAATATACACAGGGGCTGCTATTCTCTATAATATACACAGGGGCTGCTATTCTCTATAATATACACAGGGGCTGCTATTCTCTATAATATACACAGGGGCTGCTATTCTCTATAATATACACAGGGGCTGCTATTCTCTATAATATACACAGGGGCTGCTATTCTCTATAATATACACAGGGGCTGCTATTCTCTATAATATACACAGGGGCTGCTATTCTCTATAATATACACAGGGCTGCTATTCTCTATAATATACACAGGGGCTGCTATTCTCTATAATATACACAGGGCTGCTATTCTCTATAATATACACAGGGGCTGCTATTCTCTATAATATACACAGGGGCTGCTATTCTCTATAATATACACAGGGGCTGCTATTCTCTATAATATACACAGGGGCTGCTATTCTCTATAATATACACAGGGGCTGCTATTCTCTATAATATACACAGGGGCTGCTATTCTCTATAATATACACAGGGGCTGCTATTCTCTATAATATACACAGGGGCTGCTATTCTCTATAATATACACAGGGGCTGCTATTCTCTATAATATACACAGGGGCTGCTATTCTCTATAATATACACAGGGGCTGCTATTCTCTATAATATACACAGGGGCTGCTATTCTCTATAATATACACAGGGGCTGCTATTCTCTATAATATACACAGGGGCTGCTATTCTCTATAATATACACAGGGGCTGCTATTCTCTATAATATACACAGGGGCTGCTATTCTCTATAATATACACAGGGGCTGCTATTCTCTATAATATACACAGGGGCTGCTATTCTCTATAATATACACAGGGGCTGCTATTCTCTATAATATACACAGGGGCTGCTATTCTCTATAATATACACAGGGGCTGCTATTCTCTATAATATACACAGGGGCTGCTATTCTCTATAATATACACAGGGGCTGCTATTCTCTATAATATACACAGGGGCTGCTATTCTCTATAATATACACAGGGGCTGCTATTCTCTATAATATACACAGGGGCTGCTATTCTCTATAATATACACAGGGGCTGCTATTCTCTATAATATACACAGGGGCTGCTATTCTCTATAATATACACAGGGGCTGCTATTCTCTATAATATACACAGGGGCTGCTATTCTCTATAATATACACAGGGGCTGCTATTCTCTATAATATACACAGGGGCTGCTATTCTCTATAATATACACAGGGGCTGCTATTCTCTATAATATACACAGGGGCTGCTATTCTCTATAATATACACAGGGGCTGCTATTCTCTATAATATACACAGGGGCTGCTATTCTCTATAATATACACAGGGGCTGCTATTCTCTATAATATACACAGGGGCTGCTATTCTCTATAATATACACAGGGGCTGCTATTCTCTATAATATACACAGGGGCTGCTATTCTCTATAATATACACAGGGGCTGCTATTCTCTATAATATACACAGGGGCTGCTATTCTCTATAATATACACAGGGGCTGCTATTCTCTATAATATACACAGGGGCTGCTATTCTCTATAATATACACAGGGGCTGCTATTCTCTATAATATACACAGGGCTGCTATTCTCTATAATATACACAGGGGCTGCTATTCTCTATAATATACACAGGGGCTGCTATTCTCTATAATATACACAGGGGCTGCTATTCTCTATAATATACACAGGGGCTGCTATTCTCTATAATATACACAGGGGCTGCTATTCTCTATAATATACACAGGGGCTGCTATTCTCTATAATATACACAGGGGCTGCTATTCTCTATAATATACACAGGGGCTGCTATTCTCTATAATATACACAGGGGCTGCTATTCTCTATAATATACACAGGGGCTGCTATTCTCTATAATATACACAGGGGCTGCTATTCTCTATAATATACACAGGGGCTGCTATTCTCTATAATATACACAGGGGCTGCTATTCTCTATAATATACACAGGGGCTGCTATTCTCTATAATATACACAGGGGCTGCTATTCTCTATAATATACACAGGGGCTGCTATTCTCTATAATATACACAGGGGCTGCTATTCTCTATAATATACACAGGGGCTGCTATTCTCTATAATATACACAGGGGCTGCTATTCTCTATAATATACACAGGGGCTGCTATTCTCTATAATATACACAGGGGCTGCTATTCTCTATAATATACACAGGGGCTGCTATTCTCTATAATATACACAGGGGCTGCTATTCTCTATAATATACACAGGGGCTGCTATTCTCTATAATATACACAGGGGCTGCTATTCTCTATAATATACACAGGGGCTGCTATTCTCTATAATATACACAGGGGCTGCTATTCTCTATAATATACACAGGGGCTGCTATTCTCTATAATATACACAGGGGCTGCTATTCTCTATAATATACACAGGGGCTGCTATTCTCTATAATATACACAGGGCTGCTATTCTCTATAATATACACAGGGGCTGCTATTCTCTATAATATACACAGGGGCTGCTATTCTCTATAATATACACAGGGGCTGCTATTCTCTATAATATACACAGGGGCTGCTATTCTCTATAATATACACAGGGGCTGCTATTCTCTATAATATACACAGGGGCTGCTATTCTCTATAATATACACAGGGGCTGCTATTCCTATAATATACACAGGGGCTGCTATTCTCTATAATATACACAGGGGCTGCTATTCTCTATAATATACACAGGGGCTGCTATTCTCTATAATATACACAGGGGCTGCTATTCTCTATAATATACACAGGGGCTGCTATTCTCTATAATATACACAGGGGCTGCTATTCTCTATAATATACACAGGGGCTGCTATTCTCTATAATATACACAGGGCTGCTATTCTCTATAATATACACAGGGGCTGCTATTCTCTATAATATACACAGGGGCTGCTATTCTCTATAATATACACAGGGGCTGCTATTCTCTATAATATACACAGGGGCTGCTATTCTCTATAATATACACAGGGGCTGCTATTCTCTATAATATACACAGGGGCTGCTATTCTCTATAATATACACAGGGGCTGCTATTCTCTATAATATACACAGGGGCTGCTATTCTCTATAATATACACAGGGGCTGCTATTCCCTATAATATACACAGGGGCTGCTATTCTCTATAATATACACAGGGACTGCTATTCTCTATAATATACACAGGGGCTGCTATTCTCTATAATATACACAGGGGCTGCTATTCTCTATAATATACACAGGGGCTGCTATTCTCTATAATATACACAGGGGCTGCTATTCTCTATAATATACACAGGGGCTGCTATTCTCTATAATATACACAGGGGCTGCTATTCTCTATAATATACACAGGGGCTGCTATTCTCTATAATATACACAGGGGCTGCTATTCCTATAATATACACAGGGGCTGCTATTCTCTATAATATACACAGGGCTGCTATTCTCTATAATATACACAGGGGCTGCTATTCTCTAATATACACAGGGGCTGCTATTCTCTAATATACACAGGGGCTGCTATTCTCTAATATACACAGGGGCTGCTATTCTCTAATATACACAGGGGCTGCTATTCTCTAATATACACAGGGGCTGCTATTCTATAATATACACAGGGGCTGCTATTCTCTAAATATACACAGGGGCTGCTATTCCCTATAATATACACAGGGGCTGCTATTCTCTATAATATACACAGGGGCTGCTATTCTTCTAATATACACAGGGGCTGCTATTCTCTATAATATACACAGGGGCTGCTATTCTCTATAATATACACAGGGGCTGCTATTCTCTATAATATACACAGGGGCTGCTATTCTCTATAATATACACAGGGGCTGCTATTCTCTATAATATACACAGGCTGCTATTCTCTATAATATACACAGGGGCTGCTATTCTCTATAATATACACAGGGGCTGCTATTCTCTATAATATACACAGGGGCTGCTATTCTCTATAATATACACAGGGGCTGCTATTCCTATAATATACACAGGGCTGCTATTCCCTATAATATACACAGGGGCTGCTATTCTCTATAATATACACAGGGGCTGCTATTCTCTATAATATACACAGGGGCTGCTATTCTCTATAATATACACAGGGGCTGCTATTCTCTATAATATACACAGGGGCTGCTATTCCCTATAATATACACAGGGGCTGCTATTCTCTATAATATACACAGGGGCTGCTATTCCCTATAATATACACAGGGGCTGCTATTCCCTATAATATACACAGGGGCTGCTATTCTCTATAATATACACAGGGGCTGCTATTCTCTATAATATACACAGGGGCTGCTATTCTCTATAATATACACAGGGGCTGCTATTCTCTATAATATACACAGGGGCTGCTATTCTCTATAATATACACAGGGGCTGCTATTCTCTATAATATACACAGGGGCTGCTATTCTCTATAATATACACAGGGGCTGCTATTCTCTATAATATACACAGGGGCTGCTATTCTCTATAATATACACAGGGGCTGCTATTCTCTATAATATACACAGGGGCTGCTATTCTCTATAATATACACAGGGGCTGCTATTCTCTATAATATACACAGGGGCTGCTATTCTCTAATATACACAGGGGCTGCTATTCTCTAATATACACAGGGGCTGCTATTCTCTAATATACACAGGGGCTGCTATTCTCTAATATACACAGGGGCTGCTATTCTCTAATATACACAGGGGCTGCTATTCTCTAATATACACAGGGGCTGCTATTCTCTAATATACACAGGGCTGCTATTCCCTATAATATACACAGGGGCTGCTATTCTCTATAATATACACAGGGGCTGCTATTCTCTAATATACACAGGGGCTGCTATTCCTATAATATACACAGGGGCTGCTATTCTCTATAATATACACAGGGGCTGCTATTCTCTATAATATACACAGGGGCTGCTATTCTCTATAATATACACAGGGGCTGCTATTCTCTATAATATACACAGGGGCTGCTATTCTCTATAATATACACAGGGGCTGCTATTCTCTATAATATACACAGGCTGCTATTCTCTAAATATACACAGGGGCTGCTATTCTCTATAATATACACAGGGGCTGCTATTCTCTATAATATACACAGGGGCTGCTATTCTCTATAATATACACAGGGGCTGCTATTCTCTATAATATACACAGGGGCTGCTATTCTCTATAATATACACAGGGGCTGCTATTCTCTATAATATACACAGGGGCTGCTATTCCTATAATATACACAGGGGCTGCTATTCTCTATAATATACACAGGGGCTGCTATTCTCTATAATATACACAGGGGCTGCTATTCTCTATAATATACACAGGGGCTGCTATTCTCTATAATATACACAGGGGCTGCTATTCTCTATAATATACACAGGGGCTGCTATTCTCTATAATATACACAGGGGCTGCTATTCTCTATAATATACACAGGGGCTGCTATTCTCTATAATATACACAGGGGCTGCTATTCTCTATAATATACACAGGGGCTGCTATTCTCTATAATATACACAGGGCTGCTATTCTCTATAATATACACAGGGGCTGCTATTCTCTATAATATACACAGGGGCTGCTATTCTCTATAATATACACAGGGGCTGCTATTCTCTATAATATACACAGGGGCTGCTATTCTCTATAATATACACAGGGGCTGCTATTCTCTATAATATACACAGGGGCTGCTATTCTCTATAATATACACAGGGGCTGCTATTCTCTATAATATACACAGGGGCTGCTATTCTCTATAATATACACAGGGGCTGCTATTCTCTATAATATACACAGGGGCTGCTATTCTCTATAATATACACAGGGGCTGCTATTCTCTATAATATACACAGGGCTGCTATTCTCTATAATATACACAGGGGCTGCTATTCTCTATAATATACACAGGGCTGCTATTCTCTATAATATACACAGGGGCTGCTATTCTCTATAATATACACAGGGGCTGCTATTCCTATAATATACACAGGGGCTGCTATTCCCTATAATATACACAGGGGCTGCTATTCTCTATAATATACACAGGGGCTGCTATTCTCTATAATATACACAGGGGCTGCTATTCTCTATAATATACACAGGGCTGCTATTCTCTATAATATACACAGGGGCTGCTATTCTCTATAATATACACAGGGGCTGCTATTCCCTATAATATACACAGGGGCTGCTATTCTCTATAATATACACAGGGGCTGCTATTCTCTATAATATACACAGGGGCTGCTATTCTCTATAATATACACAGGGGCTGCTATTCTCTATAATATACACAGGGGCTGCTATTCTATAATATACACAGGGGCTGCTATTCTCTATAATATACACAGGGGCTGCTATTCTCTATAATATACACAGGGGCTGCTATTCTCTATATACACAGGGGCTGCTATTCTCTATAATATACACAGGGGCTGCTATTCACTATAATATACACAGGGGCTGCTATTCTCTATAATATACACAGGGGCTGCTATTCTCTATAATATACACAGGGCTGCTATTCTCTATAATATACACAGGGGCTGCTATTCTCTATAATATACACAGGGGCTGCTATTCTCTATAATATACACAGGGGCTGCTATTCTCTATAATATACACAGGGGCTGCTATTCTCTATAATATACACAGGGCTGCTATTCTCTATAATATACACAGGGGCTGCTATTCTCTATAATATACACAGGGGCTGCTATTCTCTATAATATACACAGGGGCTGCTATTCTCTATAATATACACAGGGGCTGCTATTCTCTATAATATACACAGGGCTGCTATTCTCTATAATATACACAGGGGCTGCTATTCTCTGTAATATACACAGGGCTGCTATTGTCTATTATATACACAGGGACTGCTATTCTCTATAATATACACAGGGGCTGCTATTCTCTATAATATACACAGGGGCTGCTATTCTCTATAATATACACAGGGGCTGCTATTCTCTATAATATACACAGGGGCTGCTATTCTCTATAATATACACAGGGGCTGCTATTCTCTATAATATACACAGGGGCTGCTATTCCCTATAATATACACAGGGGCTGCTATTCTCTATAATATACACAGGGGCTGCTATTCTCTATAATATACACAGGGGCTGCTATTCTCTATAATATACACAGGGGCTGCTATTCTCTATAATATACACAGGGGCTGCTATTCTCTATAATATACACAGGGGCTGCTATTCTCTATAATATACACAGGGGCTGCTATTCTCTATAATATACACAGGGGCTGCTATTCTCTATAATATACACAGGGGCTGCTATTCTCTATAATATACACAGGGGCTGCTATTCTCTATAATATACACAGGGGCTGCTATTCCTATAATATACACAGGGCTGCTATTCTCTATAATATACACAGGGGCTGCTATTCTCTATAATATACACAGGGGCTGCTATTCTCTATAATATACACAGGGGCTGCTATTCTCTATAATATACACAGGGGCTGCTATTCTCTATAATATACACAGGGGCTGCTATTCTCTATAATATACACAGGGGCTGCTATTCTCTATAATATACACAGGGGCTGCTATTCTCTATAATATACACAGGGGCTGCTATTCTCTATAATATACACAGGGGCTGCTATTCTCTATAATATACACAGGGGCTGCTATTCTCTATAATATACACAAGGGCTGCTATTCTATAATATACACAGGGCTGCTATTCTCTATAATATACACAGGGGCTGCTATTCTCTATAATATACACAGGGGCTGCTATTCTCTAAATATACACAGCTGCTATTCTCTATAATATACACAGGGGCTGCTATTCTCTATAATATACACAGGGCTGCTATTCTCTAATAATACACAGGGGCTGCTATTCTCTATAATATACACAGGGGCTGCTATTCTCTATAATATACACAGGGGCTGCTATTCTCTATAATATACACAGGGGCTGCTATTCTCTATAATATACACAGGGGCTGCTATTCTCTATAATATACACAGGGGCTGCTATTCTCTATAATATACACAGGGGCTGCTATTCTCTATAATATACACAGGGGCTGCTATTCTCTATAATATACACAGGGGCTGCTATTCTCTATAATATACACAGGGGCTGCTATTCTCTATAATATACACAGGGGCTGCTATTCTCTATAATATACACAGGGGCTGCTATTCTCTATAATATACACAGGGGCTGCTATTCTCTATAATATACACAGGGGCTGCTATTCTCTATAATATACACAGGGGCTGCTATTCTCTATAATATACACAGGGGCTGCTATTCTCTATAATATACACAGGGGCTGCTATTCTCTATAATATACACAGGGGCTGCTATTCTCTATAATATACACAGGGGCTGCTATTCTCTATAATATACACAGGGGCTGCTATTCTCTATAATATACACAGGGGCTGCTATTCTCTATAATATACACAGGGGCTGCTATTCTCTATAATATACACAGGGGCTGCTATTTTCCTATAAATACACAGGGGCTGCTATTCTCTATAATATACACAGGGGCTGCTATTCTCTATAATATACACAGGGCTGCTATTCTCTATAATATACACAGGGGCTGCTATTCTCTATAATATACACAGGGCTGCTATTCCTATAATATACACAGGGGCTGCTATTCTCTATAATATACACAGGGCTGCTATTCTCTATAATATACACAGGGGCTGCTATTCTCTATAATATACACAGGGGCTGCTATTCTCTATAATATACACAGGGCTGCTATTCTCTATAATATACACAGGGGCTGCTATTCTCTATAATATACACAGGGCTGCTATTCTCTATAATATACACAGGGGCTGCTATTCCCTATAATATACACAGGGGCTGCTATCCTATAATATACACAGGGCTGCTATTCTCTATAATATACACAGGGCTGCTATTCTCTATAATATACACAGGGGCTGCTATTCTCTATAATATACACAGGGCTGCTATTCCCTATAATATACACAGGGGCTGCTATTCTCTATAATATACACAGGGGCTGCTATTCTCTATAATATACACAGGGCTGCTATTCTCTATAATATACACAGGGGCTATATTCTCTATAATATACACAGGGGCTGCTATTCCCTATAAAATACACAGGGGCTGCTATTCTCTATAATATACACAGGGCTGCTATTCTCTATAATATACACAGGGGCTGCTATTCTCTATAATATACACAGGGCTGCTATTCTCTATAATATACACAGGGGCTGCTATTCCCTATAATATACACAGGGCTGCTATTCTCTATAATATACACAGGGGCTGCTATTCCTCTCTAAAATACACACAGGGCTGCTATTCTCTATAATATACACAGGAGCTGCTATTCTCTATAATATACACAGGGCTGCTATTCCCTATAATATACACAGGGCTGCTATTCTCTATAATATACACAGGGGCTGCTATTCTCTATAATAACACAGGGCTGCTAT
>JASTWF010002144.1:0-37155 GCA_030390025.1 Squalus acanthias | reverse complement strand
CCCCCCCCCCCCTCGCTCTCTCCTGTGGTTCTCGGGTCTTTACATCCGGGCGCTGCTTCTGCTGCAGCGCTGAGTCGCGGGGCGGGGCCGGGGGTGTAAACCCTGGAGTGACAGCAGATTCCATGAACACAACCCAGAGCCCGAGCGGGCAGTTTAATAAGGAAAGTCTTTGAATAAATCACAGCAAGAAACTAAATCACTGACTGTGTTATTTTAACTTTCCCCCAGCTCCAGCCTCTCTGACTCTGGATCCGAAAACAGCGAATCCCCGGCTCATCCTGTCTGAGGACCGGACCAGTGTGAGACTCGGAGACAAACAGCAGCCGCTCCCTCACACCCCGGAGAGGTTTGATCCTTGGCCCTTTGTCCTGGGATCGGAGGGATTCACATCAGGGAGACACTACTGGGAGGTGAAGGTGGGGAACAAGACTCAGTGGGCTGTGGGAGTGGTCCGAGACTCTGTCGGGAGGAAAGGGGAAATCGACCCGAGACCCGAGACCGGATACTGGACTGTGGGGCTGAGACCCGGAAGTGACTATGTTGCCGGCACCCCCCCCTCACTGACCCACCTCACCCCGAGTGTGAAGCCCCGGATGATCGGGGTGTACCTGGACTATGAGGGCGGACAGGTGTCATTTTACAATGCGGACAACATGTCCCATCTCCACACTTTCACCGACACTTTCACTGAGAGAATCTTTCCCTTCTTCTATCCGGGATGGTATGTCGACGGGAAAAACTCCGCCCCGCTGACAATCTGCGGGGTTAAAGGTCACTAATAGGTCCATCCCATAATTTCACCCTGCCTCCTGCCAGCTGCAAACTGATGGGCGTCGGTCTCAGTCACAGGTGGTGCGGATGGTCCAAATGTCACCTGAGGTCAGGGCGGCTACAACCGACTGACAATGTCTTGTTGGTGAGATTTGTTTGTTTCATCGGTGCAGGGGAACAAACTCGTGGCAACTGCTCCAGAGACTCCTGTAAAATTAAATAAAAACCTCAAGAACATCGAGAATCATCGGGGCCCAGAGACAGAGGGGAATTAAAACACGGGCAGAAATACACCAAGGGAACCACAGACTCCAGCTGGGAAGTTAAAGGTAAAGAGGGGCAGGGGAGAGGAACTAGGGGGAGATAGAACACCAGTGGGAAGGACATGACAAAGGGACCATCCGAGACACGACAAATTAAATAATACCCGAGGGAAGGAAAAAGTAAAAGGGGCACCAGATAGAAGTGAAATCAAAAGGGAACAGGTGGGAGTATCAGAAACATGGGAAAACCCAGGGGATGGAAATGATCAGAACATTCAAGCGTGTGGGGTGTTTAGAATAGAGAGTGGACAAGGTCATCACCTGTGGAGAGAGAAGACAGGTTAACATTCCGGGAATACACCCTGCATCGGAACTGAGAACTGAAAGGTCAGCAAGGGCCTCTAATAATTAGAGCCAGATCTTTCAGGAGTGAAATTAAGAAACACTTCTTTACACAAAGGGTGGTGGAAGTTTGGAACTCTCTTCCGCAAACTGCAGTTGCTGCTGGGTCAATTGTTATATTTAAATCTGTGATTGATTTTTGTTAACCAAAGATATTAAGGGATATGGGCCAAAGGCGTGTGTCTGGAGTTAGGTCACAGATCCGCCATGATCTCATTGAATGGCGGAACAGGCTAGAGGGGCTGAATGTCTCTTCCTGTTCCTATCCTGAACTAATGTGGCTGATTTTAAGAGCCCCCGCCTGGTGTAAGCGGAGTGAGAGTCGCCTGGAAATGGCACTAAAGTTTACACTGGAGCTTCAGCCATCGCCACCTTGGGCAGGGTCCTGAGATGGGCAGCGGGAACGCCCGCCTGTTTCAGGGGGAAACCTTGTCATTTACAAACCGGGGTCCCGTGAAGTACAGAGGACCCGGATTGTAATTTTCAGATACAAATGGGCGGAGTGTGGGCGCGTTGAGCGACCGAACCAGCTGCTCTTCAAACACCCGCTGGAGGCCGCTCTGAAATCAGACAAAGTTTCTTTTATTTTTTTGAACACATCTCTCTCTCTCTGTCGATCCTAAAATCTACAGATTAAAAAAAACATATTCCGGACTTCATTTAACCATTACTTTCTGATTTACTTCATTTTGTTCACAAATATTTTCAACCTTCCTCATGTTCTGCCCCCTTCAAGTACGTTTCTTATTCTTTCTTCATAGAAGTGCGAACATTCCATGTTGAAAGTTTCTTCTGGATTGTTTTTTATTCGTTCCTGGGATGTGGGGGTCGCTGGCAAGGCCAGCATTTACTGCCCATCCCTAATTGCCCTGAAGAAGGTGTTGCTGAGCCGCCTTCTTCAAACGCTGCAGTCTGTGTGGTGAAGGTTCTCCCACAGTGTTGTTCGGGAGGGAGTTCCCGGATTTTGACACAGCGACAATGAAGGAACGGCCGATATATTTCCAAGTCAGGATGGTGTGGAACTTGGAGTGGAACTTGGAGGTGGTGGTGTTCCCATGCGCCTGCTGCCCTTGTCCTTCTAGGCGGTAGAGATCACGGGTTTGGGAGGTGCTGTTGAAGAGGCCTTGGCGAGTTTCTGCAGTGCATCTTGTACATAAGAACATAAGAAGAGCAGGAGTCGGCCATACGGCCCCTCGAGCCTGCTCCGCCATTCAATAACATGGCTGATCATCAACCTCAACTCCACTTTCCCGCCCATCTCCATATCACTTGATTCCCCTAGAGTCCAAAAATCTACCTATCTCAGCCTTGAATATACTCAAAGATTCAGCATTTACAGCCCTCTGGGCAGAGAGTTCCAAAGATTCACAACCCTCTGAGTGAAGAAATTCCTCCTCATCCAAGTCTTAAATGGCCTACCCCTTATCCGGAGACTATGCCCCCTAGTTCTAGACACTCCAGCCAGGGGAAACAACCTCTCTGCAGCTACCCTGTCAATCCCCTTCAGAATCTTGTATGTTTCAATGAGATCACCTCTCATTCTTCTAAACTCCAGAGAGTATAGGCCCGTTCTGCACAATCTCTCATCATAGGACAGCCCTCTCATCCCAGGAATCAATCTAGTGAACCTTCGTTGCACCGCCTCCAAGGCAAGTATATCCTTCCTTAGATAAGGAGACCAGAACTGTGCACAGTACTCCAGGTGTAGTCTCACCAAGGCCCTTTACAATTGTAGCAAGACTTCCTTCCTCTTATACTCCAACCCCCTTGCAATAAAGGCCAGCATGCCATTTGCCTTCCTTATTGCTTGCTGTACCTGCATGCTAGCTTTTTGTGTTTCTTGCACGAGGACACCCAAATCTCTCTGAACACCAGCATTTGAAAGTTTCTCACCATTTAAAAAATATTCTGTTTTTCTATTCTTCCTACCAAAGTGAATAACCTCACATTTCCCTACATTATACTCCATCTGCCACCTTACTGCCCACTCACTTAGTCTATCTATATCCCTTTGCAGCCTCTTTGTGTTCTCCTCACAGCTTACTGTCCCACCTAGCTTTGTACCATCAGCAAACTTGGATACATTACACTCAGTCCCTTCATCTAGGTCATTAATATAGATTGTAAATAGCTGAGGCCCCAACGCTGATCCTTGCGGCACCCCACTAGTTACAGCCTGCCAACCTGAAAAAGATCAGTTTATCCCTACTCTCTGTTTTCTGTCCGTTACCCAATCCTCTATCCATGCTACTAAATTACCCCCAACCCCATGAGCCCTAATCTTGTGTAATAATCTTTTATGTGGCACCTTATCAAATGCCTTTTTGAAATCCAAATACATCATATCCACTGGTTCCCCTTTATCTACCCTGCTCATTATATCCTCAAAAAACTCTAATAAATTTGTCAAACATGATTTCCCTTTCATAAAACCATGTTGACTCTGCCTAATAATGTTATGATTTTCTAAGTGACTTGTTAGCACTTCCTTAACAATGGATTCCAGGATTTTCCCGACGACTGATGTCAGGCTAACTGGCCTGTCGTTCCCTGTTTTTTCTCACCCTCCTTTCTTGAATAGCGGTGTTACATTTGTGACCTTCCAATCCGCTGGGACCTCTCCAGAATCTGGGAAATTTTGCAAGATCAAAACCAATGCATCCACTATTCTCTTCAGCCACCTCTTTTAGAACCCTAGGATGTCGGCCGTCAGGTCCAGGGAATTTGTCAGCTTTTAGTCCCATAAGTTTCTTTAGTACTTTTTCTCTATTTATATTAATTACGTTAAATTCCTCACCCTCATTGGACCCTTGCTTCCCCACCATTTTTGGTGTGCTTTTTGTGTCTTCTACTTTGAAGACAGATACAAAATATTTATTTAACGTTTCTGCCTATTCCTTATGCCCCATAATTTCTCCTGTCTCAGTTTCTAAGGGACCAACGTTTACTTTTGCTACTCTTTTGCTTTTTACATACTTGTAGAAACTCTTACAATCTGCTTTTATATTTCTTGCTAGTTTTCTCTCATTCTATTTTTTTCCCTTTTTTCAATTTTTTGGTCAATTTTTGCTGGTTTCTGAAACTCTCCCAATCCTCAGGCTATTATTCTTTGCAACATTATAAGCTGCTTCTTTCAATCTAATGCTATCCTTAACTTCTTTAGCCACGGTTGGATCACTTTTCCCGTGGAGTTTTTGTGCCCCTTGTTATTCCTTATCTCCACCATACTGTTTCTACTTCCTGATCTTCCAAGCCGAGATCCTTTCTCGCTACTGTCCTTATGTCATCCTTTATTACCAGGGCTACTCCCCCTCCTTTTCCAGTCTGCCTGTCTTTTCATGCATTCAGATAAAGAGCCTTTAATTTAATTTTTTTACCATTATTCCCTGCTTTGACCTTATTCTCTGCTGCACTGCTACCATTAAACTCTCTGTCCCTTCCTGTCACACTCTGCTTATTTTTACCCAAATCGCTACACTGCTCTTTGGCCTTGACATTTCCATTTAGATTTCTAAATTTCCCCTCACCTGACCCCTCCTCCTTTTTTTTTTAGTTTAAAGCCCTATCTACAGCCCTAGATATTCAATTCGCCAGGACGCTGGTCCCAGCCCGGTTTAAGTGGAGCCACTCCCGATGGAACAGCTCCCTCTTTCCCCAGTAGTGGTGCCAGTGCCCCATGAATTGAAAACCTTTTTCCTACACCACTCTTTGAGCCACGCATTTAACTCTCTGATCAGCTTGACCCTATGCCAATTTGTGCGTGGCTCAGGCAGTAATCCAGAAATTATTACCCTTGTGGTTCTGCTTATTAATTTAGACCCTAGCTCCGCAAACTCCCTCAGCAGAACCTCATTCTTAGTTCTACCTATGCCGTTGGTTCCTACATTGACCACGACAACTGGATCCTCCCCTCCCACTCCCAAGTTCTTCTCCAGCCGCGAGGAGATATCCTTAACCCTGGCACCGGGCAGGCAACACAGCCTTCGGGACTCTCTTTCACAGCTGCAGAGAACAGTATCTATCCCCCTGACTATACTGTCCCCTACTACACCACATTCCTTCCTCCTCCCCACTCTTGGATGGCCCCCTGTACCACAGTGCCGTGGTCAGTTTCCCCATCCTCCCTGCAGTCCTTTTCCTCATCCGTACAGGTAGAAAGTACCTCGTACCTGTTGGACAAGGTCCAGGGCTGAGGCTCCTCCATCACTACCTCCTAGGTCCCCCTACCTTCCTGACTCGCAGTCACACCCTTCTGTCCCTGACCACTGACGAGCTCTAAAGTACTACTTAACCTAAAGGGTGTGACTCCCTCCTGGAGCAAAGTGTCCAGGTAACTCTCCCCCTCCCTGATGCATCGCAATGTCTGCAGCTCGTACTCCAGCTCAACAATTCTGAGTCGAAGTTCCTGTAGTTGCAGACACTTACTGCAGATGTGATTGCTCAGGATCGCAAAGCTCTCCACAAACTCCCATATGCTGCAGTTACGACACACCACCTGCCCTGTCATCTCTAACCTTGTTTTATTTATTCATCAATTAGTAGATGGTACACACTTGTAAGATCTGAATGATCTGAGTTCTTGGACAAGACACCAATAGGCAGCAGCCAGTATGTTTGAGTAATAGATCAAGATTTATTAAGCATACAGCGTAATATACTTAATATTAGGCGATAGTTTTAACGAGTCGCTCGCAGCCCTTGGTCTCTGGAACCTCTCGGACACAGATGACGTCGTCTTAAGTCTGTTCCTTTGTTCTCGCAGTAACTCTGTGTAAAGTTGTTCTTTGAGTATTGAGGTTTTAACCCTTTTCTTATCAAGAGTTCGTTTGGCCAGTGTCCATATATGGTCTTTAACAAAATCACCTTTTATAATTGGTTCTAATGGTCAGAATACCATTGTCACTCAGACTAAGGTAGCATCCCGCCTTTCCAGTATGTTTCCACCAATTTTGCCATGTTCAGTGTTATCTTGTTTATAGTTTTTCACCCCATTGGAATTTATTTATCTCTTTCATTTCTAGCTTCCCTGGTACAAGGCCTTTATACCAAGGGCCCATATCAGCACTGTTTCACTAGTCTTGAGGTATCCAAACTATCTCACTTTAATCTACCAGATAAATACCTTATCTCCATGATCTCTCTCATTTTATGTCCTTATACTAATTATTTTTAAAATATCGTTGCAATTCGTTTTGTTAAGCGAATTCTAAGTTCTATACAGCATTATAATATGTTATTTAATGATTTAACCTTCACTCACAGTCTGTGGCTGTTTGTTATCAAAACTTAGTCAAAACTGCTTTTGACTGTCTGCAGCTACAATTTGAACAAGTCTCAACTTTTTAGTTACCCAGGAGTAATTATGGGTAATATTATTGTCAATGGCTACACTTGAATTTATATGTATATGATTCTCATCTCCTAAATATCTCTAAATATCAGCCTTTCGTACACACTGTAGTCACGGCGCGCCGGTGGTGGAGGGAGTGAATGTTTAAGGTGGTGGGTGGGGGGCCAATCAAGCGGGCTGCTTTGTGCTGGATGGTGTCGAGCTTCTTGAGTGGTGTTGGAGCTGCACTCATCCAGGCAAGTGGAGAGTATTCCATCACACTCCTGACTTGCGCCTTGTAGGTGGTGGAAAGGCTTTGGGGAGTCAGGAGGTGATCGAAAGTGATTTGACCAAATCAGTTGTGAATATCCTTGTGCATTATTTTTTCAGTTTTAAGCCATGAAACAACCCACTGTGACAGGTTAATGATTCAGATCAGTGTTTCTTACTAATGAATTGAATAAATTGGTTGATTGCTTTTAAAAAATGTGATTATTTGATTGTTGCATTATATAATTCATGAATCAGACACATTACATACTTCCATTTCATTTATTTTCTTATTTGAAGTCAGTATGAATAATATTTACATTCTTATACTCTTGTCGAGTATTCTTAAGGTGAGCTCACTTATTGAGGATTTTACGGGTTAAGAAAACAGGAAAGGCCCTCCGTACCAGGGTTGAGAATGTCCATTACAGGTCTCCACACTCTATACTGGGTGGGTCCTTTAAATGCTCCCAGAGACAGGCTGCCTTCCGCTATGTTTGGCTGATAGTCGTCTTCACTAATAATGTAAACATGAAATATTGAACAACAGAAAATAAAACCAGCTCTTCAATATCCTACTTTATAATGATGTTCAGTTATTTTTGGAGAGCGTGTTGTACCTCTGCTCCTCGGGCGTACTCTCCTGAAATAGACAGAAACACAAATGTTAACACACAGCAGACCGCTGGCAGAGCTCAAACAGACTAAACAAGGCTCGACTTTGCAGCATGAAAGAGCTCGAGAGTCAATAGTAAAGTGTGGAGCAACTCGCTGATCTCAGCTGCCAAAAACCTGAAGGAAAAGCTTTGGGCCTTTGAGAGGAGCGGACGAGAACTAATGGAAGGAAACGATTTGAAAGCTAATTAGCAAAGGCGAGTGGATAGTATTGGACTAATTGAGTCAGAGTTTAGTGAAGTGGATGGGCTGGTACTCAATATTAAGGGCGAGTCACTGGGGGGCTGTGACAGGGATATTTGCAAACAGGTACAGGGTCAGCAAGAAACAGAAATAAGTGCTGGAGGAAACCGAGCACATAAGATAATAGAGGATGCACTGACGACAGGAAGAACACTTGTAAAGACACCGAGAAAGACACAACAATGTGCAGATACAGGAACATAGGAAGAGTCGTCGGCCATTCAACCCCTCGAGCCTGTTCCACCATTCAATTAGATCAAGCACTAACTCCTAATGCAGAAGACCAAGTCATGGAGGAAGAAGTAGTTCAGAAGCCAGAGAACACGGTTAGGACAAAGATGCAGTTGGTGAGGTGCAGGGAGATTCTGGCTGTAGGGAGGTGGGTAGTGATGAGTGTGGTAATGATGATGATTTGGTTACCTAGAGATAGGTCTGTGCACATTGAAGATAAATGACAAAAGGTACTGGAGGAGCAGGAAGGGCTAAATGACAAGGTAAGAAATCATGTAAGGGCTCCGAAACCTCCCATGTAAGGATGGCCGAGAAAATCAAGGCAATTTCCTTTGTTATACTTCCTGTTTATGGTGAAAAAGATGTTTTGCAAAGAAAATTGCGAATATGACTAACTGTCTGTCAATCTGCTGCGAAAATAATACTGGGACTTTGAAAAGTAAATGGCGTTCTCCTTGTGATAACAAAGGCAGCGAGACGGCCAAATAAAAACAATGGAACTGGTCAGGAACATTGAAGTAGCTGCAAGAAGCATTTACATTGGATAGGAGGGAGAAGGCCAGGAGGAAATGTGATCCCACATGACATTGATTAAAGAGTGGAATCTAGACAGCAGGTGGGTGATATACAAGAACCAGGTAACATTAACAAGGGTAAACTAGGGCCCAAAAGATGGGAACATGTACAGTAAGCTGTATAGATGTGAATGCTGAATGCATTAGGAATCAGCAATTCTGAGTCGAGTCTACTGTAGCACTCGGGAACTACAGTGTTGTGGGAATATTATAAACATGGCTGACTGCAGAGGATGGCGCACAGGAGCAGGAGGAGGCCATTCAGCCCTTCGAGCCTGTTCCACCATTCAGTTAGATCATGGCTGATCTGTACCTCAACTGCATTTACCCGCCTTTGCTCCATATCCCTTGATGCCCTTAACCAACAAAAATCTACACATCTCAGTCTTGAAAATTTTGAATTGTTTGATCCGAACATCCACCGCCTTTTGAGGGAGAGAGTTTCAGATTTCCACAACCCGTTCTGTGAATGAATAACAAATAAAGAATTAAGTATTCGGGGATAGTAGACAAGAATGATGTGATGTGGCCCTGGATGTCAAAGACACCCAGGAGATTAAAGATGTTCATCCCGTGGGTCGTGCAAAGTTACACCATTAACTACACACCGTCAGATCAGAATAAGAAGGCAGGCATTTTACTCTCTGAAGAGATGAGAAGGGAATGAGAAAGCAGGTTATGTTAACGTCTCCGTCAACCAACCAAGTGGATACCAAAGTGGTTCTGAATCTAGTTTGATAAATATATTGCATGACTGCTTCACGGCCCATTGCATTAGTGAAGCCATGGGAGGCAATGTACATTTTGACTCGATGATGGTTAGTGACTGAGGAGACTTTGGAGCAGTGGCCATAGAATGAGCCAGTTTCACATAATCTGGGATTGAGAAATGCCCAGGAGCAGCAGCCATGGAAGTAATTTTTAAAAACTTAAATGCAACGAGAGAGGAGTTTAAGAGACCAAAGTAACCGCGTTACCGTGAGCAAGGTGAATGTGTCCTGCTCATTCAATCCCATCTCTGTGTACGGGAACCTTTGCTGAGCTTAGAATCATAGAATCTTACAGCACAGAAGGAGGTAATTTGGCCCGTTATGCCTGTGCCGGCTCTTTGAAAGAGCTGTCCAATTTATTCCCACACCCCAGCTTTTCCCCATAACCCTGAAAATGAGTCTCTTCAAGTACATGTCCAAATGCCTTTTGAAAGTTCCGATGGAATCTGCTTCCTCCAGCCTGTCAGGTCGTGTGTCCCAGATCTCAACAACCCTCCGTCTGTAAACATTTCTCCTCATTTCACCTCGAGTTCTTTTGCCAGTTATTTTAAATCTATGACCTCTGGTTACTGACCCACTCGCCAGAGGAGACAGTTTCTTCCTTATTTGCTCCATCAAAACTGCACATAATTTTGAATATCTCAATTAGGTCTCCCCTTAACCTTCTCTGCTCTAATTTGAACAATTCCAGCTTCTCCAATCTCTCCACATAACTGAAGTATCTCATCCCTGGTATCATCCTGGTGAACCTCCTTTGTACCATCTCCAAGGCCTTGACATCTTTCCTAAAGTCTGGTGCCCAGAATTGAACACAATACTCCAGCTGAGGCCTAACCAGTGATTTGAAAAGCTTTCGCACCACTTCCTTCTTTTTGAATTCAAAGCCAAGTATCCCACGAGCTTTCTTGACTGCCTCATCAACTTGTCCCGCCACCTTCAGAGATTTGTGAACAGGCACCCCAGGTCCTTCTGCTCTGCAGCCCCTCAAAATAGTCCCATTTAGATTATACTGCCTCTCCATGTTGTTCATCCTGAAGGGCATCACTTCACACTGAAATTGCATCTGCCAATTTCAGCAGTCTGTCTATATCCTCCTGAAGTCTGCCACTATCCTCCTCACTATTTACGATATTTCTTCTTCTGTTTTGTATCATCCGCAACCTTTGAAATTGTACTTTCTATCCCCAAGTCCAGGTCATTTATTTACAAGAAAAGCTTATCGTGAATGGTCTCGGATTTCTTGCAGATTTGTCTCCATTCTGAATAAAATATCCTCCTTTTCCTCATTCAGTCCTTCAACCAAGTTCCACTCTTTTCATCCAAAATATTGCGCGATTTAGACAATTCAGAGTCGATGAGGTTCGGCGATTGATTCGACTGTTCCTGTGAAGATAAAAAGCGTTTGTTCAAGAAGGAAGCAAAACTATCGCAGGTCACAAGCACATTGATCACCATGCTGAATAAACGCTGAGCCACACTGCTGAAAATGCACAGGGATAGAGTTCTGTTATCCGGGCATGGGGTGCATCACACGCTACCCGTCCAGGCACAGCCCACAACGGCCCACTGAGAATTCACCTTCATTTCACAGATGCTCTCTTGCTGCTTAAACTCAAAATTTTAAAAATGGTTTTCTTCTGCTTCAGAGAATGTAGGATTGTGTTCATTTTCTCCTGGAATTGAAATTAAAGAGGTCTGAAAATAATTGGCAAAAAAATCCAGGGGGAAATGAGGGAAAACATTTTTACGCAGCGAGTTATGGTGATCTGGAATGCACTGCCTGAAAGGGCAGTGGAAGCAGATTCAATGGTAACTTTCAAAAGGGAATTGGATAAATAGTTGAATAGGAGACAGTCACAGGGCTCTGGGGAAAGAGCAGGGGAGTGAGACTAATGGGGTAGCTCTTTCAAAGAGCCAGCACAGGCACGATGGACCGAATGGCCTCCTTCTGTGCTGTGTACTTCTATGATTCTAGGTGCTGACAATAGAGCCAGGGCTCTGCTAAGATTAGAAGGATTAAAGGTGAATTTTCACAGAATTCCTAGGGGGATCAACTTTTTTAACTTCACTTCACACTGGTTGCAGCTGGTGCAAAGCTGAAGTGGAGTCAAACTCTCTCCTGGCCCACGGTCAATGGAAACTATTGATCTTCAGAGTTACTCTGCAGATCTCCCCTCGCCATCAATCTCAAACTGCTTTGCATCAACACAGTAAGTGACATGACTGTCCCAATCACACTGAGCCAGGACACACTGAGTTAAGACATGCAGCATCAGCTGAACTATAAACACAAGTACTGAGCTTTCTATACTTCAACAACATTACAGATTCCCAATAAGATTCCCGCCCTCCTCCAGCTCACAAGATATCCTGAAATTTAAATAAAATGCAAAGTCAGGCAACACCAAGTTTCCTATTTGGAAGAAGAGCAGGGGAGTTCTCCCCGGTGTCCTGGGCCAATATTTATTCCTCAACCAACATCACTAAAACAGATGAGCTGGTCATTGTCACATTGCTGTTTGTGGGAGCTTGCTGTGCGCAAATTGGCTGCTGCGTTTCCTACATTACAACAGTGACTGCACTTCAAAAGTACTTCATTGGCTGTAAAGCGCTTTGGGATATCCTGAGCTCATGAAAGGCGCTATATAAATGCAAGACTTTCTTTCTCCGGGATTAATACTCACCATTATTGCAGCATGGCCTGCCCTCTGCTAGAAACTGTCAGAGACAAGTCAGTGACAGTGTGTGACTGAGATAGTCCTGATGCAGCATCATTTCCTGCCGTTGCTGATTCCATCATTTCTTACCCATACCCCGGCTATCAGCAGATTCTTTACACTACAAGTCTAATTTAAGGCCACAAATACACACCTTACAATAGAGGACAGACCCCTCACAGAAAAACAGAAGATACCGTGCACAGACTGTCTTTAACCCATGACTAAGATTGCCCACCATTATATTATGGGGATAATTTGCACTAAATGCTTGCTCATTTCCCAGTCAGTTACTGCACATTTTAAATGCTTTTGTACCGGAGTTGCTTTAGTTTGAATTCCAGGAAAGCGGAGTCTGGGAGCTGACTCCTGACATTAACACCGCTAAATCCAGCTCCTGTATCCTGGCAGCAGACCGCTTTCTCCATTTGTTTTCACACCACGACATGTTTTTCTACATTAAAGGCACTATATAAATGCAAACTCTCGCTACAGCTCCTGTCGCCCCCAAAACACTGAGGCCACAAGTTTGCCACTGGGATAAGGGAACCGGATTTCAGTAAACGTGGGGAGCAGGCTTACAGTCTCACTGACTCCAAACTGAAACAGCTCCAGTATATCCACAGAAATAGACAACAACTTGTATTTATATAGCGTCTTTAACGTAGTAAAATGTCCCAAGGCGATTCACAGGAGTATTATAAGACAAAAAAATTGACACCGAGCCACATAAGGAGAAATTAGGGCAGGTGACCAAAAGCTTGATCAAAGAGGAAGGTTTTAAGGAGCGTCTTAAAGGGGGAAAGAGAGGTAGCGAGGCGGAGAGGTTTAGGCAGGGAATTCCAGAGCTTAGTGCCTCGCGCCACAGAAGTGCCAGGCAATGGCTATCTCCAAAAATCGAGTCTAACCACCTCCCCTTGACATTCAACGGCATTACCATCGCCGAATCCCCCACCATCAACATCCTGGGGGGGGTCACCACTGACCAGAATCTTAACTGGACCAGCCACAAAAATACTGTGGCAACAAGAGGTCAGAGGCTAGGTATTCTGCGGCGAGTGTCTCACCTCCTGACTCCCCAAAGCCTTTCCACCATCTACAAGGCACAAGTAAGGTGTGTGATGGAATGCTCTCCAGTTGCCTGGATGAGTGCAGCTCCAACAACACTCAAGAAGCTCAACACCATCCAGGACAAAGCAGCCCGCTTGATCGGCACCCCATCCACCACCTTAAACATTCACTCCCTCCACCACCGGCGTACCGTGGCTGCAGTGTGTACCATCTACAAGATGCACTGCAGCAACTCGCCAAGGCTTCTTCGGCAGCACCTCCCAAACCCGCGACCTCTTCCACCTAGAAGGACAAGGGCAGCAGGTGCATGGGAACACCACCACCTCCAGGTTCCCCTCCAAGTCACACACCATCCTGACTTAGAAGTATATCACCGATCCCTCACCGTCACTGGGTCAAAATCCTGCAACTCCCTCCCAAACAGCACTGTGGGAGAACCTTCACCACACGGACTGCAGCGGTTCAAGGCGGCGGCTCACCACCACATTCTCAAGGGCAACTAGGGATGGGCAATAAATGCTGGCTTTGCCAGCGCCGCCCACATCCCATAAGCGAATTAAAAAAAAGTAACAGAAGGCACGGCCACCAATGGTTGAGTGATTATAATCAGGGATGCTCAAGAGGGCAGAATTGGAGGAGCGCAGATATCTCCCGGGGGGTTGTGGGGCTGAAGGAGATTACAGAGATAGGGAGGAGCGAGGCCATGGAGGGATTTGAAAACAACGATGAGAATTTTGAAATCGATGCGCTGCTTAATCGGGAGCTAATGTAGGTCAGTGAGCACAGGGGTGATGGGTGAACGGGACTTGGTGCGAGTTAGGACACGGGCAGCCGAGTTTTGGATGACCTAAGTTTCCATGGGGTAGAATGTGGGAGGCCAGCCAGGAGTGTGTTGTAATAGTCACATCTATAAGTAACAAAGGCATGGATGAGGGTTTCAGCAGCGGATGAGCTGAGGCAAGGGCCGAGACGGGCGATGTTACAGAGGTGGAAATAGACGGTCTTTGTTACGCTGCGGATATGTGGTCGGAAGCTCATTTCAGGGTTAAATAGGACACCAAGGTTACGAAGAGTGTGGTTCAGCCTCAGACAGATGTTCGGGAGAGGGATGGAGTCAGTGGCTAGGGAACAGAAGGAGGCCGTTCCGCCCATCGTGCCTGTGCTGGCTTTTATTATAAGAACATAAGAAATAGGAGCAGGAGTAGGCCATTCGGCCCTTCGAGCCTGCTCCGCCATTCAAGGAGATCATGGCTGATCTTCTGCCTCAACTCCATTCACCGGCCCTATCGCCATATCCCTTGATGCCTTTACTAGTCAGAAATCTATCGACTTCTGTTTTGAATATACCCAATGACTGAGCCTCCACAGCCCTCTGTGGTAGAAAATTCCAAAGATTCACCACCCTCTGTGCGAAGAAATTTCTTCTCATCTCAGTCCTGAATGGCCTACCCTTTATCTTGAGGCTGTGGGCCCTGGTTCTAGACTCCCCAGCCAAGAGAAACATTCTCCCAGCATCCATCCTATCAAGCCCTGAAATAATTTTGTATGCTTCAACGAGCGCCCCTCTCATTCTTCTGAATTCAAGAGAATACAGGCCTAGTTTACGCAATCTCTTCTCATACGACAGTTCTGCCATAGATACATAGATACATAGATACATAGAAGATAGGAGCAGGAGTAGGCCATCCGGCCCTTCGAGCCTGCTCCGCCATTTAATGAGATCATGGCTGATCCTTCAATTCAGTATCCCGTCCCCGCCTTCTCTCCGTAACCCTTAACCCCTTTTGCCTGTAGAAATATATCTAATTCCCTCTTAAATATATTTAATGAGCTGGCGTACACTGCCCTCTGTGGCAATGAGTTCCACAGGTTCACCACTCTCTGAGTGAAGAAATTCCCCCTCATTTCTGTCCTAAATGGTTTAGCCCTTATCCTTAAATTATGTCCTCTAGTTCTGTTCTCACCCGCCAAGGGAAACATTCCTTCTGCATCTAATCTGTCTAGACCTGTCAGAATTTTATACACTTCTATGAGGTCCCCTCTCAATCTTCTAAACTCCAGTGTGTACATCCCTAAACTACATAGTCTCTCCTCATAGGTCAATCCCGCCATTCCTGGTATCAGCCTGGTGAATCGCCGCTGCACCCCCTCCATGGCAAGAACATCTTTCCTCAGATGAGGCGACCAAAACTGTACACAGTACTCGAGGTGTGGTCTCACCAGTGCCCTGTACAGCTGCAGCAAGGTATCCCTGTTCCTGTATTCCAACCCTTTTGCTATGAAGGCCAGCATACCGTTTGCCTTCTTGACCGCCTGTTGCACCTGCATGCTCGCCTTCAGTGACTGGTGTACAAGAACACCCAGGTCTCTCTGTACTTCCCCCTCTCCCAATTTATTGCCATTTAAATAATAATTTGCCCTCCCGTTCCTGCACCCAAGGTGGATAACTTCGCACTTGTCCACATTATAGTGCATCTGCCATTTATCCGCCCAATCACCCAGTCTGTCCAAATCGCTCTGGAGCTTCCTGGTCTCCTCCTCTGAGCCCACCCCCCCTCCTAGTTTAGTGTCGTCTGCAAATTTGGAAATGCTGCATTCGACTCCCTGATCCAGGTCATTAATATAAATTGTGAACAGCTGGGGACCCAGGACAGATCCCTGTGGTACCCCACTTGTTACTGCCTGCCATTCAGAAAATGAGCCGTTTATTCCAACTCTCTGTTTTCTATCTGACAGCCAGTTCTCTATCCACGTCAATACTTTCCCCTTTATCCCATGAGCTTCAATTTTCCATGCTAATCTTTTATGTGGGACCTTATCGAAGGCCTTTTGGAAGTCCAGGTACACCACATCTACTGGCTCTCCCCCATCTATTTTACCCGTTACTCCCTCAAAAAATTCCAATAGATTAGTCAAGCACGATTTACCCTTTGTAAATCCATGTTGACTCTGTCCTATCCTGTCCCCATTTGCTAAGTGCTCGGCTATTTCATCCTTAATGATGGACTCCAGCATTTTGCCCACAACTGATGTAAGGCTTACAGGTCTGTAATTACCTGCTTTTTCCCTACCCCCCTTTTTGAATAGTGGGGTAACGTTAGCTACCCTCCAATCCATGGGCACTGTTCCCGAGTCTAATGAATTCTGAAAAATCATGCTTAGTGCATCCGCTATCTCTAGGGCCACCTCCTTCAGTACCCTAGGATGCATGTTATCAGGCCCTGGGGATTTGTCCGCCTTCAATCCCTTTAGCTTCCTTAACACCATATCCTTAGAGATATTGATTTGCGTCAGTTCCTCCTTTGCCAATGTCCCTATTTTTCCCGATATCCCAGGGAGGTTTTTTGTGTCTTCCTTCGTAAAGACTGACCCAAAGTATGCATTTAGTTGGTCTGCCATTTCCTTATTTCCCATTATATATTCCCCCGTATCTGACTGCAATGGACCAACTTTGGTTTTCACCAGTCTTTTCCTCTTGATATACTTATAAAAGCTTTTGGAGTTAGTTTTTATATTTTCCGCCAGCTTGCTTTCGTAAGCTATTTTGCCCTTCTTGATTAAGCCCTTTGCCCTCCTTTGCTCTATCTTAAACTGTTCCCAATCTTCCGCTCTGGCGCGTTTTTTGGCTATTTTATACGCCCTATCTTTGGATTTTATGCTGTCTCTAATTTCCCCTGTTATCCACGGTTGAGTCACCTTTTTAGATTTCCTTTTATGCCAGATTGGTATAAACAATTTTTGCAATTTTGTCATTCTATCTTTAAATGCTTGCCATTGTTTATCTACCTCCAGTCCTCCCAGGAACGTTGTCCAATCAGACCTACTCAGTTCCCGTCTAATGGCATCATAATTCCCCTTGTTTAAATTCAGGACCTGAGTCTCTGAGTCAATTTCTTCGCTCTCCATTTCGAGTGAGAAATCGATCATGTTATGATCGCTCTGACCCAAGGGTCCCCGTACAACAAGATTACTAATTAGTCCCTTCTCATTGCACAGTACCCAGTCCAATATAGCCTGTTCCCGAGTTGGTTCCTCGACATATTGATCCAGATAACCATCCCTTAAACACTCAAGGAATTCCTCCTCCTCATTATTTTTACTGATTAGGCTAGTCCAATCTATATGTAAGTTAAAGTCACCTATGATGACAGCTGTGCTCTTATTGCACGCTTCTCTAATTTCCCTCGTGATGCCCTCCCCAACCTCTATTTTACTATTTGGAGGCCTATATACCACTCCTATTAATGTTTTTCGCCCCTCGCTATTTCTTAGCTCCACCCATATAGATTCTGTATTAACTGAGTTAATATCCTTCCTTTCAATTGCATTTATCCCCTCTTTTACCAGCAATGCTACCCCTCCTCCCTTTCTTTTTTGTCGATCCTTCCTAAATACTGAATACCCCTGTATGTTAAGCTCCCAGCCCTGCTCACCCTGCAACCATGTTTCCGTAATCCCAATTAGATCATAATTATTAACCTCTATTTCCACAGCTAATTCATCTACCTTGTTCCTGATGCTTCTCGCATTAAGGTATAAAACCCTCAGGCTTTTTTTATGCTCACATTTTTTATGAATTAGTTTGGCCCTTTGTTTTTTGTTCCTCTCCTTTTTACCATTTATTTCTGTCTGCCTTTCACTTTCCTCTATTTCACTACATGGGTTTCTAGCCCCCTGCCATACTAGTTTAAATGCTCCCGAACTGCTTTATCAAAATTTACCCCGAGAACCTCAGTTCAATCCAGTCATAGCCAGAGAATCACCTGCAATGACTTCTCTTCCTGCTCCCACAAGGATCTATCTTTGGCCCCTCCTATTTCCCATCTACATGCTGCCCCTCGGCGACATCATCTGAAAACACAAGGTCTGGTTCCACATGCAATCTGACGACACCCAGCTCTACCTCACCATCACCTCTCAACCCCTTCACCATCTCTGATTTGTCACGATGATTGTCTGACATCCAATACTGGATGAGCAGAAATATCCTCCAACTAAATATTGGGAACACTGAACCCATTTTCTTTGGTTCCCCACCACAGACTCCGTTCCCCAGCCATTAGCTCCATCCCTCTCCCTGCCCACTGTGTGAGGCTGAACCAGACCATTCACAACCTTGATGTCCTATTTGACCCTGAGATGAGATTCCGACCCCATGTCCACTCCATCACCAAGACCGCTTACTTCCACCTCCGTAACATTGGCCGTCTCCGCCCCTGCCTCAGTTCATCCACTGCTGAAACCCTCATCCATGCCTTTGTTACCTCTAGACTTGACTATTCTAACGTTCTCCTGGCCGGCCTCCCATCGTCCACCCCCCATAAACATGAGCTCCTGCAAAACTCCGCTGCCCGTATCCTAACTCGCACCCAGTGCCTTTCACCGATCACTCTTGTACTCATTGACATTCATTGGCTCCCGGTCCGGCAACACGTCAATTTAAAAATCCTCATCCTTGTTTTTAAATCACTCTGTGGCCTCGCCCCTCCCTATCTCTCTAACCTCTTCCAGCCCCACAACCCTCCGAGATCTCTGCACTCCTCTAATTCTGGCCTCTTGCACATTCCCGATTTTCACCGTTCCTCCATTGCCGGCTGTGCCTTCAGCTGTCTCCTCAGAACCAAACCTCATCCACCTGAAACGTTAACTCTGTTTCTCTCTCCACAGATGCCGCCTGACCTGCTGAGTGTTTCCAGCATTTCCTGCTTTTACTTCAGATTTCCAGCGTCCGCAAGATTTTGCTTTTATATGAACACAAGTTGTTGTTGTTTAGACTGCGGGTATTCCCGGGAATGTGCAAACGGTGTGGGAGCCGGTTAGTTCGGTGACAACAACAGAACCGCCCCGGAATAGACAAAACAATCGGTTTAAATCAGTTTCGAATTATTCAGCAACTGTTGCATTTATTTCAGTTATCATCGGTTATTTTGTGACTGTGTGAAGTTTCACTGAACTGACCCGCAATATAATCCTCACCTTCAGAAATGTCAGCCCGTCTTTTTGCTCCATCTGTTTCTGCAACTTTGAGAGTTTCTCCTGAATAGAATTTAAATTCTCTTGAATTTCTCGGAGGTTTTTCTCCATTGTTTTTAGAATCTTCCCCTCTTGTTCCCTGAGATCTCTGATTAAACGCTGCTCTTTCTCACTGAGAATCTGGTGCATTTTAGCGACCTCGGATGTGATGCGGATCTGCAGACTGCTCGACTGTTCCTACCAAATGAAATGTGAAACATAATTAATGTACCGCGATAAAGAGAACAAAACTAACTGAGATCTCAGAAAATCAGCACAGGGAGACCTTACCCTAACTGCGGAAATCTGCTGTTTCTGTTTTAATTCCGTTTCCAGAGCCGCCGATTTCTTCTCTGTGAGAGAATCTAAGGAAGATTTCAGCTGATCCTGGGATTGGGAGAGAAAATCACAGAATAAAAGTGTTAGACCATGAAAATGTGATAAAATAATCAGGTGATCAAATCTGCTCCCTTTTACCTTGTAGATTCCAACAGCTTCTTTAATGGGCATGAAGCGGTGCTCTCTGTGTTCCCGCGCATCTCTACAAATCAGACAGATCAATTTCTTGTCAATTTCACAAAACAGCTTCAGTTCTTCCTGATGTTCCTCACAGTGAAGTTTACTTTCCTTCTCTTTCGGATTCAGGTTTAATTTTCGAGCTTTCTCGGCCAGATTTGCTAAGGCCCGACTGACTCGGAGGTTTCTTTCCTGAAACTCCTCTCTACATTCCGGGCAGGAGTTTGTCTCCTTCTTTTCCCAACACTGTGTGATACAGGAGCGGCAGAAGTTGTGCCCACACTCCAGTATTACCGGATCGGTGAAGAAATCAAGACAAATGGGACAAATTGCCTCCTCGGTCAAACTCTCGGCCTGTTGTCTGGAAGCCATGTTCACACTCAGCACTTCCTGATTCCAGCCGCTTTCAGTTTGGATGTTTCTCTGCTGCCGAACACCTTCAGTTCACCGATCTCCCGATGATGTTCACTGCAATACTCAGGGAATTATTATTATAAACTCCTCTATGTCCCGTCGACATTTACACATGGAGATGCAGCCTAGAGCAGTGTGAAGGACAAACAGGGTTAGAGCACGGAGGGGAATAATTGAACCCTGGCCGGGAGGGTGAAGGTCCATGGAGTGTTGGCAGTGGGGGGAGGGAGAGAGAGGGAGGGAGGAGGCGGAGATGGGCGGGGATCGAGATTCCAGTGCACTTTGCTCCAGCCCGAACTCACTGCCGACTACACACCCTCTGGTGACACACGGTGTGAGATAGAGATCCATAAACTGAATTGTGTTAATGATTGCAGCCGCTCCCATAGCTGCCAAAGAGTGATATAAGATGACAGGTACAGAGAAGGGCTATACTGGAAATTACATATGCGCTAGAGAGAAAATAAATATTTGTATTTCTAGCGCGTCTTTCACCACCTCAGGACGTCCCAAAGTGCTTCACAGCCCATGAAGTAGTTTTGAAGTGTAGTCACTTTTGTGATGTAGGGAAAAACATCAGCCAAATTGAGCACAGCAAGATCCCACAAACAGCAATGAAATAAATGACCAGAGCACCTGTTTTTCAGGTGTTGGTTGAGGGATAAATATTGCTCAGTCCATCAGGAGAACTCCCCTTCTCTTCGGAATAGTGCCGTATTTTACATCCACCTGAGAGGGCAGACTGCGCCACTGTTTACCGTTTCATCGAAAGGCGGCACCATTTGACAGTGCAGATTCTTCAGTACTGCTCCGGAGTGTTATCCTAGGTTATGTGATTAAGTCTATGGAGTGGGACTTCATCCCACAATCCTCGCACTCAGAGGTGAGAGCGCGACCCCTGAGCCACAGCTGACACCTACCACTGGGCCAGAGGCGGCTGCCCACCTGCTTCTGGAATGTGTGTTTGCAGAGGAAGTCTGGAGAGAAGATGCAGTGGATTTTCTATCGAGGCCGAGTCCTCCCAGGGAACTCCATAACACAGGCCTCTGTGCTCAATGGATCCTTCCCAGGGACACTAGCCCAGAAACAAACATCAACTGATTGTGGAAGGACTTGGAGTGGCATCTTTCCTCCAATATTAGGAGGAATTTGTTTACACAGAGAGTGGTGAGAATGTGGAACTCGCTGCCACATGGAGTGTATGCAGTTGACGGCATTGATGCATTGAAAGGGAGGCTTGATGCATACACGAGAGAGAAGGGAATAGAGGGATACGCGGGCAGGGAGGGAAGAGGTACTTAGAGTGGGAGGAGTCTCGTTTGGAGGATAAACACCGGCCTGGACCAGTTCGAGGTGGGCCGAATGGGCTGTTTCTGTGCTGTAGATTCGATGGTTCAAGACATCCTTTGTTTTGCCTGAAACTTGCTGATCTTCCATATCAAGGGCCTGTGTGTGACTGAGTATTGCAGACTTGCACATTGCATGGCCCGGAACTAGATGCTCAGGGATGCACTGAAGCTTGGTGCAGCTGCTGCAAAATACAACATGGGGAGCGGCCACAATCTGAGGCCCTCCTGTCATTCTACCTGTGTAGTGTCAGACTAAATATCACAGCCTTTCTAGTTCAATGTTTCCCAAGTGTAATATGGTAAACATGACCTGATGTTCTCCATCTCAAGGGCAAATGTAGCATCTTCTCAACATAAATGTTTGGAGAAACAACAGCTTTCATGAGACTGGTTACATCACTCGTGCCTGTGAATCCCAGGATGACTTTATACTGCTCAGAAAGTATTTGGAGCTTGTTTTGTATATGTTTGAGCAAATGAAGTTTATTTTCAGAAATAGAAAAAAATCTGGAGATACTCAAACTGTGTATCAGTGATTTTGAGTCTGTGGTTTCACATCTCAGGCAGTGCTGCCCTCCCAGTCCCTGATAAAGAGGAAGTACATCACAGGGTGTGGGGGGAGTACTGTGGGACAGACCAGTGGAAAATGGGAGGGGTGAAACCACATCCTATTGGGATTGATCTTTAAGCGCTTCCCCCTACAGGAAGGACACTCGAGCAAATCCAGCAGGGAGAAAACACAGGCTGTGACGTTTTGGGATGTACCCTTCATCGGACTGAGAGATAAACAGGCTTTTTAGTAAGTCTGGGAAAATAGAGGGTAAAGGGGGAAGGAAGAGAGGAGAGACCAATGTTGATTTGAAATAAATGCTTGTTTTATTGCAGAGATATTGTCTGTGATTCTATCCTGCAAAATGCTCCATGTCTTTCACAATATACAACATTGGGATATATTTTTAATTTTGCTGCCTGGGATTAAGCAGCGCCTGGGTGGAGCACAGAAAGGAAAATCTGCCGTGGGAGGCTCCTGCACTCCTTACACAGCCCAGCGGAACTTTCTTACATTCATTTCAATGGAAGGTCCCAGCCCAGCACTCTGACGCTAAACTACACTGGTTTATATATTGCATCATCAGATAATCTTACCAAAGTCATCTGAGCCGTTCTTGGTCCCAGCTGTGGATCAGTGGGCCGCCCTCTCGCCCGAGTCAGAAGGTTGTGGATTCAAGTCCTACTCCCGAGACTTCAACACAAAAGTCTAGGCTGACGCTCCAGTGTGGTACTGAGGGAGCGCTGCACTGTCGGAAGTGCCGTCTTTCGGATGAGACGTTAAACCGAGGCCCCGTCTGTTCTCTCAGGTGGACGTAAAAGATCCCACGGCAATATTTCGAAGAAGAGCGGGGGAGTTCTCGCCGGTGTCGTGGGCCAATATTTATCCCTTAATCAGCATCACAAAAACAGATTATCTGGTCATTATCACATTGCTATTTGTGGGAGCTTGCTGTGCTCAACTTGGCTGCCGCGTTTCCTACATTAGAACAGCGACTACACTTCAAAAATGTACTTCATTGGCTGTAAAGCGCTTTGGGACGTCCTGAGGTCGTGAAAGGCGCGATATCAATCCAAGACTTTGTTTTTTCTATTTTCAAATAGATCACACGGTTAGATTTTGTCAAATTTGATTGCCTCACACCACTATTTAATTGTAACTACATATATCAGTTATTTCAGTCTCCAAACCTGTGGTTTGTGTGATAATATACATTTAACCCTTTTAGCCCCGGTATCATTCTGGTGAATCTGCGCGGCACCAGACTCTGCCATTTAAAGAAACAGGAGCTTAGACGAGACGATATTTAATTCAGTCAATTAATTACTGCAAGTGAGGGATCTCCGACCAAAGTTAGAACAGGAGATCGGGAGAAACCCTCTCCGTGGAATTTCAGGGCCAATTATTCAATAGTTTTGTCTAAATTAGGAGAAACGTGCTTTCACGAGATACGCCCACATTGGTCGGGAATTTCCTCAGACAGTTTTTTTTTGAGAGGAGGCGGGAATCCGGGACAGGATGGAATGTCCCGCAAGCGGCGCCCCTCACACTATCCCACTTCCTGGGCTCCGGGAAATTTGCATGGATCGGGCAGCGGGCCCCGCATTAACAACACAACTGGGGTCCCCGCCTCTGGAAACTCAACGCACGGACCCAGTCACAGCGGGACAGTGCCGGGCGGGAGAAATTACAAGAGGGGAAAATTCCGTCAATTTTATTCGTGTCCGGTTCCTCCGCCCGACCCCCTGTACCGGATCTTTCTGCACAACCATCCCTCCCAGACATTGCTGCCGAGGCTCAATGTGACATGGGACTATTATGCGCCACTCCCACAATGGGCTCTAATTTAAGATAAGTGGAAAGGGGTTTGGGGCGGGGGACGATTTGGTGTAACAGGGTCCAGTCCCAACTTGTGCCTCTTCCTGTGCAGAATACTGCTTATTGTATCAAATCGGCCGAGGATATCAGGTCCCACTGTATCTCTGGTCAATCCAGCTCTCACTGGTGACTGAGATCAGAGAACTAAGTTTGATGTCATCCCTGCTCCCAACAAACACTAACTGCAAACGGTGCTGACAACTTTCAGTGGAATGGGGAGGAGCATTCCTGATCCTCCTCGCTCCCCCGAAATGAAACCATTGTTTGATTATCTTTCCCTGGGCAGCCTCCAGCACTGCCTTTAAGGACCGCTGGTTAGGCCGCTGGAGACCCGCCTGACAACTAAGTTTGGGGATAAGTTGGAGATCTTTCCTGTGTGTTATGGGCAGGAATGATCTGAGCAGGGAATAAGGACCCGGAGAGCGCAATGTGAGGAGCCACTGTGGGTGTCACTCAGTGCCTGTAATGTTTGAATGGAGGCGGTGAATCAGTGGGGCTCAGGCAACACAGAATGTTGTGATAAACCCTGATCTGCATGTGAGGCCGCTGCTTGGGGCAGGAGCCTGGGGAAATGAGCCTCTCCCCTCCTCCCAGGTCTCCAGCCGCCCCCGGAAGAGCAGACTGAAGGGCTCTCACCACGTGCTGCTGTGGTGAGTACAGCCCCGCCCCTGCCCCGGCCCCCGCTCGCTGATCCTCCAATCAGAGCCGCTCTTCTTCCCGCGCTCTCGGGCCCGCGCTTTGGGGGCGGGGCTCTGAGCTCAGCGCGCGCCCGCTCCTCGCAGTCTGGCCGGAGCTTTTCCTCTCGAGCGGCCGCTTTCGGCCTCAGCCGCCCGGCCTCGCTCTCCTCCGCCCTGCCGGGGAAAGCCGTTTGACATCAGACAAAAGCTGCTCATGTCTGGCGGGCTGGGCAAACGGACTCCGCCGCCTGAATGTGCGGGAGGTGCGCTGCTCGCCGGGCCCGAGCTGAAGGATTCTCTCCCCCCGGGTCTGAAGAATCTGACAGCAAGAAAAAGACAAAAAGAGCCGCTTCTCCCCGCAGTCAAAGTTGTTCAAAAACAACCAAAGCGGAGAAAAAGATCAAACGCTGGTTGGGGCGATTTTAATTTGGGCGGTGGCGTAAAACGGGCAAATCTGCAAGATGTAACTATTTATATTAACAGTGTAAATATATATATATATATAAAACTATAACTGTAAGAGCATTTGTAAGTGTGGCTTTATATTGATTAGAAATTGATCCTGAACATCTCTGAAGGTGTAGATGAAATGTAACACCGCTTTCACTACATCACATTGTGAGCGTTTGAATCTGTATTTATAGCAAGTAAAGGCTCTGGGGAAACTCCTGCAGAAATGTCTTTCATTCAGTCTGTTTGAGGGAGAAAAGGAGCACGATCAGCTTCTTGTTTTATTGGTCAGCTTGTAAATGTTTATTCTATTGAGTCCAGTCACGGCCCACACGTGTGTTCAAATCTCTGGGACTCTGTTAATTTTACTGCTTGGATTCCTCTGCAATTTTAACTCAATAAAATAGTGCGGGTGGTGGCTCAGTGAGGAGCTGCATTAGCTGGCGAGTATAGCGAGCAGAAAGGTTTCAGCTTCCAGCCCTGGTTTCTGCTGAGCAGAGACTCTCTGTTAGACTCCGCACCTTGGAATATCAAGGGGGAAATAGACAGGATTCTGACTCCTGGTTGTGATCCAGTGATGGCTCCTCGATGGGTTTTTGTGGAAATATCACTTGTGGATTGGATTGGGCTCGGCTGCACTGACCCGCGTCGAATAGCCCACAGAAACTCAATTTATGGGATTTTTTTTAGGAACAAGGGCGGTTATCGAGAGAGGGAGGGGGCAGTGATCGGGTGAGGGAGGGGCATTGATCGAGAGAGGGAAGGGACAGTGATCGGGAGAGGGCGGGGCAGTGATCGGGAGAGGGAGGAGCAGTGATCGGGAGAGGGAGGGGGCAGTGATCAGGAGAGGGAGGGGGCAGTGATCGGGAGAGGGAGAGAGCAGTGATCAGGAAAGGGAGGGGCAGTGATCGGGAGTGGGAGAGGCAGTGATCGGGAGAGGGAGGAGGCAGTGATCGGGAGAGAGAGGGGTCAGTGATCGGGTGAGGGAGGGGCAGTGATCGGGAGAGGGAGGGGACAGTGAATGGGAGAGGGAGGGGCATTGATCGGGAGAGGGAGGAGCAGTGATCGGGAGAGGGATGGGGCAGTAATCGGGAGAGGGAGGGGGCAGTGCTCGTGAGAGGGAGGGGGCAGTGATCGGGAGAGGGAGGGGCAGTGATCGGGAGAGGGAGGAGCAGTGATCGGGAGAGGGATGGGGCAGTAATCGGGAGAGAGAGAGGCAGTGATCAGGTTAGGGAGGGGGCAGTGATCGGGAGAGGGAGCGGCAGTGATCGGGAGGGGGACGGGGCAGTGACCGGGAGAAGGGGGGGGGCAGTGATCAGGAGATGGAGGGGCAGTGATCGAGAGAGGGAGGGGCAGTGATCGCGAGGGTAGGGGGCAGTGATCGGGAGGCGAAGGGGCAGTGATCGGCAGAGGATGGGGCATTTATCGGGAGAGGGAGGTGGCCGTGATGGGGAGAGGGAGGATCCCGTTTTCGAGAGAGGGAGGAACATTGATCGGGAGTGGGAGGAGGCAGTGATCGGGAGAGGGAGGGGCAATGATCGGGAGAGGGAGGGGCAGTGATCAGGAGAGAGAGGGGCAGTGATCGGGAGAGGGAGGGGCAGTGATCGGGAGAGGGAGGGGCAGTGATCGGAAGAGGGAGGGGCAGTGATCGGGAGAGGGAGGGGCAGTGATCGGGAGAGGGAGGGGGCAGTGACCGGGAGAGGGAGGGGCAGTGATCGGGAGATGGAGGGGCAGTTATCTGGAGAGGGAGGGGCATTCATCGGGAGAGGGAGGTGGCCGTGATGGAGAGAGGGAGGATCCCGTGTTCGAGAGAGGGAGGGGCATTGATCGGGAGAGGGCAGTGATCGGGAGAGGGAGGAGCAGTGATTGGGAGAGGGAGGAGGCAGTGATCGGGAGATGGAGGGGCGGAGATCGGGAGAGGGAGGCTGCAGTGATCGGGAGAGGGAGGGGAAATGATCGGGAGAGGGCGGTGATCGGGAGAGGGGGGCAGTGATCGGAGAGGGAGAAGCAGTGATCGGTAGAGGGAGGGGCAGTTATCTGGAGAGGGAGGGGCATTCATCGGGAGAGGGAGGTGGCCGTGATGGAGAGAGGGAGGATCCCGTGTTCGAGAGAGGGAGGGACATTGAGCAGGAGAGGGCAGTGATCGGGAGAGGGTGGGGCAGTGATCGGGAGAGGGAGGGGGCAGTGATCGGGAGAGGGAGGGGCAGTGAGCGGAAGAGGGAGGGGCAGTGATCGGGAGAGGGAGGGGCAGTGATCGGGAGAGGGAGGGACAGTGATCGGAAGTGGGAGGAGGCAGTGATCGGGAGAGGGAGGGGGCAGTGACCGGGAGAGGGAGGGGCAGTGATCAGGAGAGAGAGGGGCAGTGATCGGGAGAGGGAGGGGCAGTGATCGGGAGAGGGAGGGGCAGTGATCGGAAGAGGGAGGGGCAGTGATCGGGAGAGGGAGGGGCAGTGATCGGGAGAGGGAGGGGGCAGTGACCGGGAGAGGGAGGGGCAGTGATCGGGAGATGGAGGGGCAGTGATCGGGAGAGGGAGGGGACAGTGATCGGCAGAGGGAGGGGCAGAGATCGGGAGGGGAAGGGGCAGTGATCGGGAGAGGGAGGGGCAGTGATCTGGAGAGGGAGGGGGCAGTGATCGGCAGAGGGAGGGGCAGAGATCGGGAGAGGGTGGGGCAGTGATCGGGAGAGGGAGGGGCAGTGATCGGGAGAGGGAGGGGCAGTGATCGGGAGAGGGAGGGGGCAGTGATCGGGAGGGGAAGGGGCAGTGATCGGTAGAGGGAGGGGCAGTGATCGGGAAAGGGAGTGGCAGTGATTGGGAGAGGGACGGGCAGTGATCGGGAGAGGGAGGGTGCAGTGATCGGGAGAGGGTGGGGCAGTGATCGGGAGGGGAAGGGGCAGTGATCGGGAGGGGAAGGGGCAGTGATCGGTAGAGGGAGGGGCAGTTATCAGGAGAGGGAGGGGCAGTACTCGGGAGAGGGAGGTGGCCGTGATGGAGAGAGGGACAGTCCCGTGTTCGAGAGAGTGAGGGGCATTGATCGGGAGAGGGCAGTGATCGGGAGAGGGAGGAGCAGTGATTGGGAGAGGGAGGAGGCAGTGATCGGGAGATGGAGGGGCGGAGATCGGGAGATGGAGGCTGCAGTGATCGGGAGAGGGAGGGGAAATGATCGGGAGAGGGCGGTGATCGGGAGAGGGGGGCAGTGATCGGAGAGGGAGAAGCAGTGATCGGGAGAGGGAAGGGCGGTGATCGGCAGAGGGAGGCGGTGGTGATCGGGAGAGGGAGGGGCGATGGTCAGGAGAGGGAGGGGCACGATTGGGAGGGGGAGGGGGCAGTGATGGGGAGAGGGCGGGGCAGTGATCAGGAGATGGAGGGGCAGTGATCGGGAGAGGGAGGAGCATTGAAAGGGAGAGGGAGGGGGCGAGGATGAGGTGAGGAGGAGGGGTTGAGGAGGGGGGAGGTTTGGAGGGGGGTTGGTGGGTGAGGAGGAGGGGAGTTGGTGGGTGAGGAGGAAGGGGTTTGTGGAGGTGGGGGTTCTTCGGCAGCACCTCCCAATCCCGCGAACTCTACCACCTAGAATGGACAAGGGCAGCACGCGAATGGGAACACCACCACCTCCAAGTTCCCCTTCAAGTCACACACCATCCTGAGTTAGAAGTATATCGCCGACCCTTCATTGTCGCTGGGTCAGAAGCCTGGAACTCCCTACCCAACAGCACTGTGGGAGTACCTTCACCACACGAACTGCCGCGTTTCAAGAAGGCGGTTCACCACCACCTTCTCAAGGGCAATTAGGGATGGGCAATCAATGCTGCCCTTGCCAGGACGCCCACATCTCAGAAGCGAATAAAAAAAACTGCAGCCGTGCCTTCAGCTGCCGAGGCCCTAAGCTCTGGAATTCCCTCCTGAAACCTCTCCAGCCTCTCGACCTCTCTCTTCTCCTTTAAGACGCTCCGTAAAACCTCCCTCTCTGGCCAAGCTTTTGGTCACCTGTCCTAATATCTGCTTATGTGGCTCGGTGTCAAATTTTGTTTGACACAGTTTTAAGCTGATTCGATAAAGAATCAGAGGCGCCATGAGGAAACATCTTTTTACACAGTGAGTTGTTGTGATCTGGAATGCACTGCCTGAAAGGGCGGTGAAAGCAGATTCAATAGTGACGTTCAAAAGGCAATTGGATAAATACTTGAATGGAAAATATTGACAGGGCTGTGGGGAAAGAGTAGGGGAGTGGGATTAATTGGATAGCTGTACCAAAGAGCCAGCACAGGCACGATGGGCCGAACGGCCTCCTTCTGTGCTGTATCATTCTATGATTCTATGAGAACGCTTCTGTGAAGCGCCTTGGGACGTATTACTCCATTAAAGGCGCTGTATAAATACAAGTTGTTGTCTATTTCTGTAGATATACTGGAGCTGTTTCAGTTTGGATTCAGTGAGACTGTAAGCCTGCTCCCCACGTTTACTGAAATCCGGTTCCCTTATCCCAGTGGCAAACTTGTGGCCTCAGTGTTTTGGGGGGCGGCAGGAGCTGCAGCGAGAGCTTGCATTTATATAATGCCTTTAATGTAGAAAAACATGTCGAGGTGTGAAGACAAATGGAGAAAGCGGTCTGCTGCCAGGATACAGGAGCTGGATTTAGCGGTGTTAATGTCAGGAGTCAGCTCCCAGACTCCGCTCTCCTGGAATTCAAACTAAAGCAACTCCGGTATAAAAGCATTTAAAATGTGCAGTAACTGACTGGGAAATGAGCAAGCACTTAGTGCAAATTATCCCCATAATATAATGGTGGGCAATCTTAGTCATGGGTTAAAGACAGTCTGTGCTCGGGATCTTCTGTGTTTTTTTGTGAGGGGGGCTGTCCTCTATTGTAAGGTGTGTATTTGTGTCCTTAAATTAGACTTGTAGTGTAAAGAATCTGCTGATAGCCGGGGTATGGGTAAGAAATGATGGAATCAGCAACGGCAGGAAATGATTCTGCATCAGGACTATCTCAGTCACACACTGTCACTGACTTGTGTCTGACAGTTTCTAGCAGAGGGCAGGCCATGCTGCAATAATGGTGTGTATTAATCCCGGAGAAAGACAGACTTGTATTTTTCAGCGTCTTTCATGAGCTCAGGACGTCCCAACGAGCTTTACAGCCAATGAAGTGCTTTTGAAGTGTAGTCACTGTTGTAATGTGGGAAACGCAGCAGCCAATTTGCGCACAGCGAGGGGAGATTGGCAGAGTAACTCTGAAGATCAATAGTTTCCATTGACCGTGGGCCAGGAGAGAGTTTGACTCCACTTCAGCTTTGCACCAACTGCAACCATTGTGAAGTGAAGTTAAAAATGTTGGTCCCCCGAAGAATTCTGTAAAAATTCACATTTAATCCTTCGAAGCTTAGCAGAGCCCTGGCTCTATTGTCAGCACCTAGAATCATAGAAGCACACAGCACAGAAGGAGGCCATTCAGCCCATCGTGCCTGTGCTGGCTCTTTGAAAGAGCTATCCCATTAGTCTCACTCCCCTGCTCTTTCCCCAGAGCCCTGTGAGTGTCTCCTATTCAACTATTTCTCCAATTCCCCTTTGAAAGTTACTATTGAATCTGCTTCCACTGCCCTTTCAGGCAGTGCATTCCAGATCACCATAACTCGCTGAGTCAAAATGTTTTGCCTCATTTCGCCCCTGGATTTTTTTGCCAATTATCTTCAGACCTCAGAGTTTCAATTCCAGGAGAAAATGAACACAATCCTACATTCTCTGAAGCAGAAGAAAACCATTTTTGAGGATTTTGAGTTTAAGCAGCAAGAGAGCATCTGTGAAATGAAGGTGAATTCTCAGTGGGCCGTTGTGGGCTGTGCCTGTACGGGTAGCGTGTGATGCACCCCATGCCCGGATAACAGAACTCTATCCCTGTGCATTTTCAGCAGCGTGGCTCAGCGTTTATTCAGCATGGTGATCAATGTGCTTGTGACCTGCGATAGTTTTGCTTCCTTCTTCAAAAAATTCTTTTTGTCTTCAAAGGAACAGATGAATCAATTGCAGACCCTCGTCGACTCTGAATTTTCGAAATCGTGCAATATTTTGGATGAAAAGAGCGGAACTTGGTTGAAGAACTGAATGAGGAAAAGATGATATTTTATTCAGAATGGAGACAAATCTGTGAGAAATCCGCGACAATTCACGATAAGCTTTTCTTGTATATAAATAACCTGAACTCGGGTATAGAAAGTACAATTTTGAAGTTTGCGGATGATACAAAACTTGGCAATGTAGTGAATAGTGAGCAGGATAGTAGCAGACTTCAGGAGGACAAAGGCAGACTGGTGAAATGGGCAGACACATGACCGATACAATTTAATGCAGTCAGTGTGAAGTGGTGCACTTTGGGAGGAACAACATGGAGAGGCAGTATAATCTAAATGGTTCTATTGTGAGAGTTGTGGAAGCGCAGAGGGACCTGGGGTGCATGTTCACAAATCTCTGAAGGTGGCCGGGCAAGTTAATAAGGCAGTCAAGAAAGCTTGTGGGATACTTGACTTTGTAAATGGGGGCATTGTATTCAAAACAAGGAAGTTATGCTAAACCTTTACAAATCACTGGTTAGGCCTCAGCTGGAGTATTGTGTAGAATTCTGGGAACCACACTTTAGGAAGGATGTCAAGCTCTTGGAGAGGGTCAGAAGGAGGTTTACTAGGATGATGGTAGGAATGAGGGACTTCAGATATGTGGAGAGATTGCAGAAGCTGGGATTGTTCTCCTTAGCGCAGCGAAGGTTAATGCAGTTGAAGTACTGATCAGCCATGATCGAACTGAATGTTGGAACAGGCTCGAAGGGCTGAATGTCCTCCTCCTGTTCCTGTGCACCATCCTCTGCAGTCAGCCATGTTTATAATATTCCCACAACACTGTAGTTCCCGAGTGCTACAGTAACCTCGACTCAGAATTGCTGATTCCTAATGCATTCAGCATTCACGTCTATACAGCTTACTGTAGATGTTTCCATCTTTTGGCCCCTAGTTTACCCTTGTTAATGTTACCTGGTTCTTTTATATCACCCACCTGCTGTCGAGATTCCACTCTTTACTCAATGTCATGTGGGATCACATTTCCTCCTGGCCTTCTCCCTCCTATCCAATGTAAATGCTTCTTGCAGCTACTTCAACGTTCCTGACCAGTTCCATTGTTATTATTTGGCCATCTCGCTCCCTTTGTTATCACAAGGAGAACGCCGTCTACTTTTCAAAGTCGCAGTATTATTTTCCCAGCAGATTGACAGACAGTTATTCATATTCGCGATTTTCTTTGCAAACATCTTTTTCACCATAAACAGGAAGTATAACAAAGGAAATTACCTTGATTTTCTAGGCCATCCTTACATGGGAGGGTTCAGAGCCCTTACATGATTTCTTACATTGCCATTTAGCCCTTCCTGCTCCTCCAGTACGTTTTGTCATTTATCTTCAATGTGCACAGACCAATCTCTAGGTAACCAAATCTTCATCATTACCGCCCTCATCACTAATCACCTCCCTACAGCCAGAATCTCCCTGCACCTCAGCAACTGCATTTTTGTCCTAACCGTGTCCTCTGGCTTCTGAACTACTTCTTCCTCCATGACTTGGTTTTCTGCATTAGGAGTTAGTGCTTGATCTAATTGAATGGTGGAACAGGCTCGAGGGGCTGAATGGCCGACTCCTCTTCCTATGTTCCTGTATCTGCACATTGTTGTGTCTTTCTCAGTGTCTTTACAAGCGTTCTTCCTGTCGTCAGTGCATCCTCTATTATCTTGTGTGCTCGGTTTCCTCCAGCACTTATTTCTGTTTCTTGCTGACCCTGTACCTGTTTGCAACAATCTCTATCACAGCTCCCCAGTGACTCACCCTTAATATTGAGTACCAGGCCATCCACGTCACTAAATTTGACTCAATTAGTCCAATGCTATCCACTCGCCTTTGATAATTAGCTTTATAATCGTTTCCTTCCATTAGTTCTCGTCCGCTGCTCTCAAAGGCCCAAAGCTTTTCCTTTAGGTTTTTGGCAGCTGAGATCAGCGAGTTGCTCCACACTTTACTATTGACTCTCGAGCTCTTTCATGCTGCAAAGTCGAGCCTTGTTTCGTCTGTTTGAGCTCTGCCAGCGGTCTGCTGTGTTAACATTTGTGTTTCTGTCTATTTCAGGAGAGTACGCCCGAGGAGCAGAGATACAACACGCTCTCCAAAAATAACTGAACAACATTATAAAGTAGGATATTGAAGAGCTTGTTTTATTTTCTGCTGTAAAATATTTCATATTTACATTATTATTGAAGATGACTATCAGCCAAACATAGCAGAAGGCAGCCTGTCTCTGGGAGCATTTAAAGGACCCACCCAGTACAGAGTGTGGAGACCTGTAATGGACATTCTCAACCCTGGTACGGAGGGCCTTTCCTGTTTTCTTACTTAACCTGTAAAATCCTCAATAAGTGTGCTCACCTTAAGAATACCCGACAAGAGTACAAGAATGTAAATATTATTCATACTGAATTCAAATAAGAAAATAAATGAAATGGAAGCATGTAATATCTGATTCATGAATTATATAATGCAACAATCAAATAATCACAACTTTTTCAAAGCAATCGACCAATTTATTCAATTCATTGGTAAGAAACACTGATCTAAATCATTAACCTGTCACAGTGGTTTGTTTCATGGCTGAAACCTAAATAAAATAATGCACAAGGATATTCACAACTGATTTGGTCAAATCACTTTCGATCACCTCCTGACTCCCCAAAGCCTTTCCACCACCTACAAGGCACAAGTCAGGAGTGTGATGGAAAACTCTCCAATTGCCTGGATGAGTACAGCTCCAACAACACTCAAGAAACTCGACACCATCCAGGACAAAGCAGCCCGCTTGATTGACACCCCATCCACCACCTAAATCTCCCTCCACCACCAGCGCACTGTGACTGCTGTGTGAACCATCTACAAGATACTTTGCAGCAATTCGCCAAGGCTTCTTCAACAGCACCTCCCAAACCCGTGAGCTCTACTGCCGAGAAAGACAACGGCAGAGGCGCATGGGCACACCACCACCTCCAAGTTCCACTCCAAGTTACACACCATCCTGACTTGGAAATATATCGGCCGTTCCTTCATTGTTGCTGGGTCAAAATCCTGGAACTCCCTCCCGAACAACACTGTGGGAGAACATTCACCACACAGACTGCAGCGTTTGAAGAAGGCGGCTCAGCAACACCTTCTTCAGGGCAATTAGGGATGGGCAGTAAATGCTGGCCTTGCCAGCGACCCCACATCCCATAAACAAATTTTAAAAATCCAGAAGAAACTTTCAACATGGAATGTTCGCACTTCTATGAAAAAAGAATAAGAAACGTATTTGAAGCGGGCGGAACACGAGGAAGGTTGAAAATATTTGTGAACAAAATGAAGTAAATCAGAAAGTAATGGTTAAATGATGTCAGGAATATGCTTTTTTTAAATATCTAGATTTTAGGAGAGACAGAGAGATCTGTAAAAAAAAATTAAAGGAACTTTGTCTGATTTCAGAGCGGCCTCCAGCGGGTGTTTGAAGAGCAGCTGGTTCGGTCGCTCAGCGCGCCCACACTTCGCCCATTTGTATCTGAAAATTACAATCCGGGTCCTCTGTACTTCACGGGACCCTGGTTTGTAAATGACGTTGTTTCCCCCTGAAACAGGCGGACGTTCCCGCTGCCCATCTCAGGACCCTACCCAAGGTGGCGATGGCTGAAGCTCCAGTGTAAACTTTAGTGCCATTTCCAGGCGACTCTCACTCCGGTTACACCAGGCGGGGGCTCTTAAAATCAGCCCCATTAGTTCAGGATAGGAACAGGAGGAGGCCATTCAGCCCCTCGAGCCTGTTCCACCATTCAATGAGATCATGGCTGATCTGCGACCTAACTCCAGACACCCGCCTTTGGCCCATATCGCTTAATACCTTTGGTTAACGAAAATCTATCAATCTCAGGTTTAAAATTATCAACTGACCCAGCAGCAATTGCGGGTTGTGGAAGAGATTTTCAAACTGCTATTACTCTTTGTGTGTAGAAGTGTTTCGTAATTTCACTCCTGAAAAGCCTGGCAATAATTTTTAGACTATGCCTCCGAGTCCCAGACTCTCCAACCAGCGGAAATAGTTTCTCTACCCTATCTGTTCCCCTTAATATCTTGAAAACTTCGATCAAATCACCCCTCAACTTTCTAAATTCCAGGGATGGGTAAAGTAAGAATTCAGAGTCTGGAGCAAGGTTCAAATAAGGCAAAACAACACGTTTAGTTCATGCTTCTGGGTTGCAATTAAGCACCGAATCGCTTTGTTTTTAATAAATGCCGCTTCTATTGTGCAGTTTAATAACAGCGCTGGGCAGCAGAGGTGTTGCACTAATTCATCTCAAACACCGCCATGTAGCGCCACCTTCCGCCTGTGGAGCAACATTACAGGCAGGAAGGTCACCGGGTTCCTGCAGCTCACAGCTCATTCCACCCAGTCAGTTCCTCTCTACAATTCAGCATCGATTTGTTTCTTCTCTCCCCCTCCTTCTATTCCCCAGCCCTACAGAGGCCCTTGCTGATCTTTCAGTTCCCAGTTCCGATGCAGGGTGTATTCCCGGAATGTTAACCTGTCTTCTCTCTCCACAGGTGATGACCTTGTCCACTCTCTATTCTAAACACTCCACACGCTTGAATGTTCTGATCATTTCCATCCCCTGGGTTTTTCCATGTTCCTGATACTCCCACCTGTTCCCTTTTGATTTCACTTCTATCTGGTGCCCCTTTTACTTTTTCCTTCCCTCGGGTATTATTTAATTTGCCGTGTCTCGGTGGTCCCTTTGTCATGTCCTTCCCACTGGTGTTCTATCTCACCCTAGTTCCTCTCCCCTGCCCCTCTTTACCTTTAACTTCCCAGCTGGAGTCTGTGGTTCCCTTGGTGTATTTCTGCCCGTGTTTTAATTCTCCTCTGTCTCTGGGCCCCGATGATTCTCGATGTTCTTGAGGTTTTTATTTAATTTTACAGGAGTCTCTCGAGCAGTTTCCACGAGTTTGTTCCCCTGCACCGATTAAACAAACAAATCTCACCAACAAGACATTGTCACTCGGTTGTAGCCGCCCTGACCTCAGGTGACATTTGGACCATCCGCACCACATGTGACTGAGACCGACGCCCATCAGTTTGCAGCTGGAAGGAGGCAGGGTGAAATTATGGGATGGTTGTGTTAGTCACCTTCAACCCCGCAGATTGTCAGCGGGGCGGAGTTTTTCCCGCCGTCATTTGATCCCGGATTGAAGAAGGGAAAGATTCTCTCAGTGAAAGTGTGGGTGTAAGTGTGGAGATGGGACATGTTGTCCGCATTGTAAAATGACACCTGTCCACCCTCATAGTCCAGGTACACCCCGATCTTCCGGGGCTCCACACTCGGGGTGAGGCGGGTCTGTGAGGGGGAGGTGAGGGCAAAATATACACTTCCAGTTCCCAGCCACACAATCCAGTAACCGCTCTCAGGTATCGGTCTGACTTCCCCTTTCCTCCCGGCAGACTCTCGGGCCACTCCAACAAACCACCGAGTCTTGTTCCCCACCTCCACCTCCCAGTAGTGTCTGCCTGATGTGAATCCCTCCGATCCCAGGACACAGGCGCAGAGATCAAACCTCTCCGGGGTGTCAGGGAGCGGCTGCTGTTTGTCTCCGAGTCTCACACTGGTCCGGTCCTCAGACAGGATGAGCCGGGGATTCGCTGTGTTCGGATCCAGAGTCAGAGAGGCTGGAGCTGGGGGAAAGTTAAAATAACACAGTCAGTGATTTAGTTTCTCGCTGTGATTTATTCAAACTCTTTCCTTTTTGAACTGCCCGGTCGTGTTCATGGAATCTGCTGTCACTCCAGGGTTTACACCCTGGGAGTCGATTTACATCGTTTTCTCCCCCCACGCCCCGCGACTCAGCGCTGCAGCGGATGTAAAGACCGGAGAACCACAGGAGAGAGCGGGG